>OY992528.1:13046070-13446223 GCA_963921215.1 Scoparia ambigualis | reverse complement strand
CTTGTCATCCTTATAGAGAAATAGACAATGTATTTTAGTTTATTTGAATAGGGCCACAAACATAAAATGCATTAGGGACAAGTAAACATTACATGATTCAGGGCTCTAACACACGAGCAGGCAGGGCGACAGCTAGCTGACGACGGCAAAGGCGACTGCAGACGCCGTCACCTGTCGGCAATTAGCTGTCGACCTGCCTGCGGCAAGCAGTTGAAACGTCGAAGGCTTGCCGACGACATGTTGACAGCTAGCCGCCGACTTCTAACATCGACAGCAAACTGCTGCTCGTGTGTTAGAGCCCTTACAAGTGAATGCTAAAAAATATTACAGGATGTTCCATAATAGGGTAATCCCGCAACTGCGTCATCGTATTAAGTGCAAAGAACAACTTTACGAACTAAATGTGTGGAACATAAATTCCCGACTATTATCCCCGAAGGGTTAGTCAGAGACTAGGCAATGAGGACCGCTAAAACAGTTTTCTGCCATAGTCCACGGCACACCAAATAACAACAGCCCCCTTACTCTTGAAACCGATCCCGATCGATCAAGATTGGTATTGTGAAATTTCGTTTTTTCGAGTTACGACACCAGCGCTAATTTTGATTCATATTGGGTGTGTTCGTGTTTTTTTTCACTAAATATCCGTGCAATATGAATGCATATTAGCGCTGGTGTCGTAACTTAGGAGTGCCAAACTTCACAATACCAATCTCGATCGATCGAGATCGGTTTCATGAGTAAGGGGGCTGTTTATGACGTGCTTAGCGTGATAGGCGGTGATCCCATCGCTGATCTGTGCTGTTGGATGTATGTGCAGTCTTTAATCCGTTAGACGCACTTTACTATAGCCAAGGGTGGTAGTATTAGTATTTAGTAGTGGTAGTATTAGTAGCCGATGTGTAGAACAGCTGTTTCTTTTTGCAATTTTAGAGGAATTTTCATATAAATTGTTCTTTGGACTTAATTGAATGGCTAGTAATCAAAAACTAAATTTATGACAACGACCAGCATTACAAAATGGTAGATGAATAAAAACTTTACAAAACAATTGAAGACGTGAGTGGATGAAGGTGATATGTTGCATTTTCGGATTTTGGTGTTTTTTTGCGTAGATGAAGATTATAATGTCGATACAAATGGCTACAGATCTTAAAACTGTCGATTTAAGGCAGATTTTGGAAAATAGAAAGTTAAAAAAGGTGTTATGTACAGTTCAGTTTAAAAATGGCTTTGGATGTAAGAGGTATGGGCCCATATCACCAACTTCCAAAATAAATAAACAATAACAAATGTTTTTGTAACATCGAAGAAGGTGATATGTACGGGCATAACACCTTTTTCCACTTAGCATATGATGCTCGAATGACGCGATGTCAGTTTTCAATGAATGAAGGTTCTATGTAACATACATAATTATTATCACCTTCATTCATTCTCGATATTCAATTGTTTTCAGGAAGCATATTAAGAAACTAATAGTATACTTATGTAGAACTTAAGGTCCGTATAAACTCTTATATAAGTTCACCGAGCATCTTGACGCCTCATACTGGCATCTCAAAACCATTATGATGCTTTACATATATAACGGATGGATAATCGCATATCAAAAAGCTTTTGTAAAGCCTTTAGTTGTAGTGCTGCAAATGCTGCAAATCTAAACGCAGCTACACAGATATTAGCTGTTTTTAGTGCATTTGGATATACAATAGCATTCTTAAATAATGGATAAATGCTTAATGCTGTTTAATAACATAATAAGTGCAGTGCGATGCGCGCTCGGAAACGGACGCGCTCCATTGTGCAGTAAGAATTTTTAATTCGCGATTTGCGCGGCAATAGCCGCTGCACGTGTTTTGACTATGAGTTCCCAACTCATAGCCAACGAGCTGTTGGCGTTTATTCAAAACGCCATCGACATCATGGACGAGGTCAGCATCCTGCAGATCTGCAAATCCAACTTCAAGGAGGACGACATTTGCAGTGGCAAGGCGCTGCTCTACCAGACCGTCGGCAAAACCAGCCAGATGCCATCTCGACGGAGGGATGGAACAGAAAGGAGTCTCCAGGACATCATCAGCCTGCTGAAGGAGACCGACCCGGACGACGTGCCTTCTTTCGTGGCGAAGGAGCTTCACAAGCTGCCCCCCGTCACATTCGACCACGTCGATGTCACCAGGCTGCTGAAGGACATCAACTTCCTAAAAGCGAGCCTGGCTGAGGTAGTGGAGAAATTAGAAGTCTCAAACAACACCATAAGTGAGTTGCGTGCCCAAGTAGTGTTATTAAGCAACACTGCTTCGGTAAGTAGGTCACCCGAGGCCTCTAATGTCAACACTCGTCGCGGGGCGCAAAACGCATCCGTCTGCAGTTTCGAGTCGGCGCATGCGGATGCGTCACCGGCCGCTGTCACTGCGCGCGATGTCCCGCGCCCCGCCGCCCGCCCCTCCACCCCGGTGGGGACGTCACGCGTTTGCACGTCAACACCTCAACGTGCCTACGCAGCTGCGGCCGCCAGCCGACCTTTCGGCGCCGCTGCCGCCGCCGCTCCGCAACCTGAGCGGCGAACGCCTCAAGAGAGAAAGAAAAGTAGCCAGGGAGTCATCCATGGAGCTACTCCTGCGGCACCGCAGGTTCACCATCGTGACGAGGAGGGCTTTACCACAGTGGAAAGGAAGAAGAGGAAGCCCACCTGTCGCAACCTATGCGGTGTTGCACCGACCGGACCGAACCACCTGCTGCGTCCAGCTATACCGACGACGCTGCTGTACGTGTCCCGACTCCATTATTCTACGAAGGCAGAGGAGATCGTAGAGTACATACGGATCAAGAGAAAACTCACTCTAAGGGTCGAGCGGTTGGAGTCCCGCCACAATGTGAATTTTAATTCATTTGTGGTGAGAGTACCGACCGACCATCTATCGGCCTTTTTAAAAGAGGAGTTTTGGCCGAAAGGTGTCCTGTTCCGGCGGTTCCGTGGACGGCTACCGGACACCGCGTTGCGTCACACGTCGCCGTGTCTACGTGTAAAATAGTGATAAGGTTTTATAATATAAATAATATGTATGTTAGTCTGTAAGGTATTTAGCTATGGGCCTGCGTTGCCTGAATATAAATAAATAAATAAAAAAAAATAAAAAAAATAATAAACTATTATAATGCCACATAAATCCGTTATACAGATTTGAGCTGTTTTTAGTGCCCTTTGTTGTATAATAGTACTTTTAAGTGGTAAGTAAAAGCCTAGTACTGCTGAACAGCATAAACGTGAATCAATGTAATTCTTGCATTTTTAATGATCAACTGAGTTCAGTTGTACAGCTAACAGCTCTTTAATCAAATACACGTGGTTATTGTAATGCGTATGGCTGTATATACATTCATTTTACTGTATTCGTAAAGTAAAACCATTTGTTTATCGGCCATTTTGAAACGAACGTATATAACTAAAACCAGTTACTGAAAACTGGTGACGTTAATAACGCCCAATCTATAGAATCACAATAAATGCCCTTGTTAATTGAGTGATATTGAAGTAGATACTCGAATGAAACTATATCTAGGTACTTTAATTTTTTTGTTGACAGCACCATAATCATTTTAATAAGCCACGCGCTTTGGTTATGTAGATAATACGTTCAGAAAGCCTTATCTCTAACCTATCAACTCTTGGCAAACGGATTCAAGTAGTACAAAAATTCTAAAATGGGTTTAATTGTTTTGCTCAAGTGTCCCCAAAATGACTTTCAAGTAATTGCACTATTTCAGTCTACATCATGTCTATTGGTATACCTGTGAATTCATATAGAACTACTTTATAGAAAATGGCACTACAGTGGTTCATCACATGTCTTCTCTCTGGCCTTTGGCTAAATAACAGTATTATAAATTATGTTTTCACAATCTTATATTGCAGGACAAAGTAGTTTAATTATAACTTCAATGTATTATAAACATTTGTACCGTGATGTTAGAGATGTTTTTGCAATAATGTAGGGTTTATTAAGTTCTAAAGTATTATAAATTATGTTTTCACAATCTTATATTGCAGGACAAAGTAGTTTAATTATAACTTCAATGTATTATAAACATTTGTACCGTGATGTTAGAGATGTTTTTGCAATAATGTAGGGTTTATTAAGTTCTAACTGTGAACACTTAAATAGCTCGTCTAATGTTTTTGTAATGCTATTAACATCTTCTTTATCAAAAATATTGCTAGCTTAGTGCTTCTGTAATGCGATTAGCAACTTCATTGACCATAACAATGCTTCTTAATTGCAATTGTCCCCTACCTTAACTACAGCTACTTGCAGACTTTCTAGAAGAGCGGAGAATTCGTGTCCTTTGTGAGGGTAGTTCCTCCGCGTTCTACAAAGCCAAAGTGCAAAGAACAACTTTACGAACTAAATGTGTGGAACATAAATTCCCGACTATTATCCCCGAAGGGTTAGTCAGAGACTAGGCAATGAGGACCGCTAAAACAGTTTTCTGCCATAGTCCACGGCACACCAAATAACAACAGCCCCCTTACTCTTGAAACCGATCCCGATCGATCAAGATTGGTATTGTGAAATTTCGTTTTTTCGAGTTACGACACCAGCGCTAATTTTGATTCATATTGGGTGTGTTCGTGTTTTTTTTCACTAAATATCCGTGCAATATGAATGCATATTAGCGCTGGTGTCGTAACTTAGGAGTGCCAAACTTCACAATACCAATCTCGATCGATCGAGATCGGTTTCATGAGTAAGGGGGCTGTTTATGACGTGCTTAGCGTGATAGGCGGTGATCCCATCGCTGATCTGTGCTGTTGGATGTATGTGCAGTCTTTAATCCGTTAGACGCACTTTACTATAGCCAAGGGTGGTAGTATTAGTATTTAGTAGTGGTAGTATTAGTAGCCGATGTGTAGAACAGCTGTTTCTTTTTGCAATTTTAGAGGAATTTTCATATAAATTGTTCTTTGGACTTAATTGAATGGCTAGTAATCAAAAACTAAATTTATGACAACGACCAGCATTACAAAATGGTAGATGAATAAAAACTTTACAAAACAATTGAAGACGTGAGTGGATGAAGGTGATATGTTGCATTTTCGGATTTTGGTGTTTTTTTGCGTAGATGAAGATTATAATGTCGATACAAATGGCTACAGATCTTAAAACTGTCGATTTAAGGCAGATTTTGGAAAATAGAAAGTTAAAAAAGGTGTTATGTACAGTTCAGTTTAAAAATGGCTTTGGATGTAAGAGGTATGGGCCCATATCACCAACTTCCAAAATAAATAAACAATAACAAATGTTTTTGTAACATCGAAGAAGGTGATATGTACGGGCATAACACCTTTTTCCACTTAGCATATGATGCTCGAATGACGCGATGTCAGTTTTCAATGAATGAAGGTTCTATGTAACATACATAATTATTATCACCTTCATTCATTCTCGATATTCAATTGTTTTCAGGAAGCATATTAAGAAACTAATAGTATACTTATGTAGAACTTAAGGTCCGTATAAACTCTTATATAAGTTCACCGAGCATCTTGACGCCTCATACTGGCATCTCAAAACCATTATGATGCTTTACATATATAACGGATGGATAATCGCATATCAAAAAGCTTTTGTAAAGCCTTTAGTTGTAGTGCTGCAAATGCTGCAAATCTAAACGCAGCTACACAGATATTAGCTGTTTTTAGTGCATTTGGATATACAATAGCATTCTTAAATAATGGATAAATGCTTAATGCTGTTTAATAACATAATAATAAACTATTATAATGCCACATAAATCCGTTATACAGATTTGAGCTGTTTTTAGTGCCCTTTGTTGTATAATAGTACTTTTAAGTGGTAAGTAAAAGCCTAGTACTGCTGAACAGCATAAACGTGAATCAATGTAATTCTTGCATTTTTAATGATCAACTGAGTTTAGTTGTACAGCTAACAGCTCTTTAATCAAATACACGTGGTTATTGTAATGCGTATGGCTGTATATACATTCATTTTACTGTATTCGTAAAGTAAAACCATTTGTTTATCGGCCATTTTGAAACGAACGTATATAACTAAAACCAGTTACTGAAAACTGGTGACGTTAATAACGCCCAATCTATAGAATCACAATAAATGCCCTTGTTAATTGAGTGATATTGAAGTAGATACTCGAATGAAACTATATCTAGGTACTTTAATTTTTTTGTTGACAGCACCATAATCATTTTAATAAGCCACGCGCTTTGGTTATGTAGATAATACGTTCAGAAAGCCTTATCTCTAACCTATCAACTCTTGGCAAACGGATTCAAGTAGTACAAAAATTCTAAAATGGGTTTAATTGTTTTGCTCAAGTGTCCCCAAAATGACTTTCAAGTAATTGCACTATTTCAGTCTACATCATGTCTATTGGTATACCTGTGAATTCATATAGAACTACTTTATAGAAAATGGCACTACAGTGGTTCATCACATGTCTTCTCTCTGGCCTTTGGCTAAATAACAGTATTATAAATTATGTTTTCACAATCTTATATTGCAGGACAAAGTAGTTTAATTATAACTTCAATGTATTATAAACATTTGTACCGTGATGTTAGAGATGTTTTTGCAATAATGTAGGGTTTATTAAGTTCTAAAGTATTATAAATTATGTTTTCACAATCTTATATTGCAGGACAAAGTAGTTTAATTATAACTTCAATGTATTATAAACATTTGTACCGTGATGTTAGAGATGTTTTTGCAATAATGTAGGGTTTATTAAGTTCTAACTGTGAACACTTAAATAGCTCGTCTAATGTTTTTGTAATGCTATTAACATCTTCTTTATCAAAAATATTGCTAGCTTAGTGCTTCTGTAATGCGATTAGCAACTTCATTGACCATAACAATGCTTCTTAATTGCAATTGTCCCCTACCTTAACTACAGCTACTTGCAGACTTTCTAGAAGAGCGGAGAATTCGTGTCCTTTGTGAGGGTAGTTCCTCCGCGTTCTACAAAGCCAATGCCGGAGTGCCTCAGAGTTCTGTGCTCGCATCTGCTCTATTTCTTTTGCATATTAATGACATGTTGTCTTTGGACAATATTCATTGGGACATCCTGCGCAAAGCAAGCCGATATCGTAGTGAAAAGGTGAGAACTGGTTGCCAAACTGAACCTGGCTCTCGATCGTGTCTCTAAGTGGGGATCTGAAATCCTGGTCGAGTTGAATGCCAGCAAACCCTAGGTTAGTGCATTCTCGTTCAATTCCCTTCCTTACTCCTCCCTCTCTTCAAAACTCTCCGTTACCCATTTCGGTGAACCTCAGCATTCTTGGTATGGACATCGGCCAGGAACTGATTCCAAAATGCTACATGGAGAGTGTTGTTTTAACTGCCGTAAGTTGAGTATTCTCAATAAGGTGAGGCGGTTTTTACTCCCGAGCAGCGCTGTTTGCTGTACGACACTCAGGTGCAATCGAGTATGGAGTATTGTTCCCATCTACGGGACGGCTCCGTTAAATACCTCCTCGATGCACTTGATAGAGTGCACAGGCAAGCGGTACGCATTATGGAGATGCTGAGGTTACAGCCCTTTTGAGGACCTCCAGCTGCGTAGAGACAATGCTTCTCTCGGTGTCTTCTTCCGGAATTATTACGGAGAGTATTTTGAAGAACTTTTTGATCTTATCCCGCCATCTCCTTTCCTCTCCCGGACTACACGTACTGGTCTTAGGAACCACTATCATACTGTACAGTATCAGTACTCGTACCAAAAGATTTGGCAAGTCGTTCCTCTGTAAGACCATTCGGCTTTGGAATTCCCTGCCTGCGCATGTGTTCCTCAGTCCCGGGTCTTTTAAGCGGAGCGTGAAACGGCATTTATGCAGGCCGGCATGAATGGGTGCGCTTGTTAAGAAGAGAGCGCTCCCTACTGTGGAATAAGCATGGGCTTATTCCACAGTAGGGAGCGCTCTCTTCTTATTTTGGAAAGCATCGGCTGCTTACCGTCAGGCAGGATGCGGTAACTATGACGAGTCAATATAAAAAAAACGTTAATGCCAATATAATGCCTCTGCAATGCAACTATTAACAACAACACAACTATTGTGAAACTATTTAAGATCTAAAGCCGTATAATTTGTGCCCAAATAATCGTTACAGGTAGCCGTATAAATGTTTGTAATGCTACTATACAGAAATGCTTTAAGTCGGCAGTTATACTGGCTATACTGCTTTGATGTGTTACTTGGGGCTGTTCTTAGTTTACGTTTTTATTTATATGGTTTAGTTTTAGAAAAAAATGAGACAATGTTTACCCACACTCGTACATAATACCTAATTTTAAAAAGCTAAAAGTACAGAAAAGTTCACTTTTGTTCATGGAAGAAGGAGTTATGTTCAGTTTTTCTTTAAAATATATAATAATATTATTACAAGTGTTTAATTGATATCATACCCTTAATATTTTAGGTAATTTAAACAAGTTTGCATCATAGTTTAGTATAAAAATCAGTTATGTACTGACTTATCTCAGAAAAGTAAAACTTTAACCTCGATTTACTCAAAATTTGAATTTTGTGACTTATCCCCTTCATATACTCACGTCTTTAATTCATAGAGTGCAACGCATTGCAATTGCGTGATTATATTATATAACAAAAAACATATATAATACTTAACTCAAAACTACGATCACATTAAAACACTAGATACTAAATCGTAACAAAATAGTGGCAACATTGACATACACTTTAACGTATATGTGTTTTAATATAATATTTATATATTATGTGTTTTAGAAGAAAAGCAATTTTGAAGAAGCTCTTCGTCATGTTGACACTTAGCTCGCATACTGCCAAACGAAATGCGTACATAAACATCTCACTCGGTACCCTGTTTGTGTGGACGTTTTGAGAGCGTTGATTGTGCAACTACGTTTTATATGTGATCGAAGGCTAAACCGATAAAAATTGTGGCATTGCAATGCATCCCGGGTATAGTTAGTATAATATAGTCAGTTAATATGGTATAGTTAGTTAGTACATTATTAAACCACGCTCTGCTACCAAATTTTTCAGACAACCATGGACCATATGACGTCACCGTGGATGAGTTGCCTGAAACTGCTGCGATACCCAGCGCTAACTGTTAATTAAAATTACGAACTTATAGTCTAAGTACTCACTGGTGGGCCAGTGTGCCGATCGTCTCGCGACCCAAGAAGGAGGAGGTTAACTATAGGTAGTACGTACCTTCTTCTTAACTCTTTTCTTTTTCTTAGAGCTCTGTCCGCCGTCTGAATCTGACGAAGGTGATGTGGAATGTTTCCGTTTGCGAATTTTCTCTTTCTCCGCTTTCAGCTTTTTACTAAAAAATAAATTGTTTTCAAATCATTGTGAAAGAAGGATATGAAATATTAAAATTATAGAACTTATTGATGATCATCATTGATATATAACGACCTATAAAACTTTTAAAAAAATAAGCTGAAATGATTTTCCAAATCGAGTTTTTTACAGTGATTTCGAATTTTTAAAAGAAAAATAAGCTAAACTGAATTCGAATAACCATTTTGACAAACAAAACAAACATGGTAAACATAGAAGAGTATGCTACCGCATCTTGTTTCAGCATCAGAAATCTATTTAATACATAAATTAACGTAACACATCTAAATTATTTACTTCGTTTTATATTGTAACAACATAATCGAATAATTTAGTAATATAAACTGAAACTGAAGAAGTACGTATTGTAAAAAAAATACGAGGCTCACGAAATATACACACGCAGAACAAAATAAAAATAGTACGAAATAATTAATATAATTAAAGTAGGTACATAATAAAAACATATATTTATATACAATATTAATTAGAGACCAACAAGGACCCTACCCTACATCAAATTAACACTTAGTGCAATAAAAATAATATAAGCAATCGCGAATTTGAGATCATAGAACATAGAAGTGCATTTATAAACATGCATAAACATAGAATAAAAGCAGCTTTCACAATATGTAACCAAAATTAACACAATACAAATTTTATTTACCATCAAGTAATATCACAACGTTAGTTTGGGACTAAACTAAGTACGGTCACCAAAACTAATCATAAAGTTTGACTAATAAGCAGTGATCGGAGTAGGTAGAGTCATTATGACTCACGAGTTGTCATAATGTGGACATGCCTTATATCTCGGGATGTATTGGTTAGGTTGTATGTGTATGTCCCGAGCAAAACTTGAACTAAAACTATGTTCAACTGCATACAATCCTACAATCAAAATCATGAAGTTTCTGAGTAGGTTTAGTTACTACAACTATGATAGTTTTAAAATTAGAAAAGGATTGGTTAATTTCTTTATTAACAGATCACACGATATACAAACTTCAATTACATTTAAAAACTAGATACACATTCCCCTAAAACGTAGCGAAATAGTGTCAGCTTTGTCATATACATTTGTACGGTGTGTTTTGGCCATAGACAGGGATTATGTCTAGGTTTTGGCGGAGTAGCAATTGGCTATTTGACAGTAAAACAATAAAATATGAAATACGGTAGTTTATAATTTAAGAATAATTATCCAAAAGTTTGTAAATTATTTTATTTTTACAAAATAAATTTGCGATTTTTTATCTGTGGATATACAAGAGCCCGAAACACGGGCAGCCATGATTGAGCTTCGTGTGACGTCACATTTCACAAAATAAACAAAAACTATTTGTCAGGTTTAAAGATAAAATTTGTTTGTTTATTGAAGTGTGACGTCACAGGGCAAAATGTCACGTGAACGACCCGAAATTTGAAATTAATGAAGAAAAATATGTTTTTTTTCTTTAATTTAAGCTTTTTCGAGAAAAAAAATATTGTAAGAGGTCTATAATAAGCGTTTGTAATTTTAAAATACTTTTCCGAGAACTGTCAAGTAGCCAAATATTGAAGGAGCATTTCGTCCTATTGCCACTTAGCTTGTACACTACCAAACGAAACGCGTACCCAAACATCTCGCTTCGTACTCTTTTTGTGCGAACATTTTGAAAGCGTCGATTGTGAATGTAGTTTTTAAACGAAATAAATACCTACTCCGATCCTGCTAATGCTTTATTAGCATTATTAGTTTATACCATTCGAAAGAGATGAGTGGCGGTGGACTGTAGCAAAACAGCTCGTCTGATAGACTGTGCGAACGGTTTGTATCGCTCCTTAGGGCAGCATGAAAGGAAAGCCGGTGTATAACATATATAATTAAACTATTACACACAATACAATATCTCATATGTTATATGACTACTTATGACATAACAGTATTTCTTATTAAAACCCTATTTAAATGTTATAAATGACATTCAGTATATCTTCTATAATACATATTATAATATAGGGCTAGTGGGCCCCGAACTTGTGTCATATAAAAATATCTTAGGACTTCCATGAGACAGAAACAGTTATAAGACTTGTCATTATTGTCTATAGAGGCAAAGTATCTAGAAAAACTGGAATCAGCCAGACGAGTACAGTACTGATTTGAAATCTGAATTGTTCGGCTGACTACTTACTTTTAATGACATTCAAATATTATTATTATAGCTTAATTAATGGCTTCGCGTTTAGCATTAAGCCAGTTTCAAGTGGTAGACATTCAAATATATTTCCTTCTTTATTTAGTACTATAAATAAGAAAGTGTCAGTAAGAGACTTAATTATCATTAACAATAAATTGACGTCTCTGAGCACGGCTGTTAGCTCCTAAGAGCAGCCTACTAAAATAACTTACGGTTTCTCGGTTTCCTCCTCCATATCCGACTCCTGGCTCCAACCCTCGCTGCTGAGCTTCATTTTCTTCACCTTCTTCTTGTCTTCTGTCTCCTTCTCAGCTTCCTCTGCCTTCTTGACCTTTCTGCTTTCCTGCCTGATCGGCGTGGTGCTTCTAGAAGTGTCTGCTTTAGGCTCTGCCACGTCGGGCCAAACCGCTTCCATAAATCTGTTGTGGTAAATATAATCTTATATTGATAGACATACATATAATCACGACAGTTACCCTCAAAGGGTTAGTCAGAGACTAGGCAATTAGGACCGCAAAAGCAGTCCCCTGCCATAGTCCACGTTTCACCAAATAGCTACTGCGCATGTCGCAGCGTGACAGGTGATGAGCCCATCGCCGCTCTATGCTGTTGGATGTATGTGCAAGTCTTTAGTCCGTTAGTCGCCTTTTACGACACCCAAAGGGAAGAGAGTTGGTGGTAGTATTCTTTTAATGAGCTGCTACACGACACGGTGGTAATGTTGAAGATAATCGTAAAGATTTGTTAAAAATATGATCTACTTTTTTAGCTTGTTTGTTACTTGTCTGTAATATTCTAAATAAATACTACCTTTACAATAGTGATATACGTCATCACCTGCCGGCCTAACATGCGCAACACGAGAACATTTTCTCGACCCGTTTCCTCGTGTTATGTCTATACACGATAATGTCAAAAATAGACTTAATAGTAGAAATGAAACACTTTTTTTACGGACTAACGCGAGTTAGTCCGTAAAAAAGTGTATCATTTTAATGTTTAGTGCTCGCTTAACGTCAGAAAACAATAGAATTAATAATAGTTTTTGCTTGTCTGTCGTGACGTGGTATTTTTGTCTACAAACCCTAATGGCGGCTCTACATTCGTGAAGCTTCGTAAACAGGCGTAAACGTGAATGTGGACGGTTTTCGCGAGGTTCACGCGCGATCACGCCTGTTCCCCGATCAGATCGGGGAACAGGCGTGATCGCGCGCGTATTTTTTCCCGCGACAAAGGGTTCGCTCGGCGTTCACGCGTACAAATCCACATTCACGGCCCCATGCCAGTTTACCAAAGAGGAAATTAATCAGTTTACTCCAGACTATAACTTGATCGGTTACGATGTATTTCAGTCATCCACCATCTTTTTTTCCAACACTTTCTAATAATGTTTTGGACGTCTAAATAGTATGTTGCCACAGCAAACAAAGTTATTGCAGCAGCAGCTTCTACGTTCATTTCGCGGCGGGTTTGACGAACGATTGTGAGCATCCCGTGAATGTGGAGGGCACGACTTGTGCCGTGAATTCATGGGGTGAATTCGCGCGTGAATTCACGGCACTAATGTGGAGCCGCCATAACATAATTTTATCGAGTTTTGACAACTGTAACCGAGATAGTTTGTCGTTCCCACCATCGAAGGAAGAAAGTATATCGTCCGCGACATATCTCGTGTTGTGCATGCTAGACCTACTGGTAGAGGCATATCTCTTTGTTCTGGGGCGATTTGAAAACTGGTCTGGTCAGCTATCTCCCCAGATTTAGACAACAGACAAAAAGTAATACCTATTTCTTTCCTTTCCGTCCGCCAAGAAGCGTTTTGGTTCGGGTACTAGAACGGGACTCTCAAACATACGTCATACGTGACCTCTGATACTTCCGATCGAGGCACATACCCCGCTGCGGCGGCTCATAGGTCTTATCTTATCTTATTGGGGCCTGCAGAGGTTTCCCTCTCGCAGCGGCACGTCGACCCATTGGGATCTTTTGTGCAACCCCGTCCTATCACTCTGTTTCCTCAGAGAAAATGACTGCCATAAGTTTGGCAATGTCTTTGAGGGCGAAGAGCCTAAAGTCTTCTGGTTTCGGTAGGCGAATCCCAAGAGACTCATTCTTTTCCTAGCAAGGGTACGGTAAGGGTAGGGGTAGGTACTTAGAGAGTACATACATCGCGCCTGTTTCCCGGATGGGTAGGCAGAGACCACAAACTTCCATCCGCTACGATCATGACACACGTTTTTCTTCTCTTACTCTCAACGTTCTTCGTACATGCTCGTCGGTTTAGGGTACTCTTGACCTGATCTTAACCATAGAATACATAATAGTACAAGTACAGAAGATTCACTCCGCTAAGTCATTTAAATATATAGCGACTCTTGCTAAGACACAATAAAGAGCAATTCAGGTCGCACACTGCTCTCATACATACAGTTAAATTCACCTAGAAGTTGGATCTCTTTCTATCGCGTACCATTGCGTAGCTCTTATCTCTTCTAACGACTGCAGGGTGTTCACGGGCGTCCGTCCGGTCGGCTACTTGTAGCTTCATACCTAAAGCGCGAAATGCGCCAGGCCTGCCTTTACTGAGAACCTCACCGATTTGATCTAAGTACGTTCGCCGAGGTCTTCCCCTTCCAACTATGCCATTCACTCTCGCCTCATGCACTTTTTGTAATTCTTTTTTCATCCATCCTCACTACATGACCGAACCTTCTTAGCTTGCCTTTCTCAATTTTTGTGACTACATCTTCATTCATTCCGCACTTCACTCTCATCACACTATTCCAAAACCGATCTTTAGAGTCTTAGAAAGTATTAAACATGCGATATAGTCACCTCTGATACTCCCGATCCAAGCACATGTCCTGCTGCGGCGGCGTGCTGCGCTCGTCCGTCTCCCACACGGTGGCCACGGGCACGGCGCTGCACGACGGCATGCAGCCCGTGATGCGCGGGTACCACGCGCGCGCGGGGGCGCACGGCTCCGCGGGCACGCTGGGGCAATACACGCAGCTATTTGCATACATACATACTAGTGTTGCCGCTCGATAGTCTATCGATAGACTATCGATATTTGAGCAAAAGTAATAGTATAGATTTGAAAACAGCAACAACTACTTACTATGCCTATGCTCATGCATGTCTGTCTTACGGAATAATTCTTAGGGGTAATAGCACAAATGTCAATCAACTTTTCTTGCTCCAAAAAAGGTGCCTTCGAATTTTCGTACATATAAAGGAAACTGAGAGCTGTAGATCTTATTTTGTCTCTAAATATATTAACCCTAACCTCTATTTATGTTGTTTGAACTGTGTAAGTTTGTAAGAGAGAACAAAGACAAGTATTCACCAGCAAAAGACCCGTTTTCAGCCCGACGTAACATGCAAAGCAAATACATGTTAGCATTACCCGTAATTAAATTAGAAATAGTAAGAACAAGCGCCTATTATATGTCAATTGTAATTTACAATAAGCTTCCCATTTATCCCATTTGTCTTAAAGAGTACCTAATGTCATAGTCCAGATCTTTGTCTTTGATTTTTTTATTGTTGTTATTATTATTTTGTGAAGGTTTTTATTATTATTACTATATTTTATGAATTGAATTTGATAGTTGAATTATTTTGAATTGTTATTTATTTTTAATTATTTCGAATTGTTATTTATTAAAGATAGAAAGAGAGATATTAAAATTGATTGTGAGTTATTAATCGTTTAAACTTGAGCAAATTATAACAAGATTATTAAAATTATATTGTAATCATGTATTTAAGTATGTAAAATTAAAATATTTTTTAAATATTAAATTATAATTGTATTAAGTATAAGTAGGTAAAAAATTGTATTGTAATTTATTAATTAGTTCTTCTTCTTTAGTCGGGCACTCTTGACAGAGTGGTCGTGGTTATGGGGGGGTCTGGGTGAATGACGGCTCTCGTTATTCGTCTCCATTCGGCTCTGTTAGTGGCATTGTGTGAGTAGTCGGTCATGGTAGATTGAGTGAGGGATCTAATGAGGTCTACTCATCTGGTTGGAGAGCGACCACGGGATCTCTTGCCCTCCATTCGGCCCTGAACTACGAGACGCTCTATTGAGTCTTCGTTGCGAGTTATGTGCCCAAAGAACTTCAGTACTCGTATATGAACAGTCTAAGATAATCTTTCCTTTATGTGAAGCTCTTTTAGGATCGATACATTGGTACGGTGAGCAGTCCATGGAATCTTCAGAAGACGTCTCCAGCACCACATCTCCACTGCATCGATTTTCCTTCTCTCCTTTAGCCTTCTCTCCTTAGTGGTTTTTGTTATTCTGCGGTCTTTCCAAATTCTCTTGAGCCTCTCGACGGCAGATCGCGTCACAGCACAACGCATTCGTATCTCGTCTACGAAGCCTCCGGTATTTGTAATGTTGGAGCCCAAGTATATATAGCTCTGAACAACATCACAGTTGGCTATACTCTTGACGGTCGGTTGGTTGTCTTCAACTCTATCCACTATCATCATTTTGGTCTTGTCACGATTGATAGCAAGTCCAAGGCCAATACTGGTTGTTTCCAGGCATTTCAGGAGATATTCCATATCTTCTTTAGATATTGTAAGAAGTATAGTGTCATCGGCATACCGTAAGTAATCCTTCCAGGACAAGTCGCATTATGTACTCGGTGTAAATATTAAAAAGCAATGGAGATAGAACGCATCCCTGTCTAACACCAGCCTCCGTTTTAAATGGGTTCGAGTCAAACCCATCCACGCGAACCGTTGCTGTGCCATCTTCATATAGTCTTCGAATGAGGTACGTTAGATGATCTGGTACACCCATTACTGTGAGAATTTCCCACAGTTTCTGCCATTGCACAGTGTCAAAAGCTTTCCGGAAGTCTACGAAGCATATGAAGAGAGGGTTGTTAAATTCACGAGACTTCTCTATGACTTGACGTAGTATGAGAATTTGTTCTCTTGTTCCTCTTCCTTTAACAAAACCTGCTTATTCGGGTGCGATTTCGCGGGACAGAAATGACTGCAGCCGCTTGTTAATTACATGTAGAAGTACCTTGCTTGCGTGGGATATGAGGGAGATCAGTCTGTAATTGTTGCACTACACAATTAGTACTTTAGTAAAAATTAAATTTTGACCTCAATTTTGCAGTGCCCCTACGGGGCTCATGTCTGGGTTTCATGCATGTATGTATAAGTTTAAGACCTATAATGTACCACATGACGCAATAAACGCTATCTATCTATCGATGGGCCTATCGATAGTATTGATAATATCGATAGCCCCGTAACCGTCAAACTATCGACACACAGAAATACTTTCGATACTATCAAAGCTCAATATAGAAGGCACTATCGATAGTATCTATACTATTGCTGCTGGATATTGCAATAACATCGATACTCTCGATAGTTTTGTCCTATCGATAGTATTGCTATCTATATGATTATTCATAAACAATACTATTGAGCCCCAGCCCACTATCGATAGCGCAAACATATCGATGGTATCGATTGTTATTACAATAGTCATAACTGATACTATCGATACTATTGATCCTAACGATAATAATTACGATATTGAGCTTTAATACTATTGATACTATCGATAGTATTGCAGTATAATACCGACACTATTGTACCAAACTGAGCTATCGATAGAATCGATACTATCGATAGCTCAGTTTGGTACAATAGAACTACCGATATTATAGATGATTTCCGAGGTCAACTATCGATAGTTCGGCAACACTAATACATACATATAATCACGACTACCATCCTCGGAGGGTTAGTAGAGACAAGGCAATGAGGACCGCAAAAGCAGTACTATGCCATAGTCCACTTTTCACTAAAATAGCGACTGCACGTGTGCTGAGCGTGACAGATGGTGAGCCCATCGCCGCTCTAAGCTGTTGGATGTATGTGCAGTCTTTAGTCCGTTAGTCGCCTTTTACGACATCCAAGGGAAGAGAGGGGGGTGGTATGGTGGTTATATACGACACGGCAATACGTTACCAACGTAACGCACGCCTCTTGCAAACCCTGTCTTAAAGACCGGGTAGCACCGAACACATTCGTCAATACAGCAGCAACTCGTTCGTACCAGTGTCGTTTATTTATTTATTTTTATTTAAAACACTTATGCACTTAAAGTACAGAGGCGGACATAATGCCTTAGGCATTCTCTCCTAGTCACCCATAGGGTGGTTGGTGCAGAAACAAAAAATGGTAGGGTGCACAAAGTGAAAATATATTCACATACGATATACATATATGTTCTGTTTATATGTGTGATTTTATATAAAAAATAAATAAATATGAATATGAATATAAACATATAAATATTACTACTTAATATTAGACAATTGCTAATGTGGAGCATCAGCTTGAACTGTAAAAAAGCTGCGCAACTTCGTTTTAAACGCATACCGACTGGTGGGCATTCTGATATTCAGAGAGAGAGAGAGAGAGAGAATTCCAGAGAAGGATTGGTTGAATAAAGAAGGAAGAGTCAGTTATGTCAAAGTGGTGAGAGGGACAGTTGAGCAATCGATTAAAAAGAGAATGGATATTTTTGTCGTGACTTGGACATAAATATTGAAAGTGCGAAGAAAGATAAGAAGGAGAATTAGAACATAATACAGAGAAAAGAGTGGTCAAGGCCCGCATACTTCTACGTAGCCGAATGGGCAACCATTTAAGCTGTGATCGGCATGTGGACACATGATCATACTTTCGAAGGTTAAAGACGAATCGAATGCAGTTATTTAAGAGACTGTCGAGCTTGTTGAGTAGATCTGCATTCAGGTCGAGGTAGCACACATCACCATAGTCGATAATAGGAAAAATTAAGGCCTGTACAAGCATTGCTTGACGTTTAACAGGCAAAAAGTTTTTGAGGCAGTAAAGGTAACGACGCACTCCAGTTCTTTCCTACAAACATTAGTTACATGAGCCTGCCAATTTAACCTGGAGTCAATACACAAACCTAGATCATTTACATTTTCAGTAACAGGTATTGGAGTGCCGTCAAAGAGTATTGAATGGAGATTGTTGAAATTTTCATCTGGACATCATACGGGGGCTACCCACTAGTACAGCATGGCATTTCAGAGAGCGGTCTTTCACACAGCTGTTGTATGTATACAGCGTGTTAGTTAACACGAGGGACATATTTAATCCTATGGTAGTTTATGCCTAGGTAAACATAAACAAATAAAAAAATACTACTCAAAGCATATAAAATAATACAGAAAATCGATGTTAAAATTTCATAAAATTTTCCGTAATGTTTGGGCAACCTAGTGCTTTCGACTCATTTACGCGTATGGTCAGGCCTGGCGCACTCCGCGCTTTAGGTATGAAGCTACAAGTAGCCGACCGGACGGACGCCCGCGAACACCCTGCGGTCGTTAGAAAAGATAAGAGCTACGCCATAGTACGCGATAGAAAGAGAAGCAACTTCTAGGTGAATTTAACTGTAGGTATTGGCACAGTATAAATATGAGCTAAAGCAGTAAGGAAGCTACGTCCAAACGCTCGAATGACGCACGCCCACAGACGCACGTCTTTACAGGGCCCCTAAGCGGACATCGCAGTGCTCTCAGTAGCGCGTATCGCGTCGAGAACGAGTGTTCACTGTTGTGTTTTGGGTGCGCTGTGCGCGCGATTTTTAAAAATGCCACGAGTGTATTGCGTGGTATACGGCTGCTTGAACTCGGCTACTTCAAAACCGGAGCTTTCGTTTTTCAAACTTAATGCTGATGTTGAAAGGTAAGAATGATTTATTATTACTAAATAAAAAGCTTTTTCTTTTAAATAAATCGTTTGGTTGTTTAGGTGATAGTTGCCGTACTTACCGCGTTATTTTAATGGTGAAAAATAATAAGAATTGATACTACGAAACTTAATCGTTAATAACAAACTTTGCTTTAAAATTCGATATCTGAGGATCTGTGTGGTTTCTGACAATGAACCCGTAATTAGAATGAGAAAAAGTAGCCGCCAAATTGAACTTTTTAGTTATTTAACCGATTGCTTTGAAAATCGATATCTGGGGATCTGTGTGGTTTCTGACAACGACTCCGTTATAAGTATGAGACAAAATAGCCTCCATCTTGAACTTTTTAGTTATTCGACCGATTGCTTTAAAAATCGATATCAGGGGATCTGTGGGGTTTCCGACAATGAATCCGATAATAGAATGAGGAAATTAGCCGCCATCTTTAACTTATTAGTTTTTAATTTAAAAAATTTAAACCGACAACCCTTATGCTTTGCTAGTTATATCAAAAAAAGCGCTAACTAGCTGAGATACAGCGCTAACTAAACAAAAACTTTTTCAGTTTAAAAAAATAAGAGGGCAACCCTAACGCTCAATTGGCGCGTAGGTATATAAAACAAGAAAAGGGCCGAGCTTCCGTATTGCTTTAGCTTATATTTATACTGTGGTATGGGCGCGGTGTGCGACCTAAATTGCACTTTATTGTGTCTTAGCAAGAGTCGCTATTTATTAAATGACTAAGCGGAGTGAATCTTCTGTACGTGTACTCCCTACTATGTATTCTATGGCATACAATACCATAGTATTGATTATGTAGCTGTCGTGGTTGGCGTGACCCGTTTTTTCTTCATACTTGATCATATTTGATCTTTTCCCACGCTTAGTATATACGTTAACATTATTTAATAGAATAATTATTCATAATCAAAACTAAGATTTTTTTTTAATGAATCGGCTCGCGAATCGACTACCTAATGTCCTGCCTTAATATGTCCCTCAGTTTAACTAACGAGCTGTATAATGTATGTATGTGTGTGCACTCACTGGTCGCATCCATACACGCGGTCGACCAGCGTCATCTTGCACATCTCGAGCTCCTTGTAGACCACGGAGCGGTCTTTGACGCAGCTGCAGGCTTTAGGGTTCATGGTGTACCAGAGCTTCGGTGCAGTGTGGGTCTCCCTGAAAGAGATATAAAAATATCAATAAAAAATACCACAGAGACAGAGAGAGAGAGAGAGAAATAGATCATTAGAAAACCCTGGATACGAACGGATAACATGGTGTGTAGGTCTACGCCAAGCAGTGGACGAATACAAGTTGAAATGACGACGATTAAAAAGAAAAAAATACTGATTTAAGATGAAGATGCGGTATGATCTGTATAAGTAAACATTTAATGTTGTTCGTTGGTAAGCACATCACTAGATAACGAATTTGAATGAATATTTTAAAATAGACAGAGCATGATCCGAACTAGGACATAAGACCCACGAATCTACGATTTTGCTAGCAAAACAACAGCAGTTATAAATTTAGGTTAAATCCATACGTATAAAAAATGTCTTACCCTAGAAGCAGGTTCCTGCAAGATATTGTAGTCTTCGAGAACGAAGTCGCGGACAACAGCTAGTTGTAGATAATTTCGGAAATCTTATTGACATACCTATTTACGGCCAAAATCAATAATCCAATCAATCAATTTATGTTGTTTTGCCTACTAAACTTAGAAATGTAAAATAATTTGTATAGATTTAACCTAAATTTCTAACCACTGTTGTTTTGCTAGGAAAATCGTACATTTTAAAACTAGACCAGGCGCTTACTTGTAACACTTATTCCTGTCATGCCTAAACAGCAACGGTTGACATATCTTCAGCACGAAGCTCCAAGTCTCCAAAGAGTCCACCGTACTCCTGGACATTTTCTGATCGAGCGCGACATCCAGCTCCTTCACAATGGACTGCCTAAAATCGTCTGACGCGCGACTCTCATCCATACTCCTACCGACTTTAGATTCATAATCGCGTTCCACCTTATAACTCTCCGTTGACTTGTAACCACTCTCCGCTGATTTGTAACTCTCTGTAGACCTGTAACCGTCGGAGTAATGGCTCTGCTGACTCGACTGCAAATCCCTCATGTGTTCATCCAGCTCTGGCGTTACTGAACCTTGGCTAGTGTCAAACTTAGAGTCATCTTCGTCTTCTTTAGGCGAGTCGTACTCCACCAAACCTTTATCCTGACTCGTGTCATCGCTCATGTTTTCCTGTTTTATCTCGTTAATGACCGATTCTAGGAAGTTATCGTCGTTCGCGTCTATCACGCCCTCTTTCGACATATCCTGGTCATATTCGAAAAGCTTCAAGTCAATAGGAGATTCGTACATACTCTTTTTCTTTGACTGACGTCTGGCAAACTTCTCTATCTCACATGGCTCATCGGGGATGTCCATAATGTCATCGTCTTCATTCGGATCTATGTCAAATTTGAACGCATCAATCACGGGCTTCAGTTTTTCCATTTTGGGCTTACTAGCTGGACTGTCTGATCGCCTACTCTCTCTACGCTTGAAGCTCTTCCTCAATAAATCTACTGGCTCCTTTGATTTGTCTTCTACAAAACTTCTAGTAGCTTTGTCAACTCTAGGACTAGAAGCGGCTCTGTCTTCGTTGTCCAAAGACCAGCTGTCACATACTAAATAGTCGTTTAAATCGACGTCAGTCTCTTTTGGATTTCTTCCTTTACGTTCGCTCTTTCTGGAATCTCCCTTGTCTTTTTCTTTATGTTTCTCCTTGTTATCTTTATGCTTTTCTTTGTCATCTTTTCTGATCGGATCGGATCTGTCGGCTTTAGCATAATCAGATTGTCTCTGATCATATTTGTCACTCTTTCTTTTCTCCGCCCTCTCCCTCTCTCTGTCGTCATATCTTTCTGCCCTTGTAGTAGTAAAATAATCTTCATCTTTCTTTTCTGGTGCGTTAGGGTCGTCTCTTTTACGCTGAAAAGGGTTATCGTAATCAGGTAAAAGTTTCTGATAGTCGAATTTGAATTCTCTACCTTCTGCTTTGGCTTTCTTCGCTACACGTATCAATTCGTCTACTCTTGAAGGATCTGGAATATACAGAATTACAAGTTACTGATTGTTTTAACAAATATTTTTATTTTTTTCAAAATATTTTTCTATTATATATTTATATATATTATATATTTACTTAAGATACCCTTAACTACTCTAGGTCTAAGATACCCTTAACTACTTCAGGTAAGGTCGGGGTCACCGTCGCTTTACCACTTTGCAGCGATTTTCGTATGAAGCGCACCAACCGCCCGGGTACGTGCCCGTACCAAATAGACGACGCGGTGTGCAAGGGATTTTGACCTTTAGACTGGTAAAGCGACGGAGTCCGCCATTGTACGTAAATATACTTAAATTACATTATGACTACACTACCTTAGTTATCCCCGCACCATAATAAATAATAATATGAACCTATATACCTACTTATCAAAATTATACATAATTAAAATCTACATGAATTTATCTGTTTACTAATTCGCATAAAAATTAAGGAGACTTAACAAAGATTAAGAATCATGAAATGATTATCTAGAATCATAGAATATTCTAAATATAGTCTGACATAAAAGTAAATAATTATAATATGGCATTAAGAAATGAATTATTATATTCTTTTAATCTAACTATCCATAAAGCTACAGATTAAAATAACATTTACAAATAATCCAAGTAGGAACAATAAAAATATAGCATTTCTTTTATGTCACATTAACTTTTGTAACATCAACATTATACAATACACATTTTGTACAAATGCAATGGTTATCCCTCAACTTTACAGCAACTTCAATATCTTACTACCACATCTTATCTTAATTGATAAGATACTACCACATACGAGGTTGACTTACGAGTTGCTTTATCGGCGCGCTTGCTATGCGTGCGTGCGGCGTCACGCTTTTCCATGCGTAACACGCGGAAGCGACGCGGTTCACTCTTCTTTTCTTCATAATATTTAAGCCAATGAGCATACGTACATTATAGCAAACATATGTATATACATTAACATAGCAAATTGTCATCGATATCTTACTCTCATAGGATCGTTATTGTACTGTGAATAAATATGAAAACAGGCTAAAAAGCTAAGGTTATATGTAACCATCAGAGTGATAGTCCCTTTTTTCTATAAGCTTGATGATGTCTTTTATTTTTTTTATTTGGAAAACAAGCAATACTATAATGTAAATATAAATGTTGCACAGTATCAGTAAAGTTTCCTCTGCTAAATTAACACATATTAAAAATATTAGGACTCTAAGACAGTTCTTAAAGGTACTAATTAAGAATTTATTTTAATATTCTAATTGATTATGTAAGAGTTCACATAACTTTGTTTTCTTTAAAACATTACAATTAAATATATCTATTGATGTGAATTTTTTTTTGCATACATCACAAGATCTAAATAAAAAAATTTATGAAGGTGCATACACTTAAATTAAACTAAACTGAGATTATAATACATTATAATAATATGCAATGTGGCAGCGTTAACTAAAGATGACAAACAGGTGTAATGTATTGTATGTGTGTGTTTATAGGAATGAAAGGAGGTCACTAAAATCTGGCCAGTTAATGTACCGAGGTACACTTTATGGAAAAAAAATAATCTATCATGCCTACTTAGTTTGTTATTTATTTGGAAAAAAAAATCGATTATAAAAATATACGCCATTTTAGACCCTGTCTATGTTAAATAATCTGTGATACGATTAAGAATATAATCTGTTTTCGGGATCAGAGTGTCAACAGGAAATAAATCACGAGGAAAAACGGATAACACAGGGTGTGTTCTTCTGTGGCCGGACCACAGTATAGTACTCAGATGCTATAGTTCGAGATAATACCTACCTAAAGCCTACTTTCATCGGAATATATATATATTTTTAGTACCTCAACAGATAACTTTTTAATTAACAAATTATGTGGTCCGGCCGCGAAGCAGTGCTCTCTGGCCGCGCCACCAAATAAA
The DNA here is from genome assembly GCA_963921215.1 of Scoparia ambigualis. NCBI lineage: Eukaryota > Metazoa > Arthropoda > Insecta > Lepidoptera > Crambidae > Scoparia > Scoparia ambigualis. The sequence continues at coordinate 13,421,824 of OY992528.1, read as the reverse complement.
ATAAAATATAATGAACTATTAAGAAATCAATATCCCGAAAAAATCTGCCTAAAGAGTACCTTGCATACGACAACTATGGTCCAATAAACCCTTTAGTTAAGGAGTTATTGGTCGTAGGGTGTGGTCCGGCTGGAAGGTATAAAGAAAAGAAAGAAAGAATCCATATTTCGTTATATTTGCTGAAAGTAATCCTCCCTAGCCGCGCCACATACTTTAAAGGCTAATTAATCAAAATGAATAGTTTCTTGAGAGGAAAAAGTATCAACGAAGAGTAGAGAAAATGTACTATTATTTGAATGGATTTATGGATAGTTAATATTAAATATTGGGAAATTGACTTGCTGCAGAGTATACCTTCCAGCCGGACCACATCCTACGACCAATAACTCCTTAACTAAAGGGGTTTATTGGACCATAGTTTTCGTACGCAAGGTACTCTTTAGGTAGATTTTTTCGGGATATTGATTTCTTAACAGTTCATTATACTTTATTTAATTTGAGGTGGCGCGGTCATAGAGCACTGCTTCGCGGCCGGATCACATAAATTGTTAATTAAAAAGCTATCTGTTGAGGTACTAAAAAAATATATATATTCCAATGAAAGTAGACTTCAGGTAGGTATTATTTCGAACTATAGCATCTGAGTACTAAACTGTGGTCCGGCCACAGAAGAACACACTAACACAGGGAATAGCTGAGTTAATAAATAAAAATACGAATCGCAAACGAAACCAACGAAGTACCTCAAAGCGAACTTAACAAATGAACGACATTTATGACATTTTGTTGACATTTTGCAGCGTTTTGTTACTTGCATTTGTTTGCTGATTTTAATATTATTATTTTCCACTTTTTATTGTTTTACGTCAATTAATTATGTATTCATAAAATGGACGACAAGTAGATGCGTTTAGCAATAATTAACAGCAAATAAAATATTTTTAACACTACAGGTTTTGGTGAAGTCTTTTGCGAAATTGAACATCCAATGTTACCACATGATAAAAATGTGTTACAAGTAATTAACAACTTTATTAATTTATTATCTAGTTTTATCTAATTAAGAAAAACTAAAATGATACGTTTTTCGGAATCCTCGAATTTTTCTCTACATTTTGGTATCTATGTACCTCAAGGTACAAACATGGCCAAAGATGTATGGACTAATTAGTGACCTCCTTTTGTGATGTATTCTTAGTTTGTAGCTTATTCCTATACTATACCAACCTTATACAATTCCAATGAAACTTTGGTAAGTTTTTGTTTGCACGCCCACAAAGGTTTGCTTGGTTAAACCGTAACGGTAAAGTCATCACCACTATTAGAGTCAAGTCAAAAGTAATTCAAACAAACTTATTTTATAAACACTTGAATCGTCCAAACCAGTTATGTAAAAGAATCATCACACAGCACAGCATTATATACAAGTAGTGACATTTACAAAATATGTAACATAATATGACATACCTAAGAATGATTTGATGGGGGGCATGGCCTTTGTGGGCATTGCTTTCTCACTGGTGGCACTGGGACAGATCAGACCGAGGGGTATGCCAAGGTCGACCAGCTCCATCTTACGCTTCATATCCTCAATCTCGGAGAGGGTGCGCTTCTGGAGGCTGCAGTACGAGTCTGCAACAAGTAATTCAAACGTCGTCATTTTTAGTAATATTTGTATTTTTTTTTAAACTACTTAGTAGTTAATCTTACTAGTACGATATATGGCGATATATGGCAGGACGGTATTTATTTAGGTTAAAGTCAAAGTCAAATGCTTTATTCAATATAAACCTTTACTTACGGTACTTATTGACGTCAAAAATATGTATATAAAAAAAGTACCTACCTACCTAACTAATCTACCGCCAGTTCGGATTTTGGGAGAGCCTTCAACTGAGAAGAAGCTGGCAAAAAAACTCAGGAGGCCTTACTTTTTTCTCCCTCTAAGTAACAAAAGTTATAATGTTAGGCACCCTAGATCGAGCAAAGGCTTGGAAGACGGGCGTTGGTTCGACCATGGGCTCCAGGCGTCACGTGACAGTCCCCTGGTTCGGCTACTCACGATTGGGCTTGTTTGCAGATCCGTCAGTGGTCATCACCATGTAAACTCGTAGATAACGAAACATTGAATAAAAAACAAGTGAGAACGTGGGTTTGATTCCCATCTGAGGTAGCAATTTTTAAAAATGTTTTACTATCTACGAGTCATCGTCATCATCACTTTTAGGACAAAGGCCTCCTCAATGGATTTTTAGGAGGCCTTTATAGAGATGTTACACCATGCCAATCTCAAATCTTATGAATATAATCTTCTGCCGCTTGACACCAGCGACTATACGCAAACTTCACCAGATTGTCTGATTAAAAAAAAGGAACAAACCTTGCAAGTTCTTCCTGAAGGCGCCCGGTTTCGGTGGTTTTGGTGGTTTCTTCTCGTTGTCCACCACCTCGGGCTTAGGAGTTGTCTTCACACTGCTCAGCTTGCCAATGAGCACGGTGCCACCTGTACAGAAACCAAAAATTATTTAACTTAAATAAACTTTACGGTTACATTATGATTTTATTATGACACATATACTCGTAGGATAATAAGTTTGTTATACATACCACCAGTGTTCACCGGCTTGGGTACACTAACAGCTGACATTGGTGTTTTCTTCTGAATGGAAAATGCCCGGAGCCTCTTCTTGGCATTTGCAATGCCTTTCGAAGATACACCCATGGCGCCTGGGCTGGCTGTTGGTGTTGCAACAACATTCTTTTTCGGAATTATGACTTTAGCCTGTACAAGAGTAAAAAGAAAAATTAAAGTTTTCAGCAAACTATATTTTTTAATTTAATTAGTTTTACAATTATTATTTTGCAGTCAGCCCCTTGGCTATGAGCATATGTGTAACTTTTATAATACTACAATCTACTATTGAAATTATTAACAGTCTTACTACAAAGATATGTCTAAAGTTTGACAAAGTGTGAAACAGATACACACTGCTTCTCAAATACTTTTAGACAAAATAGAATGGAATAGAGAATTAATTTATTCAATTGACTAAAACTGAGAGACACAATATTTAAAACAAAAATTTAAAATACTGTTTTGTAGTAATGTTAACCCTTTATTGGGCACAGTGTACTGAAAAAAATGTATTTAAGTTTTAGGTTTTGGATTATTTTACTACACTTACTTTATCATACTCCGCATGAGTTAAACCGGGTGGAACAAGATCTTGAGAATCTTGCGAATCAGTGCCTAATGCTGAATCCATGATGGCAAGAGGGATATTTTAAATTAAATGGCTTATTAATCAATCATTATTCCTTCACTTCAAAGTAAAAATAACACATAATTTTGTGTCAATTTTTATGACTTCTGCTGTGCTTGTCAAAGAAACTATTAATGGGTCATATAATGAGAGAGACCAATTAATTGGTAGGTCTTTATGATCTAAAATTTTAATACTTAGATAATTTTAATGTTAAAACTTCTTCTTTTATTTCCTGGAACAACAATAAAAGTAATTAATTTTTAAGACCAAGCACCATGGTGGTAACCGGTGGTGACCGACAAATGACAAATAATTAAATTTCAATTGTCTGGTTTTGTGGCAGTCAACGTGTTTAATATGCTAATATGTTAAGTATGAAAATAAAGTAGGTATGGTGAAAATTTTACTTGGAATGAATTGTAGATCTTGCTACACAAAATATTCCATATACGAAGAATGAAAAAACTGATCCTGCTGTATGTTGTTAGGCTTAGCTAATAGTGTGGCATGAATGACCTTCAACGTCTTGACTCTTGACTGATTTGGCCAAAACTCTTGAACAAATGGGACCTGTGCATTTAGCTTGGTTATAAGATTATGACATCGATGGGCAGGATCTTAGAGATGTTTTTTAAACTTTGTAGGTATTTGGGAAAACACGAAACAAAACGACACACGAAAACGAACGGCAGAAATAAGAAATCGGTATAAAACAGGTAATAAACAGCCGCTAGACCAATATTAGTAGTTTTTCACTGCTACTGAAAAAGCAATGATTGAACACCAGTTTAAATGAGCGTTACATGCAATCATCGGAAGTAAACTTACAACATGTGTGTCATACAACGTTGAGTGGACGGAATCTCTTGAGATTTTACATAGGAGTAGACTTTAGAAAATCACAAATACAAAATACAATGCAAATTATTGCAAAACACGGCCTATGAAGGCATTTTTTTTCGATTCAGATTTTTTTCTTCTGATTCTGACTGGCTGTCAGTAAAAACAACGCAAAGGGATTTACCTCGTACATGCCAAACTATTCCAGTTTTTTCATTTAATGGAATAAAATTGTTAAAATTAATTAAAATCTAAATCTCCTTCTTTCTGCACACTCATGTATAATAAATATTTGGATCCACCAATTACAGTGGTGGATGGTCATATATAATTAAGAACGATTTATACATAAAACAGAAAGTTTTTGAACAAATCATGTATTATTAGGTATATTTTTGTTTCTCTCTGAAATTGTTATACTTTATATGGAAATACTCACAAATGACCAAATCGAAAGTAATTAGGAATAAAAATAATAATTGAGTTTAAACAAAAATACCTTTAATCTGAAGAGTAACTTTTTTACAAACAAAGCAAGACAAATAGGTAAATAAGAATGAACATTGAACTTTTCGAGAATTTATTTTGATGAAAAATAGGCTACCTATGTAAAATACATTAATTATGTGAAATTAATTTAGTAAATATAGTTTAATATATTTGATATACTTACTTATTTCATTCCTCATACACGGCAAGTAGGTCTGAAGTTGCCTGGGGAGCGGGTGGAAAGTAATTACTTTTCCGCCCTAGGGAGAATCGTTTTTCTGACAGGTTCTGTCATGTGTAGTTGTGACTTATTGTGAAAATGATATTATCAACCCATCTCTTTCCTTGGGTGTCGTAAAAGGCAACTAACGAACTAAAGACTGCACATGCATCCAACAGCATAGAGCGGCGATGTGCTCATCAAAATAATACTACCAACCCCTTACTTTCCTTGGGTGTCGTAAAAGGCGATTAACGGACTGAACTCGTTTTTGACGTGACAACGTCTTAAATTAGGTTAGGCTGGGAGTCACTTATGAAAAAGTGTAACGCTCGTCGGTAACGTAACGATGAGTCACCGAACGAGAGAGAGGCCCGCCGAATGCCTTGCGTCTCTCTCCCACTAAATAGTTAGGTTTAAGTTTACATGTACAATGTTTTAGTAAACAAAATAAAACAAAATAAAATAAAATAAAATAAAATAAAATAAAATAAAATAAAATAAAATAAAATAAAACAAAATAAAAAAAAATAAAAAAAAAAAATAAAAAAAAAAAAAAATAAATAAAAAATAAAAAAAAAAATATATTTCTATAGTTAAAATTTGTGCAATTCTTATTTTCATTCAATTCCTTGTTCCTATTGTGCAATTTAATTATATTCATATCAATAAATATTCTACCGAGAAAAAGACGTTGTCACGTAAAATCTTCGCCCGTAAAACCGACTTTACAGGCAACCAATTTTTTTTTCTTTAGCTAATGCATGTTTTTGACGTGACAACGTCTTAAATTAGGTTGCGGCTGGGAGTCACTTATGAAAAAGTGTAACGCTCGGTAACGTTACGATGAGTCACCGAACGAGAGAGAGGCCCGCCGAATGCCTTGCGTCTCTCTCCCACTCAACTATGTTTTAAATATAATTCTTTGTTTAAATAAATGTTTTAAATTGTTACTATTATTTCATCCTTCTTCCTACTATACGAATGAATATTCACATTAAAATTATTTTACCACTCAAAGTCGTTGTCACGTAAAACTTTCGCCCGTATACCGACTTTACAGGCAACCAATTTTTTTAAGTTACTTTCTTTGTATTCGTAATGAAAAGCACAGTGTTTACCTCGGCTGAAAGACTTATTTAGTCCCTCGAACTATTGGCGGCCTCGCTACGCTAAAGTGCCAAACCCCGTCAGTAAAAAGTAGCTTTCACCCCCCGGGTAACAATGTAGGTACAATTAAACTAATTATAATTAATATTTAATTTTTAAGAAAGTGGTTTACGAGTACAGTGCCACAAGCGGCACTCTATCTCAATCGGTACGGCGGGAACCGTAAGTTTAGCGGTATAATAGTGACGCCGCCTAATTTGCCGTAAAGTTTTATATTAGACAACGGAATAATAACTGCCCTAGCGTAGCCTTGAATTTCGTAGTTCTTTTTAATTAGGCAATAGAAATCTAACTCCATACAAAAATATCTTTTGAATATTATGGCAATTAAAAAAATATGTTACGGTTCCCGAACCGATTGAGATACAATGCCGCTTGTGGCACTCTATACACTTTATACTAGGATGCCGTAACTACGGCATCATAACCGATTGTACTATATTGCCGCTTGTGGCACTATATACCCTACACTTCGTACTAGGTAGGAGAATTAATGGGCCGTAATTTTCTGACAGCCCAAATTAAAAAGTAAAAATTAGTTCAAAAACACTCGACAGATGGCGTTTTATGAAAGCCAAGTCGGCAATGGCCCCAGTACACATTGGCGTATTTTGGCCCACTGCAGTAGGCTTGTTGAAAATATATCGATACATCGATATATCGATATTTTTTGTTCAATATATCGATATTTTTAGTTGATATTTTTTATTTCGATATATCGATACATCGATACAAAATAACCAATATCGAAATTCGTATCAAAATCGATATTTTTTATTTATTATCATCGCATTACGATCTAACTTTTTAATTTGTTAGAATTAAAGCCGTAAAAATGTTTAGTGGTGTCAGTGGTGGTTAAAATAAATAAGTCCCAACTTACAGTTTTAGGTGTATAATGTCCGTCCACACTACCAACACAGTACAAAAGTCACAAAATATAACGAAGGACAATAGGTTTCACAAAGCACAAGCACAGATAATAGTTCACAGTTCGGAAGATGAAAGTTAGAAGGAACACAAATAAAATAGTAAGCGTAGCACATAAAACATATAAGCGAATTAAGCGGCGTGGAGAAAGCAAGGTCGGAGCGTCAAAAAAAGCAGCGTGCGCTTCGCGTCGTTAGGGTGTCTCGACTGGCCTACGTGCGCAGGCGGCGCCCGGTCGTCTGCGCTGAGTAAATACTTCGTACATAGCGAAACAAAGGACGTTATATGCGCGCGCGGTGATGCGCGTTTCCAACGCACGATTTTGTGGTTTTGCTAAACGTATTAAAACGACGAGCTGATATGAATTCAGAATAATATTGTTTAAATTATAATTAGATATTTTAGTACTGTTTATTATGTTAATATTATTATTGTTATTTTAGTGTAAATATTAATTGTATATGTGTGAATTTTATTATTGTTATTTTAGAGTTAATATTAATTGTATGTTTGTAAATATTATATGTGTGTGTGTGTGTGTTTGAGTGGACGAAAATAAAATTTATAGAAGTCACCTACAAATGTAAAAAAATCTTATTGTTGCTGAATTCCATTAATGTAATCTGTGGTAGTAAGTGTGTAACTCTCACTGTCAGTGCGTTGTTTCAATCAACTTCATGTCATGTGTGCATGTGTGCTACGTATACGCAACGGAAATATTTAACACCTACGGCTTCGTCCGTGCCGTCAGAGAGAGTGGCTTTTACCGTAAATATGGCGGTTCCTAACAACAGGAGCCGACTTAGAGGGCGGCATGATTAACAGGTTCACTGTCCTAAAAATATAACAATAGGTTAATCAATTGTTATGGCCCATATGGGCTGCGGAACTGTAAACCGGTTAAAACTATAATTTAAAATAAAAAATCTGTTTTTATTACTGGGCTAGGCTCACCTAAATTATATTTTATCCGATTTTAAGAAAAAGCAGGCTCCTTTTTTTAAAGCTGGTGAAAAATTTGACTGATATATCGATGTATCGATATTTTTTTCGCGATATATCGAGGCCTATATTGATATTTTTCAAAATATCTATATTGATTAATGTTTTATATTTTAGCGTTTTAATAACGCTTAATTATACTTAAGTAAAATATTAAACACTTAAATATCTATATTTTTTTTCATTTCCGACATCCCTACACTGCAGGCCATCGTCATTGTGTAGGCGGGCAATTTGTCGATCTACACAATGGCAATGGCCGGCAGTGGGCCAACATACGCCAATGTGTACTGGGGCCTTTGCTTGTCTACTTAAAAATAATAAATAGTAGGTAGGTCTCGGACCAAAGTAGGTACTAATACTTGACGTGTTTGTCAAAAATGGCATAAACTCCATACAGTATTGCCCCTATTTAATTTCTACTCTTTTTTGCCAAACTATACCTATTTTCATTCAGGACATCCAGGACCTTTTTATATATTAGAATGGAATAAATAATACGCAGCTAAGTAACTTAGTTATTGTTCTGAGATCGTAACCGATCGTACTAGAATGCCGCTTGTTTGTGGCACTCTATCCTAGAGGTGGTTAATATAGCGCATAGCGCCATATTCTAGCGCGCTGCCTGTAAATCGCGCGTATCACGTGCTATTTATTTAGACGCGTTGGCGCTATGCGCTATGAATATCGCGCGATCGCGCGCGGCAACCTGCAGCGGCGCTGGCAATTGTCGCGTGCGCGCTAATGCTATCGGACGCACGTTACGTTTGTTCTCGCAGCACGTTAGGTACGTTTCGCGCGCGATCTATTTATTCTCTCTCGTAGCACATTATACACGTTTCGCGCGCGATCTTTTCGCGCAGAACGTTAGGTACGTATCGCGCGCGATTGTTGTAATGTAAGATTAGTTAATATTTTAAATGTAATATAATAAAAGTATGGCATACGGACCTCGTTATGTGACTATGTGTGAGGTAGTATAGTTTATGTATATTTAGCGTGTGGGGTTGAAGCGAAGCTTGGAGAGAAATTATACTCAGGATGGTCAGTCGTAGAATGGATACTTTATTTTAGTTAGTGATCATATATATTACAATTATTATATTTACAAACATAGGTTGCTTAACTTAGTCACTTACGCAAAAGAGAGAGGAACAACGGGTGTCTCATTCATCCGCGGTCGCTATGCAACGCGGTGCGGGGAACACGCGGCGCGGGGCTTCGCGACGCGGGGAAGTGCGGGCGGGGAAACACGCACGCGACAAAACTGGCGACGTTCGTTGCGCTCGGCCATTTCGACGGCCGACCGACCACGGAGCGGACGCAGTGAAGATGCGTGGCGTGCGGCGTGCGGCGATGGCGATAACGTGGCGCTGTTACGAGTGATGTGTACACGCAGCTGAGAATGGTGGCGAAGAATGAAGATGCTGTTTGCATGCTGACGAAACTCCATTCCTATTTCATTACGACAGCCCTTTTCAGTGCTATGTTCCTGTTTCATATCGATCTATTCTTATTTCATTATGGCAGCTCTTTTCAGAGCTATGTCCCTGTTTCATATCGAAAAGGCTTCCGTCTGACATTCTATTAAATGGATTTGCTTTACATCTTCTGTGCTTGTTATTGTGAGTGTGCGGCTACAGTGCTCCCCCTCAAGCGAAGCGTACAGGTGGCTTGACGACTCGGCCGGATGTGGTTCGCTTATCTGCCGGTTGTGTCGTCTTGCTGCGGCTTGGTAACGGTAATGGTAACGGTGTTGGTGGCAAAATGGTAACTGTTTTCTGTATGGGTACGTCGAAGTTGAGTTCTTGTTCTTGTAAAACGTATGCGGGCTTCAACCGGTCTATGGATATGTTTGCTTCACGGTGAGGTAGCTTGATGGTAAAAACTTTGCTGTTCCGATCCATGACTTGGTAGGGACCTTCATATGGTGGCTGTAGTGGCTTTTTCACGGCATCTGTTCTGATAAACACGTGCGTGCATGTACTTAGGTCTTTATGCACAAACATATGTTTATTGTTGCTATGGTGTGAAAAATCTGCAGTCGGCTTGTTTGCTTGAATGGTGTCGCGCAATCTTTCGACGTAGGTATAATCCATCGCAGTAGGTATGTTAGTACTTGCGGTAAAAAATTCGCCTGGCAATCGCAAATGGTAACCGTAGGTAAGTTCGGCTGCGCTGACTGCCGTGTCTGTGCGTAAGGCTGCTCGTAAGCCTAATAGAACTGTAGGTAGTTCATCTGTCCACTTAGTTGAAGCGGCGACGAGTCTTGCGCGTAATGCGTTCTTGAGTGAGCGGTGCCAACGTTCGACTATTCCGTTTGCCTGTGGGTGATAGGGCGTTGTACGTGTTTTCGCTATTCCCATTTCTTTCATTAGGTTGGTGAACAGCTGACTCTCGAATTGTCGACCTTGGTCACTTGTAAGGGTTTCTGGGCAGCCGAAGCGTGTGATCCAGTGTTGGTAGACGACTTTCGCTACTGTGTCTGCTGTAATGTCGTCCGTAGGTATTGCTTCGGGCCATCGGGTCGCTCTGTCTATCATCGTGATTACATAACGTTGGCCGTTTTCTGCAGTAGATAATGGGCCAACGATATCGACATTCAAATTTCGGAATCTGTCAGCTGGCGGGAATGATGAAATAGGTGAAACTGTATGACGTTGTATCTTGCTCTTTTGACATGGAATGCACGCTTTTGTCCATTTGCCGATGTCTGCGTTCATTGATGGCCAAAAGTACTTCTTTGCGACGAGCTGGCGTGTAGTACGGGTGCCGGGATGACTCACGTTGTGAATAATGTTGAAAACTTGCCATCTATGTTCTGTAGGTATATACGGGCGAACGTAGGGCGTAGACGTTTCACAATATAGGTCGAGATCAGTGTCAGGGATAGTTATTTTCTTGATTGAGATGTTGCTTGAGTTTTGAGATGCTAGTTGCGATATGTTGCTGTCTCGCTCTTGCGCGTTGGCTATATCTGCGTAGGTTATTGTTTCCGGGCACGATATTGTTTCTATGCGGCTGAGTGCGTCGGCGACTACATTTTCTTTGCCACTTATGTGTCGTATGTCTGTGGTGAATTCGCTTATGAAAAGACATTGGCGAGTCCGGCGCGGCGTTTCGTTTGCCGTTTGCGTTTTAGACATAGCGTAGGTAAGCGGCTTGTGGTCGGTGAAAATAATGAGGTGGCGGCCTTCAAATGTTTTTCTGAAATGCTTGACTGCCATGTAGATAGCTAGTAGCTCTCTGTCGTAGGTCGAGTATTTCTTCTGCGCGGTTGAAAATTTCTTTGAGAAGTATCCTAATGGTTGCCATTGGTCGTTGTAATGTTGTTGTAGCACGGCACCGGCTGCGTTATCGGAAGCGTCGCAAAATAACGCGAGTGTCGCATCGTGGGATGGGTGTGCGAGTAAGGCAGCGTTTATAATGCTTGTTTTGCAGTCTATAAATGCTTCCTCCGCTTCGGTATTCCATTCGATGGTGGTCTTGTCGCGTTTTTTCGTATTGTGTAGGTACGAGTTTAATGGTGCTTGTATGGCTGCGGCGTTCGGAATATGTTCACGGTAAAAGTTTAACATTCCGAGAAAACGCCTGAGTTCTTCTATGTTCTTTGGCTTCGGGTACTCCGTGATGGCTTGGACTTTGTGCAGCGGTGGTTTTATGCCTTCTTGTGATACAGTGTATCCTAGAAACTGTACTTGCGTTTGGCCAAAGTTGCATTTGACCGGGTTTATGGTAATGCCATTGTCTTCCAGTCTGCTTAAAACCATTCGTAGGTGTTCTTCGTGCTGAGTTGGGGTTTCTGATGCCAGGAGTAGGTCGTCGATGAAAGGAAACACGAAGTGTAGCCCTCTTAGAACTTCATGGATGTACCGTTGGAAGGTTTGACCTGCGTTCTTGAGACCTGGGCACATTCGTGGAAATTCGAACAGTCCCATCGGGGTGATGATTGCTGTTTTCTCAATGTCCTCGTCACGTACTGCTAATTGTTGATACGCCCGGTTGAGGTCAATTGTACTGAATATTGTTTTCCCAGTGAGTTGATGTGTGAAATCCCTTATGCGTGGTATTGGGTAGCGATCGGGTTTCGTGACTGCATTAAGACGTCTGTAATCTCCGCAGACTCGTAGGTCACCATTTTTCTACGATATGGAGTGGGCTTGCCCAAGGACTTTTGCTTGGTCTGCATAGCCCTTGACTGATCATATTTTCGAACTCGATTTTGACTTGATCGTAGCGATGTGGTGGAATAGGTCGAGCGCGGCAGTGAATAGGTTGACCAGTTGTTTCGATGAAATGTTCTACTCGGAGTTTGGGGTTAAGTTTCATTGAAGTGAGACGGGCGATACCGGGGTACTCTGATAGTATGTTGTGGTACGATTGTTGGACGTCGATGCTGCGTACTGTAGGTATGTCGGTGTAACGCCCACTGGTGTCGGTACCGAGCTTCGTTGTGTTGTCTATAAGTCTTCGGTTCTTCAAATCAACTAGTAGGTTGTGATGTTTAAGGAAGTCTGCTCCGATTATCGGTTTTGTAACGTCGGCCACGATGAAACGCCATTTATAAGGTCTTCGTAGGTTGAGGTCCAATGTCATTGTTTTTTCACCGTAGGTTGGTATGATGGTGCTATTGGCGGCGTACAGGGTGAATGGAAGAGGTTTCGCAGATGTTCCTTTTCGTTTCGGCAGAACGGAGATGTTGGCGCCGGTGTCGATTAAAAACGATAATCTGGAGCTTTTGTCGGTGACGAATAGGCGGTATGACTTTGTTCCGACGACGTTGGGTTCCGCCTCTGCCAACGTGTTTGCTAGTTTTCCGATGTTTCTTCATTGTTGAAAGTACATGGTGTTGTGCAGCGTTTTGCATTTTTCCCAAAGCGACGATGATAGTAGCAAAACGGTGATGGCGTGGCAGAGCGAGAACGGGATGGTCCGTCGCGGTTGCGAGACGGAGACGGCGAACGGCTGGTATTTCTTTCTCTTGCATTTCGATGTGGATGTTGTTGTGCGTAGTGATAGCGTGCATGTGGTGGTGGGCGAGGGTACGAGTAGTTGTTTCTAAATGCTCGGAGTTCTGCAACTTCTAAATGGAGTTTTCTTATCTCGTCGGCCAGGAACTGTATGTCGACGTGTTTTTCTTGCCGGGTTGATGACGAAACTGAAGCTATCGTGGAGACTTGACGATTTTGTTCCAGCATCTTGTCAGCAAGCTTGGCTAGCTCGTCCAGCGCTGTGTCGTTGCTAATCGCATCGCTAACGATGATCACCGAGTGCACGTGCGGTGGCAGGAGGTTCATCCACATCAATCGGAGTGTACTGTCAGGAACCTTGTTGCGTGCGAGGGTTCGCATGCGCCGTAACAACTGGCTCGGCTTCTGATCGCCTAGGTCCATGTCGGACAACAGTTTTTGTAGTTGCTTTCCATCCGATTCTTCATAGACAGAGATTAGTCGCTCTTTGATGATTGAGTAGTAGCGTTCGGCTGGCGGCTCGTAGAGTAGGTCGCATATTTGCTCTATGTCTTCTTTTTCGTTTTTATTTTCTTCTTTTTTTTTCTAAAGAAAGGAAAAACACTTATTTTTCAATTATGGATACTTACAGCAATATTACTCAAAGGAAAAAGAAATTGAGTACATCAATTGAATCTCTAAATTTGTCATTTATATCCTCACATTCAGATTATTTAGCAAAAAGCTTACCTGACTTATCTACAGCTTTAAACACTGACACAGAAGAATTAAAATGTGAATTGAATAATTTAAGATGTCAATTAGAAAGCGCTCATAAAGAAATTGAAGATATGATACTGGAGAAGAACTTAATGAAAAAGCAAATTGAAGAACAGGGGAGAAGAATTATTCAACTTACAATTATTTGCAAAGATACTCAAAGCACTAGGAAGAATAAAAACTCTAAAAAAATTACACCAAAAAAAGGTAAACAACTAGAATATTATACACCGACAAAGTCAAACGATAATCTAACAATCCCGCTACATGTCTCTAATGCGCAATGCTCAATTGAAGCAAGTACAAGTCAAAGCAGTTCTCCCGTCGATAATACACTAGATGGCGCTCCCAGTACCAAAGACCGATGTGGCCTCGAGCAGACCATTACCTACATTACCGACAAAAGTGGCGATCAACTTCGAGCTCAAACGGCAGATGCCGCTGCGGTACAAAATTCATCGATTACAGAAGATAAACCGAAATTATACATTTTGGGCGGACAACGTTGCACTGGCTTGTCTTCATCCTTAGTTAGGTCAAGAGAAAAAACATGTTATGCTAAGTACGAAATATATGCTGTAACGAAACCTTATGCTTCGACAAAAGATATAATAATAATCCTATGTATCTTAGTTTTTATATAGCAACAGTTTTTAATAAATTTCAAAATATAAATATTGTTGTTCTGAGCATTGACAATAACCGCTTTCTGAATAAAAACAAATTGAACAACATGCTTAGACACTTTTGTCAACTGTATAATAATTGTACATTTTTGGACTTATCAAACATTCGCGAAAGTAAAAATAAATTTTACTTTTTATGTACACGACTTAATTATGTACTTGACTGCAAATATTACAAACAAAAATTTTTGACTAATATTAAAACATTTTTGACTAAAACAAAAAAGAACAGTTTACCATCGTTGCCAAAAAAGGGTACAATTCCATACTATTTTAAATATGTTAACTTAGGAAAACAAAACACAAACCCAGTTCTGGTGGAAAAGTGTTCTCATTTGGACTCGAAAACAGATAATCAATGTAACAGCCTGAACAGCAGCACTAAAGCGGAGCTTTTTCGTAAGCAAAGATAAAAATGTTATATCAATATTTCATCAAAATATAGCTGGCATAATAAATAAGCTTGGTGAGCTGGAAGTTTGTCTGAGTGAATTTTTGGAATGTGGTTCTTCAATGGACTTTCTGTGCTTTTCTGAGACTTTTGTACGTTCAGGAGATGAAAGTAATATCTATCTCAAACATTATGAAGTGACTAGTTCATTTTGTCGAAAGAATGAAAAGCGCGGTGGCGTGTGTATCATGTCTCGAATAGGCTTAGAAGGTAAAGCTTTAGAACTTTGCAAGGAAATGGCTGTTGAAAAGGTGTTCGAATGTTGTGGCATTGAAATATCACAAATAAACTGCATTATTATATGCATATATCGAACCCCAATATCAAATGTTAATTTATTTTTACAAAAACTTGAACAGCTTTTATTTAAATTATCAAAAAAAAAGAACAAGCGTTTAATCATTACAGGTGACATAAATATAGACATTTTAAAGGTAAATAAAATTTCAATTAACTTACGGGAAATTATCGATAATTTTGGGCTTCACATTCATATAAACGAACCAACAAGGGGAAACTCATGTATTGACCATATTTTTAGCAATATTAAGCGAGCAAACGGCAGAATACATAACTTATTTCTGTCAGATCATAACACAGGGCAGACGCTCACTTTCCCTGGTAAGCTTAGTGACATAGTCAAGCATTGGTATATGATTAAAAGAGACTACTGTGGGGAGAATGTAGATAAATTTGTGGAATGTATTAGTGGCTGGCCGTGGGCTGAAGTCTATGAGAAATTGAAACTTAACGAAGGTTTTGATGTGTTCCATGACACATTTCTACTTTTGTATAATTTGTGCTTTCCTGAAATCAGGGTTAAAGTTAGTAGTAACTCATTTTCGCCTAAGTGGATTACAAAGGGCATCAAAAATTCTAGTACCACTAAAAGGAAACTTCGATACCTTTCATATAAATGTAAGTCAGACAGTTCTAGGATGAGATACCAGAAATATACTAAAATTCTTAAAAAATGTATTCTGGCATCGAAAAGAAATCAGAACATAAAGCACATAACAAAAGCAAAAAATAAATGTAGAGCAACATGGGATATATTAAGAAATAAAGTTGACTCAGCAAAATCATGCCTAGAAATTCAATCTTTAAAATTACTGGATAAAGACATTTCAAACCCTTCTGAAATTGCAACTGCTTTTAATAATTTCTTTACTTCTCTTAAATCAAGCAGTAAGGCTATGCTAAAAGATTGGAAGCCACCTAAATTAAAAACATTAAACTCAAGCATATTTCTAAAACCTTACGCACCCGGGGAAATTACTAAGATTATACATTCTCTACACAACAAAAAAGCAGTTGGATACGATGGCGTCTCTACAAATATCATAAAAGAGTGCGCCAAAGCCATTAGCCATATTCTGGCACATTTAATAAATATTTCTTTCGAAAGTGGCGTTTTCCCAGAACGATTAAAAAGATCTGTAGTTAAGCCTCTGCATAAAAATAATAGTAAAGAAGATATAAGTAACTATAGACCAATAACGTTGATTTCTATTTTTGCCAAAATCTTTGAAAAGGCCATGTATGCTAGATTGCTGGAGTTTATGAACAAATTTAACATCATAAAAGAAGAACAGAACGGTTTTCAGAAAAATAAATCAACCACTTTAGCAGCGTTTTCATTAATTAAAGCAGTTACAAAAAATATAGATGAAAAGAATAGAGTAGCAGTAATCTTTTTGGATATGTCGAAGGCCTTCGATCTGGTCAATCATCATAATTTGCTCCAGAAGTGTTACCAATACGGCATAAGAGGTCCAGCTTATGATTGGATACAATCTTATTTGCACAACCGTATGCAATGTGTAGAGATAACACGAGTTGAAAATGATCCTGATACCACTTTACGTGTGCATAAGTCAGATTATAAAGTTAATGGCCTTGGTGTCCCACAGGGAAGTATCCTGGGTCCTTTATTATTTTTATTATATATAAATGACCTCCCAAATGTGATCGACCAAAAGTGTGTTCTTTTCGCTGACGATATCTCAATTATTATACCTGACATTAAAAATGATAACTATCCTGACACATCTTATGAAACAATTGTAAATAACACATTAGACAAAGTGATAAAATGGCTAAATTTCAATGATCTTGACATTAATATTTCAAAAACAAAATATATCCAATTTTGTAATTATAGGTCCACAAATAAGTCACTTGACATTAAATACAACGCTACTCCCCTTTCGGAAACTGACGAAATTAAGTTTTTGGGCCTAATGCTAGATAAAAACTGTAATTGGAAAAGTCATATAAATTACGTATGTAGCAGATTAAACAGATTCGTCCATGCTCTAAGGCAAACGCGTAAAACAACCAATCATCAAGCAGCACTTACTGCCTATCACGGTTATGTCGCATCAGTGCTCAGGTATGGTCTCTTGCTGTGGGGAAAATCTACTGATATTAAAAGAGCTTTCCTGGTACAAAAAAAATGTATCCGAGCTGTTTGTGGTGTCGGACCACTGACCTCGTGCAGGCCTTTATTTAAACAGTTGGGAACTCTCACCCTAACCTGCTTATATATTTTAGAAGCAGGAAATTTTGTGAGAAGCCATCCTCATCTTTTCAAAAAAATATCTCAGGAAAGCAAATTTCAACGCCGAGATGTTACAAAGTTAAGAAATCCTTTATGTAAGGGCTCTCTTTGCGATAGGAACTGCGCTGTTTTTACCGTGAGGATCTATAATCACATTCCAAGGATCATTCGGGAACTGCCGGTGCGCTACTTCAACAAAAAATTAAAAGAATGGCTCCTTGAAAAGTCATTCTATACGTTTGATGAGTTTCTTTCTCAGTAAAGGTATTGCTTTGGGTTGACATTGTGTTATTGTTTACTAACAACTGACTATTGTTACTAACTTTTATAATTATGGTTTTTTTTTTCTTACTGTTATTTGATTAATTATTATTATTTTACTATCATTATTTTTTACTTAATTTAATTGACCTTAACAAATTTAATCTTTTATTTTAATGTAAGAAACTTATGAAGCAGAGACGCGGACGATCTCGCCAGAATGGTGGTACACGCATAGAGAGTGCAATGCCGGAGACTTCTTGCAGGTGTTGTGCTGGAGAGGTTGGTGTTGCTGGTTCTTCGTTAGCCATTTTCTTCTTTCTGGATTGTTCTGAGTAGGATCTTCTGTGTTCTGACTGGGGTCACCACTTTAGCGTGTGGGGTTGAAGCGAAGCTTGGAGAGAAATTATACTCAGGATGGTCAGTCGTAGAATGGATACTTTATTTTAGTTAGTGATCATATATATTACAATTATTATATTTACAAACATAGGTTGCTTAACTTAGTCACTTACGCAAAAGAGAGAGGAACAACGGGTGTCTCATTCATCCGCGGTCGCTATGCAACGCGGTGCGGGGAACACGCGGCGCGGGGCTTCGCGACGCGGGGAAGTGCGGGCGGGGAAACACGCACGCGACAAAACTGGCGACGTTCATTGCGCTCGGCCATTTCGACGGCCGACAGACCACGGAGCGGACGCAGTGAAGATGCGTGGCGTGCGGCGTGCGGCGATGGCGATAACGTGGCGCTGTTACGAGTGATGTGTACACGCAGCTGAGAATGGTGGCGAAGAATGAAGATGCTGTTTGCATGCTGACGAAACTCCATTCCTATTTCATTACGACAGCCCTTTTCAGTGCTATGTTCCTGTTTCATATCGATCTATTCTTATTTCATTATGGCAGCTCTTTTCAGAGCTATGTCCCTGTTTCATATCGAAAAGGCTTCCGTCTGACATTCTATTAAATGGATTTGCTTTACATCTTCTGTGCTTGTTATTGTGAGTGTGCGGCTACATATATATAGAAGAGCTGCCGAAGAGCTAGAAAAATATGTTTGCTTTAAGACTAAATGCGACGCATTCAAAAATAATATTTTTGTATAGCACGTAGTCTGTCCAACGAACGATATGTAAGGTAACGTGCTACGAGATCTAGCGTGCTCTATGATTAATCGCGCCTGTCGAGCGCCCACACGCTTCCTAAGTCATAGCGCGCTAAAAATATAGCGTATTTTTTAGCGTGCTATAAATTTATAGTTTATAGTCTTTCGCGTGCTATTATTATATTGTTTTATAGCCGTTTTGAACAACTCTACTCTATCCACAGCCAATTTTTAATCGTTTTAATGAAATTAAGGGTGAGTTCCACCCATGAAGCTGAACAACTTTCCCCAAAAAACTTAAAATGCCAAAATGACAAAAAAATTTCGACCATACTAAGTACTGTCGTCAGCTGATCGGGTAGTTTTGTATGGCAGGTCAGGCAGGCAGGTTTTTTTTTGTAATTTTTGCACATTTTTCTTGGGGAAAATTGTTCAGTTTCATAGGTGGAACTCACCCTTAATTTCATTAAAACGAATAAAGATTTAGGGGTTACAACTTGATTTTAATAAAGAAATATTAAAAATGTGTTTTTTTTACTTAACTTGAAACATAATCGTACACTCACAAAAAAAACAAAAAAGAATCGAAAAAACCGGGTACTCGATTCCGATTAAGGAAGCGGAATCGAAATTTTCGATTCTGCATGCCCTAATCGTCGCTCTATGCTGTTGGATGTATGTGCGGTCTTTAGTCCGTTAGTCGCCTTTTACGACACCCAAGGGAAGGAAGGGGGTTGGTAGTATTATTTTGACGAGCCCATCGCCGCTCTATGCTGTTTGATGTATGTGCGGTCTTTAGTCTGTTAGTCGCCTTTTACGACACCCAAGGGAAGAAAGGGGTTGGTAGTATTATTTTGATGAGCCCATCGCCGCTCGAGAAAAAAATATTTTTTCTATTCTATTATTACGATAAAACTACTTTATAATAATGGCTTGAACAACAATTAATTTCATTTACTTGACAACTGAATTATAAGAAATAAAGAATTATTTTCGTCGCTCCGCACGCGCCTAAGCCGTGTGAAGTGAATGTCGAAGCTACACTAAAGCAAGGTGCCGAGTCGACTTCGCAGATGAGTCCAACATAGTGCGTGTTCGGATCGGAACGCCCTATTTATAGCTAAAAGCCGCAGTTCCACATTCGCGCGAGTCGCGAGTTGAATGGCGAAGCAAGGTGCGCGCGCGATTGTGTGAACGCACGCTCGTCACTCGCCATAGAGTAACTTATATATAGGGTCACTCGCCTCGCGACCACAGAACAGAACACATTTCTCGCGGCTACAGATGGGCGGGTGGGTAAAAATTGGGGTGGGTAAAATTGGGAGGAAAGGTAAAAAAGGGTATTTACCCATTTATACCGGGTATTTTTATGAAACACCGGGTAAAAATTGAATACTGTGTGGCGACACAATATTGTATTATTCCTAGAATGCTGATATAGCAATAGCGAGCGGACGGGAGCTCGCCCCGGCAGTCGCCAGTCGCACATCGCACACCTTATCGTCAGGTTGTCGCCATTTGGTTAATATAGTGTAATTATATATATGGAGTCAGAACTATAACTTAATGTTGTGAACCTTTGTGTGAACAGTCAATAAACCAGCTCATCAGTGTACAACAGTGTAGTCATTTTATACCTTCCCATAACTGCTGCAAGTCACCACTAATATACCTATCAAGCGGTAAAGTGGTGACCCCGCGTTTCCGGCGTGCGTGCGACTCACTTAGAAGACAACCTGACGGCCGAGCACGTGTTTAGAAGATGGCTTATGTAGACGCCTATAATGAGCTAGAAAAATGCGGCGAGAGCTCCAAACCAGAGCGCGAAGCATCAACAAGCAATATAGACGTCGCAATGATATCCGTGCAAGCCAGGATACCAGAATTTTGGACCGAAATGCCGAGAATGTGGTTCGCGCATTTTGAGTCAGTTATGGGACCACAGAAGCAGAGCGACAATGCGAAGTTCGAGTTGGCGATCGCGAAATTGGACCGCGACGCACTCCGTCAAGTAAGTGACTTGGTACAGTCACCACCTGCTACCGAGAAGTATAACGCAATAAAACAAAGATTGTTAACAGTGTATGAAGAAAGCGCCGAGACGCAATTTCAACGTTTAGTGAGTGATATGGATCTCGGGACTCAAAAACCATCCCAGTTATTGCGCAAGATGACAGAATTGGCCAGAAACTGTAGTATTGCAGGCGACCCATTAAAAAAACTATGGATCAACAGACTACCACCGAATGTAAGGACAGTCCTAGCGGTCAGCAATAACACGAATTTGGAAGATTTAGCGGCCATAGCCGACAAGATATTAGAAAATTTGAGGACAGGCGAAGTAGCCTCCGTCAGCTCATCAGTGCCCGGCAGTGACAGCGCGTTAGAAATGATGAAACATATGCGAGATTTGACCATAGAGGTAAAGAGACTAAAAGAAGAAGTCAACAGCATCAGAACCAGTGCACGCAGCCAGCATCGCAATTATCATATGAATAGAGACCAGCGTCGGCAGTCGAGATCGAGGGATAGAGGATCATCAGCCACGCGGAGGACTCCAGCAAGCGCAGAGTGGCTATGCCATTATCACTACCGTTTTAGAGAGAGAGCGAGGACCTGCACAGCACCATGCAACTGGTCGCAGCAGCAACATAAGCAACCAGTTCGATTTTTGCTGAAATGATAATTGTGTATGTTAGTTTAATAAAAGAGTAAGTTTATGTCCATTTCGTTTAATTATCAGGTCATTCCAACGCAGTACGCTTGTTTAACAGTAATTGTAAAGTTATAAGATGGGGAATTATCAGAACAAAGATGTAATTGTGAGTGCCCAGGCTCAAATGGCAACATCCGAAAAGATACAAAACCAAGTAAATATATTTAGTATTGTTTTAATTGTCATGGTTATACTGTTTAGCATCGGATTGTTATACGCCATTCGTAAAAGTTGCATAAATCGCATAAGAAAATGGATCAATAAAGAAACAGCTAAAGTGGCGCTACCAGAGGTCATTCATATGCCTCGCAGCACCACCAGCGTAACACCTGGAAGAACAGGAGTTGTGTAAAAGTAATAAGCAACTGATACTTAATTTAGTTATTTTTTTTGTGTGCGTTTTGTAAAACGTGTTTAGTGTTAACAGTGTCAAAGTACATGCATGGCGTTGCCGTGAGAGGTGTTGTGGGACCCAAAGGGTTGTTATTTTGTTATTGCAGAGCATGCCCTCACGACAACTACCTAAGTCATTGTCTAGTTGTAAGTTGCGGTTTTTCCTGAAACCTTTTAAGTCGGCCCTAGAAGTAGGTGTCCGCAATTTTATTGTATGTATTAAATGTGTTGATACAGTACAGTAGTGTATGTAGTATTATTTTTATAATGTTTGTGAAATCAAAATTTTAGGTTTTGTGTTTTTGTAGTCTTAATAAATTATAAGTATGTGTAACGAGTAAACAACCTAACGTAGGAAAGGAAAGTAAATAAAAAACAGATATAGTATGTTAAAATTTTTATTTGAAAATTGTATCACAGTAAAAGTTACTTGACCTTAAGATGTTCTAAAAATAGAATCACATGTATTCGCCTTAAGCGTTGGCATGCGTGTCGAGTCGGGCTCGCTCGAGTATCAGCTGATAACGCCGCAACTTTGTATTGTTATCGCAGCGTAGCTTTTAGATTAACCTTGGTATATTTTTGTATGTTGTTAGAAATGTTTTATTGTAATAGAGTTTTATACGTTAGGGTTGTCTACATTGTTTAGTTTTTTTTTTCTCTTTCTTTTAAAAATATTTTTTTTGTAGTAATTAAAATTTTTTTAAGGAAGGGTGTGATGTGGCGACACAATATTGTATTATTCCTAGAATGCTGATATAGCAATAGCGAGCGGACGGGAGCTCGCCCCGGCAGTCGCCAGTCGCACATCGCACACCTTATCGTCAGGTTGTCGCCATTTGGTTAATATAGTGTAATTATATATATGGAGTCAGAACTATAACTTAATGTTGTGAACCTTTGTGTGAACAGTCAATAAACCAGCTCATCAGTGTACAACAGTGTAGTCATTTTATACCTTCCCATAACTGCAACAGGTCACCACTACATATTTCTATTAAGCGGTAAAACTGTCTATAAAAATATTTAATTGGCTTTACTATCCTTAAAACGATCTACGATGATAGTTTCGATCTTGACCATTAAAGATAAAATATTGATTTCAAATAAAACACAGTTGATTATATTTTAAATCTTTAATCAACATCTATTTTCAACTAAAACACAACAAAATGGCGCAGATCTAGCTAGTTGAAATGCACTTCGAATGAACATGTTTGCGTACGAAAAATAAAACGTGCAGTGGGGGGCGAGAGGCTGCGTGCGGTATTATGGGGACTGCTAGAAACCGCAAGAAACTTCAAAGGCTGGTCAGATCAAGTGTTTTAAACATGACAAAAAAGGAATTGGTGTTTTTGACATTTTTAATTAAATAATAATTTTGTGAATTTTAATTGAATAGTCTTTAAGTACCAAATTTATTTTAAAGCAATAACATAAGAAAAATGAAATCAAAAACAATTAAAAATAACGATTATTTACAACGCGCGGGCAACGACGGCCGGCCTGCCGACCATCGTCTGTTGACCCGTTCGCATCAGCTGGGCGATAAGTACCTACGTTAGTCTGCAAAGTGCATTACGACCCCATTTATTTTCCTTTTACAACTGAAATGATATGTGCGTGTTTAAGGTGCAGTTAAGTCCAACGACTATAAAGGCTAAAATATTGTTATCAATATATTAATTATTACTGATGACCTGACCAACCAACTCGCAAGCCAACTCAACACAATACAGCCCTGAGTCCAACCGGGCGCGAGCCTGGCGAGCGCGCGAGAAGCAAAACAGTCTCTGGTTTGGGAGCAACGCGCCGGTGGGCAACAATTAGTCCCCTCCCCTCCTACTGGCACGAGGCGGGAGGTGGCCTTGCGCCAACGGATCCCAAGCACCACCATAAGTGAAGGGGATAGCCGAGCCGATGGGAGAGGGGGTGGCGACGAAAGTGAGGAGTTCACCCGATCCCTGCCACGAGCATGGGCGCATACAGGGTGGTGACCGAACCACCCTAGCGTAGGTTGTCGGTGCCTAATGGCACCCACCCGCTGCAGGCCGATTGTAGCCTCCAAAGATTGTTACCTTTCCTAGACCTCCTCCCCGAAGGGACAGGAGCATGAGTTACAAGATAAGAAATGGCCCCCCGATCGAGCCCCTTTTTATCTGTAATTATTATTATGTTAAGTGTTAGATTAAAAATGAAAAAAAAACATGAATCCTTCTTTGTCATTTTTAAAACACTTGACCTGACCAGCCTTTGAAGTTAGCAGTCACCTTATATTTTGCGCGTGCGACGTTGCCAGCTTGCAGTAACAGGGAGAATAATAATTACATTACCCACTTTATACAGTGTGATTTGAATTATGTGATTTTTATGAAATAAAATAAATAAGGCCAGCGGCTCGGACGGCATTTCAGCTAGACTACTTAGGGTCTGTGCGCTTGAATTGTCTCCGGTTGTAACGCGTCTGTACCGCATTTCTCTTCTTACTAGAGCGGTTCCTCAGTCCTGGAAGCTTGCAAATGCCAATATGGCTTTCGGTGGGGCCGTTCCACGGGGGACCTTCTGGTGTAAGTTACTCATTGCTGGGGCGATGCAACCGAGAAGCATGGCGAAGCGCTTGCTGTGTCGCTTGACATCTCGAAAGACTTTGACCGGGTCCGGCACGCTGGCTTGCCGAGCAAACTTCCAGCGTACGGCATCTTTGTTGATTTCCGTGTCTGGATTTTGGACTTCAAGTGAACGGTCAATCAGAGTAGTCATTGATGGCTGTTCTTCCGACCTCATGGCTATCGATGCCGGGGTCCCTCAGGGTTCCGTTCTCTCTGCTACCCTTTAGTTGGTGTATAATAACGATCTGCTCAAGCCGGGAATTGCTGGGTATGCAGACGACAGCACGGTCACAAAAAGGTATCTGTCTAGCGCAAGGGTCGGCGGAGAGGAAGTTCGTTCCTTAAGAGAGGCTATGGTTTAGCGGACAAACTTTTCTTTAAGTCTTGTCTCCTAATGGGGTGACAACCATTTGGTCAGTTTTAACGCCACCAAAACGCAGGCGTGTTCTCGGTTAAAAGGAGTCCTTTTAACCTGCCTCCTACTTTTCAGGGTGTAGATGTACGAATTACCGACAACTTCGATCTCCTCGGCATGAAGTTGACCACCAATCTCAACTTGGGCGACAACATCGAAATCAAGGCTCAAACTGCGGCGAAAACGCTGGGTGTTCTAAATAAGGTTAAGCGATATTTCACGCCGGGACAGCTTCTAACTCTATATAAAGCACAAGTCCGGTCATGCGTGGAGTATTGCTGCCACCTTTGGGACGGCTAAGCAAAATATCAACTTGCCGCGCTCGAGTCGGTGGAACGCAGAGCCAGGAAACTTATAGGTGACGATAAGCTTGTGAAAACCAAGCTTCACAGTCTCGCTCACCGTCCGTCGCTCAGTTGCATGTTTGTCGGTATTTTACAGGTTGTACTTCGAAAAGTGTGCTTTTGAGCTACACGAGCTCATTCCACCGTCCCCTTTCTACCATCGGGAGTCCAGACGTACGGCGGGTTACTTACCACCCTTTTGATTGATATTCCACTCATACGCACCAAGCGCTATTCGTTTTCATTCATAATGCGTACAGCCAAGGTATGGAATACCCTGCCGGTGTCTGTGTTCCCGAGTGCATATAACCCAACATCTTTAAAGCCCGAGTGAATAGGCTGCTTCTGGGCAAGCTCGCTCCATCGTCGGCTTCTTTTTAATCCTACGGATAAGAATGCGGCCAAGAGCAAGCCCATCTATTATAAAAAAGTAGTTTTTAAGGAACCGGGAATAGGTTGACTTCGTAATTCGTATGTCAAATACTTATAAGAACAAAGAATACCAGGGTGCATGTCCCAGACATGATAATATAATTAAAACAGAAATTTAACTAGAAATGATAACTAACGTATGAACATTTTCAATATCTTAATAAACAAAAGTCGTGCCTCAGCTCGAAAATGAATAGAATTCTACTAAGTGTTAGACTTAGAATGACTTAAAAATATGCTATAGTTGGTATGTAATAGTATATATAACCAAATTCAATAATTGGTTTAAATTAAACTGAGTTTAATTTTAACCCGGTATAAATTAAAAATGGGTGATAACATGACTACTAACTGGCTGGCCACATATTAAAGGGAATTTCTCTGGCCCAGCTGGACCACTTAAAAGGGTTTACGCATTTAGGTTTCCCATACAAACTTCCAAGTCGAAATTTTTAAAAACCAATAAGCCAATTTCAATGAAACTTTTCATACTAAAGCAAAATACAGAGATCTAAATAGTTTGTAGGAAAACATTAAAAAAAAAGGTTTATTTAGCTGAGTTATTGCGATTTAAAGTCCCCTATAGAAAGTTTAAAATCGCATTAACTCAGTAATTTAAACGTTTTTTAAAAATGTTTTCAACAAACTATTTAGATCTCTGTATGTTACTTTAGCATGCAAAGTTTCATTGTAATTGGTTTAATAGTTTTTAAAAATTTCGACTTGGAAGTTTGTACGGGAAAGCACATTGTTCAAATGGCGCAGTACCTACGAAGTGCGAGACAATAACACGCGTCTGTTTTATGATAATTTATACAGTCACTGCCTCACTGAAGTTACTAGACATTGAGCCCTGCATACATATTACAGACACACATCACGCCCGTATGTCCGGAGGGGTACGTAGGTAGGTAAGGTAGGGGAATCCCTATTCGCCTTTCAAAATTATTAATTTCTTTACTAGGGATAAACAAAAAACAAAACTCATTTCAGCACATACTTTTATGACATTAATTTATACGATATAAAAAGGCTCCCTAACTTAAAAAATAATGTATATGACTAAGTTAATCTCCGTTCCGACTGAACATGCAAATATCCCCATGCGGGAAGCTCTGTGCCAGTAGTGAGACGTATATACGATGATAATCACGATCAGACGTACTAGTCTCCGTATTTGTAGACAGTCTTGGTACCGTTTTGCGTCATCTCTATCATGAGTTCCGAGAGATCATCGCTCAGCTTCACATGCATCAGAGGCTGTACAAATTGCGTTTCTGAAAGTAATTAGCAAGAATATAATTATTATAAGTTGTAACTAACATTATAAATAAAATTTTAAGTAATAAAAATGCGAAAGCGTTTGTCAGTGTCTACAATCAATAGTTTGGCTAGGAACCTTGAAAACTATTCAGGATGTCGATAGTACATTATGTATAATCACGACTATCATCCCCGAAGGATAAGTCAGAGACTAGGCAATGAGGCAGCAAAAGCAGTCCTCTACCATAGTCTTCTTTTCACCAAATATCGACTGTACATGTGCTCAGCATGACAGGTTGTGAGCCCATCGCCGCTCTATGCTGTTTAAGTATGTGCAGTCTTTAGTTCACGACACCCAAGGGAAGAGAGGGTAGTATTCTTTTTCGAAATGTTGGATACCATAATTTTAACTTTATTCCATTAAAATAAAGAGAGGAATTATTTTAGGATACATTCTTCAAGTGTGCGCTATACCACACGGCTCATTGAAATTAGTAAGTTTAACAAGTAACTTCAGTCTAGTCTCACCATTGAAGGTTTGCAGCACCGGAACCTCAAACTTCATCTCGCTTTGATCGCCGAGCTGGTTGACGTCCGCGAACGCCACTCCCGGCGTTGACTGTACATGAGTAGCCACTTCAGGCAGGCACAGCGACTGTACCCGGTCGATAATCGGATAGCAGTTGTCCGGTTGTACTGCCTTTGGTTTCTTCGCCGCTTTGTTTAGAAGAGATTGGAGATTGGGCGCCTCTGTCACAATCACAACATTAAATTAACATCATAAAACATTTTAATTTATTTTTTAAGGCAATCCATGACTCCATGAGTTGACGCATCACAGGATGTGAACAAACTCGAATTAACAATTAAATAAACAAGAAATCAAATTATAGCTCCAGGGCTGACTGCAAATAGTAAAAATTACATACATAATTATAATCACGACTATTATCCCCGAAGGGTTAGTCAGAAACTAGGCAGTGAGGACAGCAAAAGCAGTCTTCTGTCATAGTCCACTTTTCACCAAATAGCGACTGCACATGTGTGCTTAGCGTGACAGCTGGTGACCCTATCGCCGCTCTATACCGATGGATGTATGTGCAATTTTCAGTCCGTTAGTCGCCTTTTACGACACCCAAGGGAAGAGAAGGGTGTAAAAATTAAAAAGGGGGGTAAATGAAAATTATATTTAATTGTATTTAATGAGGACATGTTTAAGCTATAAGGCTTGGCTGGTGACTTGTTGACTATAACAATCTCATGCCTATGCTCAGCCGCCTTTTAACCGCCTCTATGATCTAATGGTTTAGACCACTGGTCTAAGGGTGAGATTTATAGAGCGTGCTTACAAGTAACTTTGACTTTACTTATGGTGAACTTGGCTCAATGCATCCTAAGTACGAGCTTTGATTTCGAATTGATAGTCATAACTGTTTTGACAGAATGAGATCTTGTTTTGACAGAAAGATAACCCGTAAAATTTAAAAAGGCACGGAAACGCCGCCGTAGAGCTGTTGAGGTAGTGTGCTATTATTCACGTTCGGTTAATATCCTGAGTTTTTCGTAAGTCACCGACTTCGGTGACTTAACCCGTGCTAAGCCTGTGCTGAGACAGCGTCGAGGTATTGATTATAAATTCCAATTTTGTCTTAGCTCGCTAGATAAGTCTAAGTAAAGTATAAGTACGCTCTATAGATCTCAGCCTTAGTCCCAGAGGGCCTGGGTTTGATTCCGGCAGACAGCACCACCCAGGGATCACGTGTAATGTCTCAAGGGTAAACCTACGTACGCGAGTGAGTTTAACCTCCCAAAAATATTACCTATGTCATCTGCACTTCTCTTTGTAGCACTGACTCTCTTTTTGCTCAACCGTTCCGTCTGTTTGTTATTCTCCTTTAAGTTCAGAACCCTAGTGATCTCATTTCTTATAGTGTCCTTTACATCTTCAGATAGATCAATGCCGCTGTCGTAATGCTTCACATATTTGGTGATAGGCTCATCGTCACTGCTGTTGTTGGAATCGTCAGAGTCGTAAGTGCAGTTCGGCTTTACGTGTTCCGCTTTGAAGAAATCTTGCCACTTCTTTATGAGGTCATCTGCGACTTTCTAAAAAGAACAATAGGCTAGTTGACTAAATTTCAAAATCATATTAAAACGATACCTGTTAACCTATTTTATCCTAAAAATACATTACTTTTCAAAAAATCGATCATTTACAATATTTATATTGCGTTTTTATATTCCGATTTAAATTTACCGCAAAAACGCGTATAACCGCCATGTTGAGTAAATGACGCCGCCGTGCCAAACATCCGTTTCGTTCGAGGCTTGTTCTATAGAAATGTCACAAAAATAAAAGGAAGTGTATAGAGTGCCACAAGCGGCACTGTATCTCGATCGGTTAGGGAACCGTAAGTTTTGCGGTATATTAGTAACGCCGCCTAAGCTACCATAAAGTTTTTGTTAGACAACAGAAATACTAGCTGCCCTACACCTGTAGGTCACGTGATAGGTTAGAAAAATACAATCGCGAAGCGCAGCGTAGCGATTGTCTTAAATTTCAAAGTTATCTTTTTTTATTTATTAAACAACAGAAATCAAACTCCATACAAAAATATCTTTTGAATATTATGTCGTCTGAACATTATGACAAATAAAAAATATGTTACATATTGTCGATGGAACGTTTTCGATACAGCGACCGTCGATGTAGTGACTGTCGATATTACGAGCAGTGCTTCCACAATGAGGGGAACTTCCCCTTTTGAGGGGAAATTAGGGTCCAGAGGGGAAGAAAAAGGGGAAAGAGATGAATAGGGGAAATCGAGGGGAAATCATGTTTGCGGAAAGGAGACCCGGAGTTTTATGCTTAAGTTGTATACTTTTTTAATTTTTGACACATTTGACATACCTTTTTAGCCTCAAATGTGTCATGTGTAACGGGGACCAGCTGACGTACCTTTTGATCTCACCCAAAATCAATAGAATTTTTTTTATTTTAACTGCCGCCAAAAACGATTATTATGAACACTGCATGTTACGGAACGTAACACAATCATGCAGTATATTTTAAGGGGGCCTTAGGCGGTGAAA
This sequence comes from Scoparia ambigualis, assembly GCA_963921215.1. Lineage (NCBI taxonomy): Eukaryota > Metazoa > Arthropoda > Insecta > Lepidoptera > Crambidae > Scoparia > Scoparia ambigualis. The sequence continues at coordinate 13,391,847 of OY992528.1, read as the reverse complement.
ACGGAAAATTGGCTGTTTTCTATTAGTTTTTATTCAAATATTTTAGATATTTCGCACTGAAACTTTCAATGTGTATTACAGAGCGTATGTGTGACAGGGTGAACGAAGACAAAACGCAATTGGAATCATTTGGCTTGATAGAAAAAAAACCTAAAGTTACCTCTAAAAGGAGAAACGGCATTTTCCATAGAAAAAATGCTTAACATGTATACAATAGAATTTGGTAAAGCTAATATTATTTGCTACCTAAACCAAGTTTTGTCTTATTTTAATTGAATCGCGGATAAGATTTATTTAATTATTAATATTCTTTAATATGGAAACACTGAGTCTTCAAAAACAGACATGTTACTTTAAATATAATAATAAACCATAATAGCTTTTAAAAAAGAGAAATGTCAACAATGCCGTCACGTCATGTTTGATTTGACAGCTAGCGGCTGTAAAACTGTCATTTGTTGACAGATATTGCAAAATAGATATTGAATAAAAGATTAATAAATTAAAAAAAATATACAATCCAAGCATAAAACGCCGGGTCACCTTTCTTATAAATGCACATTACGACCGTGTTTTACAATAATAAATCATATAAAATCATAAAAACATAGGAATTTACCTTTTCGATTTCTTGACTGATTTGAAATGTTAAAAAAAAGTTTTTATTTACTTTTTAATAAAATGTGAATGGCGCTAATGAATTGAGGCTTGGAATTTACAAATGAGAAAACACAATTATTGAGAAATAAATAAAAATGAATTTGTTTTTTAGTCATCATTTTAAAGCGGCATTCTATTATTAAAAACTAAATTAAACAGGTACTGTTTATACTATACTTATTATTCACATTACTTTTGAACATATTTTTATAAAAAAAAACCTTATTTTTAAAATCAATTAAGAAATAGGTCAAAATGCATGATATTAACCTTTCATTGGGGCTAACTTTCATAACAAATGTTGGTTGGGCTTATTAATGTAATATACCTCAAATTCAATTTATCAAATGATGTCGATTCGATTAAGGCTGTTTGGTGCTTGCTTCCTTTGCCGCCTACGTGCGAAGAAAAGTTAGCTTAAAAACGGTGGTCGTTCAACGATAACTTTTTTCCCGCCGACACGTAAGGACGCTTAAAATACGAGCGGCCTGTTTAAAACTCTTCGCGTTATTTATGGTGAACAGTTTCGTGTGTGTGTGTGTTCCTGGTCAAGTTCCACCCTGCAGGGTCATTGGACATTGTGTTTGAGGACGTTCCTGTGCAAATTTATTGCTGCTAAGCTGACTGCTAAGACTGACGATGCGGTGCGCGTTGTGAGCTGGTCGCACAAGGTTAGTGGGTACTGACAACTTAGTTGAATCGACAGTTAGCAAGGGGTATAGAACTTAAAAATTACTCATAGCTGTAATAAACAGCATTACATACTCCAGTTACGATCCCGCATGTAGTCAACTATTTACACGTTGCTACATCATATTTATGGTCCTTCTTGAGCTCGGATATTGTTCTAGCATATTACAATATCATTTAGTTACTTATTACAAGTAATTCTATCAAGTAAATACTTGGGTGTTCGCAGATTTACGTAATGTATTGGTAAAATTGTCGAAGTATCTACCTACCCTCGTTACAGTGATAAATTCCGCCATTTGTAAATTCCACATTGTTTTAAGCCATTTAAAATTATTTTATTGGTAAATAGTTTTTTTACATTTTTTAACGATTTATTGCAAATTCGTAAGTACAAAATGTCAACAAGTAAAGTAGATCCGTCTAAAGATCAATTTGACAAACAATTCGCTCTTTTGAATGCTAAAAAAGAACGACTTTTTTCTCGTATGAATGAGTTATATAATCTTTCAATAAATATTTCCAATTTCGCATCTAGAAGTAATGAAACATTTATGGTCAAGTCTGACCGTATAGATTTAATGCTTAGTCAATATGAAACTTTAATTGATGACATTAATGACCTCCAGTTATCGTATGACTCCAGTTTTAAGCCTGATTATAAGTCATTAAATGCGTTTGAAGACTTATATCTTAAAGTGAAACACGTCCATGACAATATAATTCAGACATCACAGACAGGTAGATTGTCACATATTAATTCATCTAGTACTAATGTTACATGCAACATTAAGTTGCCTCCAATAGAATTGCCTAGCTTTGACGGCAAAAATGATAATTGGCCCATGTTCTACGAGTCTTTTAAGGCTAATGTTCACAACAATAGTCAGCTGACTGACTCGCAGCGCGTGCAGTATTTAGTTGGTAAACTTACTCACAGCGCTTTAAAGGTCACCGCAGGTATTGTGCCTACTGGTGAGACTTATAACATCATCTGGAACAGTTTAGTGAAGAAGTTCCAAGATAAACGTGCATTAGGCACTTATTATTTAAATAATATACTTGATTCAAAAAGTTGCACAGATACATCTAACAGTTTAGATTCGTTCATAGAAAAATATGCTTCCTCCGTGGCAGCATTGCAGCAGTTAGATATTAAGGATTTAACAGATTTTATATTAGACGCGTTTTACCTGAAATAAAACGCATATTAAATACTTACCTCATTAGAAGCTTATAATATTGAGATAGGCATATCCGTTTCCCGTCGTATTTTCCTTCTCTTTCTTCCGGTATATCGCTGTCTCTCTCGCTCATCCCACTCAGTGGCGTCACCAGGTGGCGCGGTGGGGGAACCAGGAGATTTTACCCCCGTGCCCATTTGTTCATCATTGCGTCGAAATATGCATTAAGCACCAGGCGGAAATAAAAACTAAGCTTCTAATGAGGTAAGTATTTAATATGCGTTTTATTTCAGGTAAAACGCGTCTATTAAACACTTGACCGTCATTAGAAGCTTATAATATTGAGACCTGTTTGTTATCGCCTGGTGAAAACGCCAATGTGAGAAATAAATTAAACTATAAGTGCGAGAGAGTTATTCATATGATTATGGTTTAAACAAAAAGTTATAATACGAGATTTATTTAAGTACTCATTATTTACAATTTAAGTCATGTAAGTAAATAATTGGCCAGTCATTGATGAAAAATCAAATAATTTAGCTTGTAAACCATGTAAACGAACATTATTATTAGGAAATAAATATTGTTTACTATTTGATTTCAATCACTTTACAGGGTAAAAGTAAAAAATGAAAAACTTCGTGACGCCTGAATCAATATTTCACGACAATAAACCTTGTGAAAAGTATTAACTAATCTCCAATTAGCAATAGTTAGTATATCCTCAATGGGTATATCATATCTATCTAGTTTGTAGATGCTACAGCGGTACAAAACACAACCAGGTGTGGCTGTAATATCCATCTATAGCTACCACAGTGCTTGAAACAGGTGTAGGTGAACCACTCGAAGTTTTAAATAAATTAGTTTAGCCATTTTGTACAATATTTATTGATCCTTTTAACCAGTAGCAATTTCCAGCTTGTTTGTCTGTAGTCCCTACAGTCAGTCTTTGACCCAAACTGTCGCCTTAATATTACTGCATTGTCCTGAACAAAATAATGTTTGGTGTCCACAGTAACGTAACAAAGGAGCAATGCGACAATAATATTGCAGTGTTACGAACTGTTTGAAATCTAGTTGATCCTAGGTTTGAAATACATTACAAAGGTCTACAGACTAATATTACTAAAACCTGGAAAAAGGAGGTTTTGTTGTTTATAAATGTTTAATTGAGATTGATTTTAAAACATATTTAACTATTACCTCGTCACTAAGATTTCCATACAATTGTGCGCTGCATAAAGTAGACACGACAATTTATGGTAGTGTATAGTATTTATTGTAAGAAAGATTTAAAATATTTAGTGTAAATCTGCCAAAAACTGGACTGACTGGACCCATTTGGATGGCGCCGCTGCTGCTGCTTACGCCCTGCCTGCACTACTGGACCAAGCACAAGTGCTCATATGTTTTTATATTAACCGGACGCTTGAGCAGGGAAATTTGCTTGTGGATCCATAACGATATATCATTTAAGCACACCAAATTTCAACGTCATGTCTTGAACCTTGGCGGTTGGCAGGCCTGTGGTTATGTCTACCAGGCGTCTACGTTTCGAATTCCATACTGTGAATGAGGCAGCAAGGGGTACCACAATCAGATAAATAGCTGTTGAGGTGTGCTAGCACCCGGGGGATGAGGGAAGGTGGTGCGAATTTCCAAGTCAGAGGGAAGCGTTCTACTTCAGGCTGAAAGCACTGTGAAACATCGCTTCGTAATCATTGAGATAAATCTGCATAGTTTACCCACTACTCGAGCGTTCTTGGATACAAACAGGTGAATTACTGGCCAGGCCCACTTCGCGAATATCGTTTGTGTGAATTCTGGCAGTAGATGCCACTCTAGAGTTTGGCTATGTCGAGACAGTTGATCTGCATGGCTGTTTAATTTCCCTGGAGTGTAATGAATTTTGACCACAATTTGGTTGGTGGTCATTTGTTGGTTGGCAATTTGGAGGATTAAAATAAAATTGTCGCAGGCTTCGTGTTCGATGCTTGTAATTCTAAGACTTAGAACAGCCCGCTTTTCTTTTTGATTGCAGTGCAGCTTTGTTGGGATGCACTCCACCTTCCCGATAGGGCAGAATTGTTGAGTTGTGACCCCCCAATCCTGAAGCAACGGTTGTCAAAAAGAATGTTGGTGGAGGTATATGTATTGGTGTTTCTGATAATTTTTAGCTACCAATACATTTAACTACATCGTAAGGTAGAGTCTATTTTACCGCCCAATTTCTTCTCTTAGGTGTCGTAAAATGCAACTAACGGACCAATGCACATACATCCAACAGTATAGAGCGGCGATAGGCTCATCACTTGTCACGTACATGTGCAGTTATCATTTGGTGAAACGTAGACTATGGCAGAGGACTGCTTTTGCGGTCCTCATTGCCTGGTCTCTGGCTATCCCTTCGGGGATAACAGTCGTGAGCATATGTAGGTATGTATGGACGCTTGTGATTCCTCCATGTATCCTAGTATGTCCTTGCGGAAGACATTGATTTTGGTAAGCGCCCTGCGAGGGCGGTCAAACAGACCTTTTGAAGTTTATGTAGACACCAAAATAAGTAAGTGTTTCTATTACAATGTTGGCATGTCTGGACAGAACCATCTGGTCTTTATGTCTATAAGATAATAGTCTAAGAAAACATTGCCGTGCTCATCACAAATGGAAGGCATATAATTTTTAGTAATTCGCCTTTGTAGAACAGACGAAGAAACCATTGTGGGATTTGGCTGTAGTCAGATGGTAGTACCTAGGTCTTTGAAAAGTAATTTGTACATCTCGTCTCTTGGCCGTATACAGTCCGGAATTCATATAATAATTTAACGACTTCAGGTTAAAAATTTGGACGGAGTGACCTTTCTTGAGTGCTCTTTGGTACTAAGACCTGGGTTAAAACGAAGTTTGGAAAAAAATAACTTACTGTTTCTAGAAACCTGTTCCTTCATCTGTGTCAGCATTGCAGACATTTTGTCCGATACAAGCGTGTAACAACTGTCGATTGTAACGTTTGGAACCTTGAGCGATGGCTTCAGATAAAACGGTATTCGATAGGTACCTTTGTGTTATGATACTTGGAGCACCTATTTAGTCCCAACGGTGTCGATAAAGTGCAAATTGACTGGCTCGAAATTTCGGAGCGTCATTGTCTATGTCTTTTGTTACCTCTGTTAGCAGAGAAGATGGACGTTTTTGTCCTGATTGAAAGAGCTGCCAAGCCTATGATCCTGGGATCGAAAGTAAGAACAGCCTCCGTTGTTTATATTATAGCTACGATGTGGTTCGTGGCTGGCATAAGTATGTCCTTGCGGAGGACATTGTTTTTGTTAAGCGCCCTGCGAGGGCGGTTCATAGCCATGATGTGGTTCGTGGCTGGCATGAGTATGTCCTTGCGGAGGACATTGTTTTTGTTAAGCGCCCTGCGAGGGCAGTTCATAGCCATGATGTGGTTCGTGGCTGGCATAAGCATGTCCTTACGGAGGACATTGATTTTGGTAAGCGCCCTGCGAGGGCGGTTCATAGCCACGATGTGGTTTGTGGCTGGCATAAGCATGTCCTTGCGGAATACATTGTTTTTGGTAAGCGCCCTGCGAGGGCGGTCCATAGCCACAATGTGGTTCGTGGCTGGCATAAGCATGTCCTTACGGAGGACAATGTTTTTGGTAAGCGCCCTGCGAGAGCGGTTCATAGCTACACTGTGGTTCGTGGCTGGCATAAGCCTGTCCTTGCGGAGGACATTTATTTATTTAATTTAATTAAAAACGGTTACATAACCATTTACAACAATTAACCGTATTATTCAAATTCAAATAAAATAAGGGACATTTAGCATTACATTAACATACATGCATCTTCTAGCAAAAACCGCAAACACTCAAGTAATATAACCATTGATTTTGGTAAGCGCCCTGCGAGGGCGGTTTATAGCTACGATATGGTTCGTGCTGGCATAAGCATGCCCTTGCGGAGGACATTTATTTATTTAATTTTATTAAAACGGTTAAATACCAATTACAATAATTAAACATATTATTCAAAATCAAATTAAATTAAATAAGGTACATTTAGCGTTATATTAACATAATTATATGCATCTTCTCGCAAAACCGCGAACACTTATATATGCGGCGGGCAGATTATAGCCACGATATGGTTCGTGGCTGCCATAAGTATGTCCTTGCGGAGGACATTGATTTTGTTAAGCGCCCTGCGAGGGCGGTTCACGGCATGCTGTGCGTGTGTCTGTCCCATGAACCAGAAGAACAACGCGATGGTATACTATAAGAAGTTTGCCCTTGCGAAAGGTAACCGTTTGTTGTTAGTACAGGTTTTGCTTGCGAGGCATTCCCAGTACCAGATTTAATAACTGGCCAAAAAGTTTTCTAACAGGACAATTTTTTTTTTTTGTTTAATGCAACTGTAATCTGTTCAGAATTAAACAAATGTGTGTTTGAAGGTAGAATCTTATTTAAAGTAGCAAGCATTAGAGGGTATTTTACATTTTTATGAGTACCTATCCTCTTTTCGTATATTTATAGTTTCAGTCTACAATCTAATCACCACTGAAAATAAGACCTTTAAGAGAGGCATCAGATGTTTGCAACCAACTAGTAAACTGCGCAGACAATTATTAAAAATATCTTTTTAGTTTTAAAATACCGAAAGTTATTGGTGCACAAGATTTATCAGAATATTGGTGCTTAAGGCCTAGCTGGCTCTTTTAGTTTACTTTTAAAATCAAAACCAAATCTAGATCACTACACGGAATATTTAGATTGTTAACTGTTTTAATCAGTATTGATAACACCTGCGAGGTGCAACAATCGTTGTAAGATTTCCTCTAACGTCCGATAAAGCAAACACATTGTCGTTATCGTCATGAGAGGCGGGTACGATGACCATGCTTCTTTGAACGATGACGACTAACTAGAACTCAACCTTCGCCGATACGATCGGGATTCTTAGAAGGACCAGCTATAGCCGCTTAGCTACAATTCGTTTTTCTTATTAACTAATGTAAGCACTATTTATCGGTTTCTTATCTTAACTAAAAAGAAAAAGTGCCTGGAGGGTAGATACCACGTATTAAACACAAAAAACACTTTTAAAAAATACTATCTTTAATCGAATGCTTTCTTATCTTAAAAGAAAAGGTGTATCTACATCCCTTGCGGGTAAAATAAAAAGTTTGATATACCAGATAAGTTTAAATTATAAATTCAGCGAACGGTAACACCGTTAAGTTAATTAGTTAATTCTAAGTACTCACGTGTATTGTAGAAACTCACGAGAACTGTGTTGCAGTTTAAATAAAAATAATTCTATTTCTTTGTCACTTGATCACTATGTAGTGCACAAGTTATGCCGACGGGAAATTTCACGCCAATGATGAACAAATGGGCACGGGGGTAAAATCTCCTGGTTCCCCCACCGCGCCACCTGGTGACGCCACTGAGTGGGATGAGCGAGAGAGACAGCGATATACCGGAAGAAAGAGAAGGAAAATACGACGGGAAACGGATATGCCTATCTCAATATTATAAGCTTCTAATGACGGTCAAGTGTTTAATGTTTCATTGTGCATTTAGAAAAATTGATTTCCATACAGCACAAACGTTCGAATTAACTGTCCGTGACAAAGAAATACCGTCTTATAACGAGTTAGCTTCTTTCATAAGAGATCAAGTAAAAATATTACAGCGCTCAAATAATAATAACACGACGCGGGCATCGAACAGCGGCGTAAGCGTCAATAAGCCTCCCGCCACTCAGTCGTCCCGTCATACCTACCAGTCGTTTGTCGCGAGTAATAATAACAATATTCCTACCGCTTCACGCTCGAAGTCGTGCATATTTTGTAAACAAACTGATCATTCAATTGTGGTTTGCACTCAATTTAAGAATTTAAGTTCTCCACAGGCCCGATTTGAATTTATTAAGTCTAAACATGGGTGTGTTAATTGTTTAAGTAGTTTGCATACACTTGCGTCTTGCAAGTCTACATTTTTTTGTAATGTGTGTAATAAAAAACATCACACTTTGTTACATTTTAAGAATAAAGAAGTGAGTTCTAATAATTATGTACAAGTGTCGCAAGTGCCTTTCGAGGACGGGTCGTTGACCTCTGTTGGGCATTCGTCGCCGCTTCGCTCTTCGCCCGGCCAGCCCGGCTCAAACATGACCTCTCATGTCGCGAAGACGGAGCAATTGGTTCACTCCAACATGGCGCGTAGTAGATCTGCAGCTGTCACTCTTGAGTCGTGCATTGATGCGTCGTATAATAATAATAATACATCGCGCGATAATCCATCGTTATCATTTGGTGCCGAAGTGCAGCCAACTACTTCTATTTTGTTGTCAACTGCTCAAATTTATGCTAAGACTCAGAATGGTGAGAAAAAATTAATTCGATGCCTTATTGATAATGGCTCTCAAAATAATTTAATTACGGTCGAGTGTTGTAAGACGCTTAATTTAGTTATAATTCCTTTAAGTAATTCTTTTGTTAAAGGGATTGGTTCTGCGTCGCGACCAATTTTAGGATACGTAAATTTGGATATTGAATCCCGCGTATACCCGAATAATAAATACAGTATACATGCGCTCGTCGTTGACTGTATTACAGATCAGTTGCCTACACAGTATATAACTAAGGGTGATGTGGGTTACTTAGAGGGATTGCCCCTCGCTGATTTGACGTGGAATGTTCCCGGGAACGTGGATCTCGTGTTAGGTGCGCAATTGTTCCCATATATTTATTTAGGTAACAAAGTCGTATCAGGTACTTATGCACCTCCCGCTTTATTGACCGCGTTTGGCTTCGTACTCATGGGTGATTACCCTCATAATGACAAAAATAATTTTGGTAATAAATGTTATACCTCTATTTCCGCACTTGCACTAAATGATTTAGTGCAAAAATTTTGGCTTTGAGAAGAAATACCTAATATGCGATATTTAAGCCCAGAGGAGACGGAATGTGAAAACTTGTTTGCCTCATCTGTCACTCGCGCTGAGGATGGGAGGTATTCTGTCGCTTTGCCTTTTTCTAAAAATCCTAATGATTTGGGAAACTCGCACGGTGGCCCAAAGGCGTTTTATGGCCTTGGAGCGTAAATTTAATCGGTCACCTGAGTTACACGAAAATTATAATAAGGTGATTACTGAGTACATAAGTAAAGGCTATCTGTCGGAACTCTCAGAGTCTGATATTACAGATGACGGATATTATATCCCGCATCACGCCGTCACTCGCGCAGATAAGCCTATGCCTCGGATCGTGCTCGATGCTAGTGCTTTAACCCATACGGGCTTGTCATTAAATGACGTTTTACATACTGGGCCTAATTTGCAAGCGGACTTATTTTTACTTTTACTTCATTTTCGTCTTTTTCCAGTCGCTATGACTGCGGATCTAAGGCAAATGTATTTACAAATTGAGGTTCCTAGTATGCACCGTAAATATTTAAAAATCTTATATCGATTTAATAATAACGATTCTATACGAACTTTTCAGTTCAATCGAGTCCCCTTTGGACTTAAGTCGAGTCCATACTTGGCAATGCGGACCGTGCGCCAATTAGCCAATGATATGAGACCCCATTTTCCAGACGCTGCCAATGTGGCTGAGTCCAAGTTATATACAGACGATTTGGTCCACTCTATTGAAGATGAGACTTGCGCTATTCGTCTTTCACAAGAACTAATCTCGCTGTTTAAGTCCGGTGCCTTCGAATTGGTAAAGTGGACAAGTAATTCTCAAGTTTTACTTGATAACCTTCCGGTCTCTCATCGCAGCGCTGTAGACTTCTGCGTTGGATCTGACAATGCCTCCAAGGTGTTAGGTCTTTCATGGGAGCCTGCTGAAGACAGGTTTTTCTTCACAACTCATACAGTGGAAGAGAAGTGCACTAAGCGGAGCATACTGTCTGTGGTCGCTCGCTTATTTGATGTCCTCGGTTTGGTAGCGCCTGTTATTTTATATGCGAAACTGCTTATTAAAGAGCTGTGGCTGTGCAACATTGGTTGGGATGATACACCACCTGAGAGTATTATTCAACGGTTTTCGGCGTTTACACAGGAGTTCCCCTTAATATCAACTTTGAAAATTCCTCGTCATGTAGGTGTCTTACGCGACTGCACTGTGTTGATAGTAGCCTTTTGTGACGCTAGCATGAATGGCTATGGTAGTGTAATATATTTACACACTACTGACGCTGTTGGCAACATCAGAGTAAGATTGTTGTGTGCGAAATCAAAGGTATCCCCTCCCAAAGTGACCACACTCGCTCGTTTAGAACTCTGTGCCGCAGTGTTAATGTCAAAACTTATACGTACTGTGCAGGAGAGTTACCGTGAGCGTCTCCTTATTGCAAGGACGTACGCCTTCTCAGACTCAACTATTGCTTTATCGTGGATTCATTCATCACCGCATCGTTGGTCTGTGTTTGTGAGTAATCGCGTTGCTCAGTGTCAAGAAAATTTAACTTCTGAAAATTTTTATCACGTCGCTGGAAGTGAAAATCCGAGTGACTGCCTTTCACGTGGATTGTTGCCTTCGCAGCTCGTGTCACATAATTTATGGTGGAACGGTCCATCATGGATTTGCACCCCACCTTCGGAATGGCCTATAAAACCTTTTTCCCCGACCAATGCAAGCCAACTGCCGGAGCACAAAGCTAATGTGTTCACTACTAGGATTCAATGTGAACCCCCAATCTTAAGTGAATTAGCTCAGCGTATATCCTCATGGGATAAACTTCTTAGGATTGTTGTTTTTATCCTTCGTTTTATTAAAAAGATTTTTCTTTCCTCTGGCGTAGTCAATAATCTTATGACGGCAGAGAAAGTTATTATTAAGTCTGTCCAAAGAGTTCACTTTGCAGACGATATAAATGCTCTCAAAAGGGGTAAATTACTCTCAAAAAAGGTTCAAAGCTTATCTGTATTTCTAGACGAGGAAGGGCTGCTACGTATTGGAGGTCGACTTTCTCATTCGGACTTGCCGTTTGAGGCCAAATACCCAGTTTTACTTCCTAAACACGACCCTGTAGTGGATCTTATTATTGATCATTTCCACGTTAGGAACTGTCATACAGGCGCAGGACTCCTTATGTCTATATTGCGTCAGCGTTACTGGATATTAGATGCCAGGACAGTGATTAGGGCTAAAGTGCGAAAATGCAATTACTGCTTTCGCGTTAATCCCTCACATCCTACTCCAAGGATGGCAGATTTGCCATCGTATCGTGTGATGGAAGCTAAAGCCTTTGCCCACGCTGGAGTGGACTACGCAGGCCCACTTCGCATTACACTAACTCGTAAAAGAGGACAACATTCTCAAAAGGCCTATATCTGCCTATTTGTTTGCCTTGTAACAAAGGCCGTCCACATAGAGTTGGTCACAGAGCTGACTTCAAATGCCTTTTTAGCTGCATTTACGCGTTTCATTTCTCGGCGTGGCCCTGTGTCATGCTTATATTCTGATAATGGCACCAATTTTGTTGGTGCAAAGGCTCAATTGGATGACATGTTTAAGTTTTTAATTGAGTCCGAATTCGAGCAGACTTTAAAGCGGGAGCTCATTGCTAGGCGTATTGAGTGGAAAATGATTCCCCCACGTACTCCACACTTCGGAGGTATCTGGGAGGCAAATATAAAAAGTTTAAAGACTCACCTCTACCGCGTGATAGGAACTCAGCTTCTCACTTATGAGGAGTTGCAGACCGTGTTGGTTCAAATAGAGTGCATTATGAACTCTCGCCCTCTCACAGTAGTATCTTCTGATCCGTCCCCGGAAGTAATTACTCCCGCTCATTTTTTAATGTCTACTCCATTGCAATACTTACCTGCTGTGAATTTAACTGATGCGCGTATCAGTCTGGTTCAACGCAAGCAATTACTGGACAATATGGTTCAGTCTTTCTGGAAAAAGTGGCGTTTGGAATATCTGCACACGCTGCAAGTCAGACAGAAGTGGACTGCCACGGACCGTTCTATTAATATTGGAACTGTTGTACTTGTAGGACAGGATGATTGTCCTCCGTTAAGCTGGCCTTTAGGTGTAATTACGGAGATTCACCCAGGTCCTGATAAAGTAGTTCGCGTTGCGACTGTAAAAACTAAGTGTGGAATTTACAAACGTCCTGTATTAAAATTATATCCTATTCCAACGCAATAAGTACATACTTACTTAATACTTCTCGTTTATTGTCATAAGTTATTTTAGTTTAAAATATAATTTACAACTATGTTAATCTGCTAACGTAAACTTTATTTATCTTAGTTCTTTTGGAAGTTCTGCGAACTCCCAAGGCGGGGAGCATGGTTGGGCTTATTAATGTAATATACCTCAAATTCAATTTATCAAATGATGTCGATTCGATTAAGGCTGTTTGGTGCTTGCTTCCTTTGCCGCCTACGTGCGAAGAAAAGTTAGCTTAAAAACGGTGGTCGTTCAACGATAACTTTTTTCCCGCCGACACGTAAGGACGCTTAAAATACGAGCGGCCTGTTTAAAACTCTTCGCGTTATTTATCGTGAACAGTTTCGTGTGTGTGTGTGTTCCTGGTCAAGTTCCACCCTGCAGGGTCATTGGACATTGTGTTTGAGGACGTTCCTGTGCAAATTTATTGCTGCTAAGCTGACTGCTAAGACTGACGATGCGGTGCGCGTTGTGAGCTGGTCGCACAAGGTTAGTGGGTACTGACAACTTAGTTGAATCGACAGTTAGCAAGGGGTATAGAACTTAAAAATTACTCATAGCTGTAATAAACAGCATTACATACTCCAGTTACGATCCCGCATGTAGTCAACTATTTACACGTTGCTACATCAAATGTCATTAGAGCAAAGTGCCATAATTTTTTTAATTATTTTAGTTCGTGCTTAGCCCCTATGCTGCATTTTGACAAATTTGTGTAACTAGTAATTAAACTAGTTTAATTATTACACAAATTCCTATAGAATTCTTGATATTCTGGTGGTAATGGTAAGTAAGCAATCATACTTTCCACTAGAAAAGTTTCCTTTTCACCTTTTTTTTTTTTTTTTTTTTTAATGAAGACAATAGTTGTGCCTCTGGTGAAATATACAACTGCAGATAGATCTGATAAAAATAATTATAGGCCCATTTCACTGGCCACAGTGATCGCAAAGGTGTTAGATAGATTACTTAATGAACATGGTGAAATATACAACTGGAGATAGATCTGATAAAAATAATTATAGGCCCATTTCACTGGCCACAGTGATCGCAAAGGTGTTAGATAGATTACTTAATGAACATGGTGAAATATACAACTGGAGATAGATCTGATAAAAATAATTATAGGCCCATTTCACTGGCCACAGTGATCGCAAAGGTGTTAGATAGATTACTTAATGAACATGGTGAAATATACAACTGGAGATAGATCTGATAAAAATAATTATAGGCCCATTTCACTGGCCACAGTGATCGCAAAGGTGTTAGATAGATTACTTAATGAACATGTTTGTAAAAACATGAAGTTAAGTGATACACAGTTTGGTTTTAGGGAGGGGCTATCTACTGAAAGTGCAATACTTACTTTGAAACATACTGTACAATACTATGTAGATAGGAAAACTCCTGTATATGCCTGTTTTTTAGACTTATCCAAGGCATTCGATAGGGTGTCCTATGACAAACTGTGGATTAAGCTGGACGAGGCAGGGGTCTCACCTGAACTAAGAAATATCTTCTCGTTTTGGTATCGCAACCAGTCAAATGTAGTTCGGTGGGGAAATGCTTATTCAGATGAATACTCTCTAGAATGTGGGGTAAGACAGGGGGGGCTATCCTCTCCCGGGATGTTTAACATTTACATGAACCAACTCATCGAGGAGCTTAGTAATACCCATGTCGGTTGCCATATAGACGGACTTTGCGTGAATAACATCAGCTATGCAGACGACATGGTGCTGCTGAGCCCTTCGTTGGGGGGGCTTAGGAAATTGCTGAAAATATGTGAGACATATGCTGTAAATCATGGTCTAAGGTATAATCCTATAAAAAGTGAATTTATGTTATTTAAAGGTAAAATGAAAGGGCCTAGATTCATACCACCTGTTATATTAAATGAGGTTCCTCTGTGTCAAGTTTCAAAATTCAAATCTGGGGCATATTGTAAGGGAAAATCTAAATGATGATCTAGACATAGAAAGAAAACGCAAGGCATTGGCGGTGAGGGGGAATGTGTTGGTGCACAGGTTTGCAAGGTGTACAGCACCAGTTAAACTTACACTATTCAGGGCATACTGCCAAAACTTCTATACAAGCAGCCTGTGGTGTAACTTTACTCAGAATGCCTACAATGCCCTGCGGATTCTGTATAACAACATGTTCAGGGCACTGTTTAGGTTGCCTCGACACTGTAGTGCGTCTGGCATGTTCGCTGATGCGAGCATAGAGGACTTCTATGCAATTATGCGCAAAAAGGTAGCATCACTAGTTCATCGAGTGCGAGATAGCCGGAACAGTGTCCTGAATATGATAGGTGAGAGGATAGACTCCGCTCTACTCAGTCGGTTTCTCAAACTACATGTTTGGTGAACTGGCTGTGTGAGGCGTATTTTATTCTATTCTATTGCTTATAAATAATAATAATATAATATAATTTTCATTAAGTTCTAATTTATTTTTTAATAATAATAATAATTGTAATGTTGTTATAGTATTTGATAATAATTATAATTAGTTATGTTGCTATGGGTTAATGTAGCCTGATAATAAATGATTTTTATTATTTTTTTATTTATTTATTTTTTATTTTTTTTTATTTTTTTTCTCTTTTCTTTTATTTATTTTCTTTTTTTTTCATCGGGTCTAACATTTGCATATTTTCTGTAATAAAACATTTACTTAACGCAATTGTAAAATTAAATGAAACAATATTAAAATAAATTAACAATAACAATGTAGGTACTGACCAGCATAGAAGGTGACCTTTTTGCCGGAATAACTTTTCTTTTCCTGTTAACATAATTCTTTCCTCGTACCTAATTTCAAAGATTTTCATAGGTAGTTTTTTTTTTAGTTTTATTCCTTGAATCACTCATTTTCAAAGTACTTTGTAATATTTTTATCAGACAAATCTTAACATTTGAAATGACAGGAGCTAATCAGATGACCGACACTAACATTTACTACGATCGGATACACACACGTCCCATTTGTAAAGAAAAAAAGTTTGTCACTTACACCCAATGCCATCTATGAAAAAATCTCAAGTTTAGAATAAATTTTTGTAGGCGTTTTGCACTTTTGATATGGAATGGCTGGCAAGCAAAATCTCGATTTTGCCTTAATTACCGCGGGAACCCCCCCCCCCCCCGCGCAACATTAAAATTTTCGCTGGCCGCGTAATTTTTTTTTTATAGTAATTTACTAACAGAATAAATTTTGAGGGGAAAAAAATCCTGAGAAGGGGAAATCTCAGTTGTCGCGTGGGGAAAGGAAATCATGAAAGTGGAAGCACTGATTACGAGGCCGGCAACGCGTCTGCGATTCCTCTGGTTTTGCGGGTGTCCATGGGCGGCGGTGATTACTTTCCATCAGGTGACCCGCTTGCTCGTTTGCCACCTTCTGCTATAAAAAATAAATAAATATATGAACTAGACCCTTTTGTAACAATGCAATACTCACAGATTTCAGCGGCTTAGGTATCCTCAGCATGTAATGGAACGAATGTGCCTCCTGCATCTCACATTTAGGGCACAGGTCGTAGTCGGCACAGTTCACGCATTTGTAACGGAAACCCAAGATAGGGTTCTTACAGTTATTGCACACAACATCGTCATGCACCACGAGCGGAGTGTCATCCTGATGTTTGCCATCTAAAATATTTATTCATACATCTGAATTAATAGTACTATAAAATGTAACAACTTTATTATAGCAATGCGTTTAGTTATTATAGTTTTGTTAATTGTCGTAATTATCGTCTATTTGTGTATGCATTAAAAAAATTTGGTCTATGCCAACCCTTTTGGGTAATAAGTGAGAAGGATACCAAAGGAAATAGATTGTAATAGGTATAACACTATAATCGGACATTTCCTCTTTTACAAATGCTATTTGTGCGATTACCTTCTTTAGATCCTGGTAAACATATTGTTGGTACTGCATCAGGGCATAAATTCCTGTTTTTAATGCTGGATGGAGCAAAATGGCGAGAGCAGAACCTATACGTGGGTTTTAAATTAGCCTTTGCTAGGAGATCATCACGGCATCCAGCTTTGAGCCATTCTTCTTGGCTGAAAATAATGTTTTTTAAGATTTTACATACCTAATGACAATTTTAGTCTTTCTTTTATTTTGGGCTATCTGTCAATATGGCCCAAGATACAAAACAGATTTACCGAAGGGGTTGTGAGTTAAAAATATTGCAATGCGTTTTAGTTTAAAATTCCTTAAGAAATACCAATTCCTCAAAATTATACCATCTCAGACTGAATTGGCTATGTTATGTTCCGAAAACAAAAACTTTTCAACTAAAATTAAATTAAATTAAATTTTTCTACAATTACACCAATTATCTAGCCCAAGAGAAGCTTCGAAGAAACTCGTTAAATGGTTACTAGACAACGGATAAACATACTTAAAATACTTAAATACATATTTATTATACACTAGCGGCCGCTCGCGGTTTTACCCGCGTGGTTCCCGTTCCCGTGGGAATATCGAGATAAAAAGTATCCTATGTGTTAATCCAGGTTATAAATTATCTGTATGCCGAATGTCATCCAAATCCATTCAGTAGTTTTTACGTGAAAGAGTAACAAACATCCATCCATACGTTCCCGTGGGAATATCGGGTAAAAAATATCCTATGTGTTATTCCAGGTTATAAACTATCTGTATGCCGAATTTCAACCAAATCCATTCTGTAGTTTTTACGTGAAAGAGTAACAAATATCCATACATACAAACTTTCGCGTTTATAATATTAGTAGAATAGAAAACACCCAGACCCGATACAATTTAGAAAAACAATAGTTTCTAAATTTACCCGACCGAGGATCGAACCCGGGACCTCAGAGATGGCGACACCATGAAAACCGGTGTACAAACCACTCGACCAAGGAGGTCGTCAAAAACTATACATATGTATCAAACAAAAAGGACACTGCGACGAATGGGTCCGACCGTTATGGTCCCATTCTGGTTTGCCCCCGGCCGGTATGCATGCACCCACATTGAAAAAGTTATTATTCTGGAATGCACCCGGCTGCGTTGCCCCCATAGCTTTTATTTTTGGTCATGATATTCGAATTAGTATGGTTGAGTAGACAATAGTAGTTAAAAATAAATAAAAATTAAGACTATAATAATGACGGATCTGTGTAGCTAATGTAGATAACTATACCAGGTAGGTGTATACTTGCGGTCTATAATAGTGATGAGGGATTTCCTACATCGGTCTACAATGTTGTAGGTGATTTTTTTTATATTTTCTTACAAGTAAGTAAGTAAAAGTCACTTAATTTTGTGTAATCATCTTAATTCATTAACAGTAATTACGGCAATATTACCAATGAAATAAAAACCCTATCAATATGCATCACAAATAAAACAAAATATAATAATATTTATATTATAAAGGTAAATATCACAATCATATACATATGATATGATAGCTATGTTTTATTGTTTTCTAAGCTTAAAGCGAGCACCACACATTGAAATGAAACACTTTTTACGGATTAACTCGCGTTTAATTTTACTACATAATTTTTATTACATAGTTATAATTTATTAAACGCACCCGTTCAAGCGGGTGTGTTTAAATATAAAAATGATTGACGGTAGGAAAATAATTTGTAACTATGAGACGACGAACACCTCAGTCTCCCTGTGACCAACGACACTGTAAAGGTTCCGAAACGTCAGGAAACTAAAAAAACCTATATATGTATACACCGAGATTTTTAATTGGTTTTGGAGCCGAAACCCTGTTTATGTTTATCATCAGTAGAAGCTATTTAGCTTGTAAAACCAAAAATATGAGCATAAAAAAATCATAAAAAATGTATCAATAAAAAGTGTACGAACCCTTAGTAAAATCTCTATGTTTTGAAATCCCACTCAACGTTTGGCCGAAGCTATTAATGCCAGACAATTCATTTTCCAGAAACACGTTTCCAATATTATTAAAATACAACATTTCAAATAATTGAAATCCATAATATCATCGAACAACTTATAATCGTAGTAACGTTTAAGCATGCAAACAAGCATGCAGCATGGAAGCAAGCATGCACCACGTAAGCAAGCTTGGAGCTTGCAAGCAAGCTGCGGCATGCAAGCAAGCGTGCAGCATGCAAGCAAGCGTGCAGCATGCAAGCAAGCGTGCAGCATGCAAGCAAGCGTGCAGTATGCAAGCAAGCGTGCAGCATGCAAGCAAGCGTGCAGCATGCAAGCAAGCATGCAGCATGCAAACAAGCAAGCAGCAAGCAACCAAGCATACAGCAGGCAAGGTTTCTGTCACGGCTTCGGCGCTGCAAGGCTCCGGCGGTCCCACGCGAGCTTATCGTCGCAGATGCACCACGTAAGCAAGGATGCAGCATGTAAGCAAGCAAGCTTGGAGCTTGCAAGCAAGCTGCGGCATGCAAGCAATCGTGCAGCATGCAAGCAAGCGTGCAGCATGCAAGCAAGCGTGCAGCATGCAAGCAAGCGTGCAGCATGCAAGCAAGCGTGCAGCATGCAAGCAAGCGTGTAGCATGCAAGCAAGCGTGTAGCATGCAAGCAAGCATGCAGCATGCAAACAAGCAAGCAGCAAGCAACCAAGCATGCAGCAGGCATGGCTTCTGTCACGGCTTCGGCGCTGCAAGGCTCCGGCGGTCCCACGCGAGCTTATCGTCGCAGATGGCTTACGCTCACCACCGCAGCTTCGGCTTGCTGGCCGGCTCCGCCGGCCAGCCTCAGCTACGACGGCGAGCGTTAAACCCACGTGCTCCTCAGCTCGCGGGCCGCCTCGCCCCTCCGCGCCTACGCGGGCTTGAATTACACTCTAGCGTAGGGCATACAAGACTACGTGGAGTCGGTTTTACCGCAATTCGTTTCTGTCACTGACTTTTGAAACACAATCTTACCGGAAACATAAAGTATTAACTTTTTAAGCCATTTAAGTTTATTCACCTAATAATATGAATATATGAAAAATAAAAAAAAACTGGGTATGAGTATGATATTTTAGAGAAAAAGTTACTTCGAATTTTAATACTTCTAGATATGAAATTTATTATAAACAAAACATCTTCCAAAAGAAAAAAAGTAGTTTTGATAATCGGCTAATAGTTTTTCTGGAAAATGAAACATATGTATGATAAGTTTATGGATTAACAAAATTATGTAAAAGCAACTATCTGGTATTTAAAACTTCGTTATACCGTTTTCGAACAATTGAAATTCGTACAGGATAGTTTTGAATTTATGATAGGTTACCAGCATTTTTAATTTTGGTTATTTTAGGACATTTTTATTTTTGGTCATTTTAATTTTTTGGACATTTTTATTTTTGGACGTTTTTAGTTTAGGGCATTTTTATTTTTGGACAATGTTAATTTTTGGACATTATTATGATTTGGACATTAGTATTGCAAACCGTTATAATACTTTAATCTTTACATACTCATTATTAATATATTTAAAAAATATTTAAGTACCTAGAGGAAAGTCCAAGCCTGATAAATATATATTTTTTTAAATAGTTCACCAAGGAACCTTTTAGGAACCGCCAGGAAAAAAAAAACAGTTCTCGCCATATTACAAGATATGTTTTTTTTATTGAAATTTTGAGATATCTCTACCTTGATTATGAATGTTTATATAATATGTAATGTACCTAGTAAATATGATATGAAACTACCTCTCTTGTGCTGTGTCGTAGGTGCCAATGTCTACTTCTATCATTTCTAAAAATGATAATAAAGAAGGCTGACGACCCAGGTAGATTTGAATTCTTTGGTTCCATGCCTCCACTAAATTGGTAGTTCTGTGACGTTTCTTATAACAACACCACTTTGTTATTATCCCTTCAGACTCAAGCCACTGCTCAACAAAATAATTGTAAAATTTTGTGAGTCGTTCATCTGAATAACTGAAACCAAATTTTATAAAATTTACATAAATCTTAAAAAGTGGCATGTTTTTATTATTTGGTAATAAAATTATAATAATTACGCAGAAAATGGAGCAAGAATTTTATTATAAGTACCTGTTTTCCATTATAGCTAACCATCTTTCTTCTACATCTTCTTTAGGGAGGAATGCTAAACTGGCAAATAGCTTAACATATTCTGCTGTCTCTTCATGTTCCATTAATCCCACAGATTTTGCTTTCCTGTAAAAGCTTCTTTGGAAGTGTACAAAACATCCATGGATGGTTACTTGTGGAAAAACTTCACTTATTGCTAGCATTGCAGACATTTTAAAATCCAGTATGAATTTTGTTGGGTTGAAGTCCGGTAATTTTTCTTTTATTAGAGTGAACACTTTTTTATATGTATCTTTCTCTTTATTTATAAGAAGTACATAAAATATGGGAACTACGTTAGTTTCATTTGTATTTTTGCATCCAACATCTCCATGTATGGTAAATATTTGCTTGAACGGCTTTGGGCAGCAATCAAGGGTACCATCGCAGAAATAGTCGCTCACATTCTTTATTTCAGTCAATGCCTTCTTAGAAGCAAATACAATAATTCTGTTGTCGATTTGTTTGCAATCAAATAAAATATGTGTTCGAAATTTCTCAGGAATGATGACATCATATGGCTCTTTGAATCTAGTTTTTGGTACTTTCAAAGCTCTGTTGCGATGATCATATAGTGTGGTCTTAACGTCTGTGTAGATTGGAATATCTGTATCAAAACCTTTATTCTTCAACTCTGCAGTCTGCGCATCAAAAATTTTTTTTACTGAAATTAAATTAGTTGCGACCTCCTCCTTTATTTTGTCCATGACTACACCCACTTCGTTCTTAAAGAAATCTGGTTTACAGTGGCTAGAATGTCTCATTTGTATTTGTACATTATCACATAGGTTAATTAATTTTACTGAGCCGGTACACTTTACATGTCTCTTTTTAGTACACACCCACACACTTGCAAATTTACAATTTCTTTTAAATATGTACGAATGTCCCCCATGTAATAACGTCTTTCCCCCTTTTTTATTACTAATAAACTTATAATTACGCTGTAGTCCTTGGGAGGAGGAAGGACCTTCACTCGACATTGTGAAACGACACACTGACCACTTGATCTATGTTATCACTTGCATATTTGCAATATTCGAACATGAACCAAAGGGATGCACTTATCAATTGTTCTGGAAACTCGTTTTTCAGGTTGAAGATGACAATGGGCGAGCAATCCTTTCATTGTTCGAGCAACTTAAGAGTGTTAATTCTCGAAATCAGCATATTTTAATTTAATTTAGTTTGCGTTTTTAAATCCTGTTTTTAAAGAATATACAAAAACTATTCTTACTAATTCTAAAACGATGATATGTTAATGTACTCACAGCACAAAATAAATATGAGTTAAATTCAAACACACTTTTGTTTTCAACAGTATTTGTTCAAGAGTCTTGTCCAAAAAACGGTGGTTTTAAAACAGGAGAAACGCAGCTGGGTGCATACCGGAATAACAACTTTTTCAATCTGGGTGAATACCGGCCGGGGGCAAACCGGACTGGGACCATAAAGGACCCTTCTATTATAATTAGTAAACGGATATGTTGGCTTACCGATGCCGCTCTTTTGGTAAGGAATAAAATGTCAAATGGTTGCTTGATTTACTATTTCTGTCACAATTTTTTACGCAGCAGTAATTTACCATTTTACTAAAAACAGATTTTTAGATTTTTCAGTCAACTTGGATTCTTTTTGCAATTTTGCATGGATTTTACTCACAACAAAACACAGCAGCAAACCAAAACAAATAAAATACAATCAATTCAAATCCAATTCAATAAATCTGACAGTCTGAGTAATCTGACTGACATTGACTTAATTAAATATATTTTGAATCTTCAAGATAAAAAAAGGCAAAGGTACACCCACACTAAGGCTCGTATTCTAAAACGAAACTCAAAATCAAATCCATGCTTGAATACAGTTAGAAAAGGATGGCGATAAATAGCACCATCCCTTTCTAACTGTACTCGAGCAGAGATTTGAGTTTGAATTTCGTTTTAGAATACGAGCCCAAGTGTTGCTGCTACTTTTATTTCGGGTATTTTACTTTTAATCTAGGTAATGTTTTATTATGTAAAGGCAAAAGTCCCAGGATAGTAAGTTGTCTTCCATTTTGACGCGCTAATAAAGATATTATAAAATACGACAGTCAGTGGGCAGCAGTATAGTAGCCAGACTAGCCAGTAGCCCACACAGGCTGTCGTTTCGAAACCGGTTGCGGAAATGTCGGCAATAGTAGAAGTAAGTTTGCGATGGAACAAACCTTTGCTTATAGCGCCATCTAGTGTCAAGTAGCAGTATTAGAATGCCAGTAAAACGTGCTTACTAGAATAATCTAGCACTCAACCAAAAAAGTTGTAATCTCCCAAAACGTTTCCAGAACAAAAGAAAGATCGTGTCAACACTACAATGACAATAGTAAAGCCGGGTCTCCAGCGACACTGTTTTGTTTTTTAAGACACCTAACATCTAACAAAATACACGCCTATATTTATTCACATTGTTTCTCATATAAAGAAAACAGTTATTAGATTCCGAAAAGTTTTATCTTCTTCAGCTACCGTTGAAGTTTAGGAATAAGCTAGATAGGTAGGTACCATTAAAGAGTCGTACCTAATTGACTTTAATGAGCATTCCAAGCACTATACACCACTTAATAATTTAGAGAGAAGTAACAGAATGTATTCCCTTATCTGTCACGAAGACTCCTAGGAGTTGCTTGCTAAATGTCAATTTTGAATTTCTTTTGGTCTGTTATACGACATCAATGATACCAGCAAAGGATAGTACAGTATGTAGGCACATAAATACATAATTTAGGTAAGATTCAGTTTGATATCATGGAAAAATTTAATACCTGTCACCTACTTACCCTATAACTTTAGACTTAGGTATAGGTAGCATATAATTATTATTATACTGTCCTAATTTTGTCAAATGCCTTTCCTTCTATCATTCAGTACCTAACGTTAATAGACATCATTGTCATTTTTTTGAAATTTATTTATTATTCATTATTTCACTTTAGAAAAATTTAATTAAATCTGTAGCTCTAGATTAAATTAACTGCTATATATTTTAAAAAAATAAGTGCACAGATAAAAAAAAATCTTATACTTATCTTTATTTTAAGTCAAGTCGTCGTAGTCAATCGTTGTCATTGCTACAATTATGGGTATTAGTTTAATCGCCACGCTTACCAAATGCGGGCGGTGATCGACCACAAACCCGGGCTATGAATCAAACAATCTAAAACAGACTATAGACTTTGCTTATCCTGGGAATTGAATTTAGTCTAATCTCCCCACGTGCTTTAATCCATGTGGGAGGCATGTCCCCAACAGTGGGACGTTTATTGGCTCTCTTCTAATAACGCTATACCTTATTAACGAGTATATAGGCGAATAATTTAGTTGTGAAGCGAGTACATTTTGGGGGTTATAGTCACTACGTAGCCCTTGGGTGATACAGGTGCTAAATGATGACACTGTCTGAGTGATAATAAGCCACGCTGTGTTGCATTACAGCAGGATTTGGGCCAGCTCACCCGGTGTAATACCACCCTCTTCGGCATGAAACAATGGCGCTCGTTGTTACGCTACTCGACTGAATTACTCCCCTACTGAGTAAGAACTTAACTTTAAAAAAAAAGATCTTAATGATGTGCGTTTAACAAATTAATAATAGTCCTGTTAACCCATCCCGTTAATCTAAATGACTGTGACGGAGTGGATTTCACGTCCGTAATAAACGGATCTATGGGAATTGAACCACAATTTCTCGCGTTCAACCCGAGCATCATCCGCTCGGCTATCGACGCCTCAAAAGTACAAGGTTTATCGGATACCTACTGTACAAAAAGCACACAATGCAATCGCTTTCAGGGTCTCACAATCGTCACCAGCAGCGTGCATTGAACTGAGATAATGTACAGAAGACGTAAGCACTACCTACCACCAAATGTCATATATCTTCAATACATTTTGAACTTTGTCACTAGGGGCATAAGGATCAATATCAATTGGAGAAATTTGACAGTTTTGGATAAGGTTGATCTACATACGTGTGTACGTAAGATAAGTTAATTATAGCTTGCGTGTGCAATGCAATGGCAGGGGCGCGCCTCATTTCTGTCTAGACTTGATGACTGCAGAATACATAAAAAAACGCGACTATTATTCCCGAAGGGTTAGTCAGAGACCAAGCAATGAGGACAGCAAAAGCAGTCCTCTACCATAGTCACAGAATAACTAATAAGTAGTACTAAGTACCACATAGTCCACTTTTCACCAAATAGCGACTGCACATGTGCTAAGCGTGATAGATGGTGAGCCCATCGCCACACCATAGTGCGGCCATAGTCCAAAAGCATACTTTTGGATGTAGGTGCAGTATTTAGTCCGTTAGTCGCTTTTTAGGACACCTAAGGGAAGAGAGGGGTTGGTAGTATTATGATAGTATTCTTTTACCGCTACGCGACACGGTTGCTTGCAGAATCCATGCAATTCAATACAAATACAAAAATACAAAAAGTTTTAAGGTGCAGTAGTTACTTAATTACATCAAACATCACTAACTATTTACTATAATATAAGTATAAAATAATGGTACAATGATTCAATATAATCAAAAAGATAATTGATTGATTTGTCGACCAGTTTCACAATCTTAAATTAATATACCAGGTAATCAAACCCAATGATATAAAAGGTCATTGATCAAACCATCCTTAGTTAACACAATCACACAATGTTAACAATGCATGAGTGCAAACAAACAAAAGTGTAGTTAGAAACGGTTCCATTCCGACAAAGAGATTCATTCCGACAATACAAAAGAATCTGGAAACATTGGCAGTGCTATGCCAAGTTCCAGAAAATCCGGCGACACGCAACAACGCAGTTATGTAAAATGTTGACCTATTGTTGAGTGTCTGGTCTTGCTTGACAAACCCTGACCCCGCCGTTATTCCAAAACTTAGTTGAATGATGTTAAATGGTGGTGATGGTTCTAGAAATAATCAATTTTAATGTAAGTACATTTGCAATAAATAAATAAAAATTGTTTAAGTTCTAACTCAAACATTTTTTGTAAATCTACGTCCTCCTCCTATATAGTATAGTATTTTAATTTATTTAAGAATGTTATGTTCTTCAAGTCAGACTATTTAAGAACACTGTTAAGTTACAGTTACGTATCCATAATAACACACCCCACATAACCAAAACATAACTCAAAATATTTTAGTCAAATAAACTTACTTACCGCTTGGTAAGTGCTTACTTTGAATCGTCCTAAAATTTTTCTCAACAGGAATGTTACAATAACATTTCACTTTTTTTTCAGAATTCCGTGTCTAACCTGTCTCGTTTATAAATAAGTGATGTCATAATTCGTTGATGTAATTTAGCGCACTCGAGAACTTGGCCCCATTTTACGTTTACCGTTCGGTGTTGTTAGAAATTTCGATACATCTCTGGAATATTCTCCCCACATGGATCAATAAAACAGCTGTCTGGCTACCCACAAGCGCATCAAGAATGCACACAAACACACATCGCACCTTCTCGATATTCCTAGAATGCTCTACTCGCCGGTAGATGTCGCGCCCTCGCGATCGTATAAAAGCGCGCCGGCCGGCTTAACGGCATGTTATTTCGGAACTAGCTGTACAAGCGAAAGCAACTATCGCGAACCAAGCGATATCTCGACGAATAAACTAACTACTGCACATCTGAGCAAAATGTCTCTGCTACCTTTCATCGTGGGCTACGAACACCCTCACCGCATGATCGACCAAGACTTCGGGCTAGCTTTGACCCCCGATGATCTGCTGACGGCTGCTGTCTCCCCACTGCTGTCTCGTGACTACTACCGGCCCTGGCGACAGCTGGCGGCCGCTGCCAGAGACGTCGGATCCACCATAAAGGCAGACAAAGACAAATTCCAAGTCAACTTGGACGTACAGCACTTCGCGCCGGAGGAGATCTCTGTCAAAACAGCTGATGGATTCGTCGTCATTGAGGGTAAACACGAGGAGAAGAAAGATGACCACGGCTACATCACCAGGCAGTTCACTCGCCGCTATGCGCTCCCGGAAGGATGCAACCTTGAAGCGGTGGAATCTCGTCTGTCGTCTGACGGTGTGTTGACCGTCGTGGCTCCGAGGGTTGCACCGGCTATCAAGAATGAGAGAAGCATCCCGATTGCCCAGACTGGACCGGTGAGGAAGGAGATCAAAGACCAGACATCGCAGGCAAACGGAAATGAAAACAAAAAATAATTGATGTGGTGAAAGGATATTATGTTTCGTGGATTAGTCTGTGTTTTTAATTTCTTTTATTTTTTGTGTAAATAAGACTGAACTCAATAAATCTTTAATCGTTCCTCCGTCACACAATTCTTTTATTTACTACTATAGCGGTGAAAGAATACTACCACACCCCCTCTCTTCCCTTGGGTGCATACAGAGCACATGTGCAGTCGTTGTTTGGTGAAAAGTGGAATAGCATTGCCTAGTAGTCTCTGACTAACCGTAATAACAGTCGTGATTTGTGTATTTATATAATTATAACGCAATTTATTGCGAACAAATTACAAATTGAAAAAGACAGTGTTGAAAAAATCTTTGTAAAAATAAAAGATCGGATGTTGATAAAGTAGTTTGTTGTTGACATTTAATGGGGCTTTATTTTATACTTCGAAAGCCAAAGGCGGCTTTCAAAGTACAAAATAAAAATAGTGTTGAATAATTTCGGCGGGGGAGTTCCTCCCGTGTTCATTTAGCAACAACACGTGTTGTGAGACTCCATTTTATTTTAATCTACCGTACAATACTTAACTTTAAAAATAAATATCACTTGAAATTTGCTTAATGCTAAACGCGAAGCCATTTATTAAGAACAAGATAAGATAATTTCGTGAGCGTCAAGTTGGCAGGCACACCACGGAATTAGACGGTTTTGACTATGTCAAAAAATTGTGTATAAATAGTGATAAATAGTGACGTATAGCATATAAATAGTGATACTATGGTTCATAAGATATTTGAGTATCTTGGTGTGCCTGCTAACTTGACGTCAAGATAGCAGGCACCATAAGAAATACAGTTCGTATCAATGTGATTTATATATCAAAAAACTGTGCATAAATAGTGAATTGTATAGGTACGCAAAATTTCAACAATTGTACTTCAATACAAACCGAGATATTACGGTCTCTAAGTGGGCTACCAACTTGACAATTCTTGCGATGGCGATTCCAGAGAAACGGGTTGAAGTTTTAAACAAATAAATAGACGCGTTTTACCTGAAATAAAACGCATATTAAATACTTACCTCATTAGAAGCTTATAATATTGAGATAGGCATATCCGTTTCCCGTCGTATTTTCCTTCTCTTTCTTCCGGTATATCGCTGTCTCTCTCGCTCATCCCACTCAGTGGCGTCACCAGGTGGCGCGGTGGGGGAACCAGGAGATTTCACACCCGTGCCCATTTGTTCATCATTGCGTCGAAATATGCATTAAGCACCAGGCGGAAATAAAAACTAAGCTTCTAATGAGGTAAGTATTTAATATGCGTTTTATTTCAGGTAAAACGCGTCTATTAAACACTTGACCGTCATTAGAAGCTTATAATATTGAGACCTGTTTGTTATCGCCTGGTGAAAATGCCAATGTGAGAAATAAATTAAACTATAAGTGCGAGAGAGTTAATCATATGATTATGGTTTAAACAAAAAGTTATAAATTAAGTACTCATTATTTACAATTTAAGTCATGTAAGAAAATAATTGGCCAGTCATTGATGAAAAATCAAATAATTTAGCTTGTAAAACATGTAAACGAAACATTATTATTAGGAAATAAATATTGTTTACTATTTGATTTCAATCACTTTACAGGGTAAAAATAAAAAATGAAAAACTTCGTGACGCCTGAATCAATATTTCACGACAATAAACCTTGTGAAAAGTATTAAGTAACTAATTTTCAATTACCAATAGTTAGTATATCCTCAATGGGTAAATCATATCAATCTAGTTTGTAGATGCTACAGCGGAGCAAAACACAACCAGGTGTGGCTGTAATATCCATCTCGCTACCACAGTGCTTGAAACAGGTGACAGGTGAATCACTCGAAGTTTTAAATAAATTAGTTTAGCCATTTTGTACAATATTTATTGATCCTTTTAACCAGTAGCAATTTCTAGCTTGTTTGTCTGTAGTCCCTACAGTCATTTTTTGAACCAAACTGTAGCCATAATATTACTGCATTGTCCTGAACAAAATAATGTTTGGTGTCCACAGCAAGGTAACAAAAGAGCAATGCGACAATAATATTGCAGTGTTACGAACTAGTTGATTCTAGGTCTGAAATACATTACAAAGGTCTACAGACTAATATTACTAAAACCTGAAAAAAGGAGGTTTTGTTGTTTTTAAATGTTTAATTGAGATTGATTTTAAAACATGTTTAACTATTACCTTGTCACTAAGATTTCCATACAATTGTGCGCTGCATAAAGTAGAAACGACAATTTATGGTAGTGTATAGTATTGTAAGAAAGATTTAAAATATTAAGTGTAAATCTGCCAAAAACTGGACTGACTGGACCCATTTGGTACGCGATCCGCGTGTGGATGGCGCCGCTGCTGCTGCTAACGCCCTTCCTGTACTACTGGACCAAGCACAAGTGCTCATATGGTTTTATAATAACCGGACGCTTGAGTAGGGAAATTTGCTTGTGGTTCCATAACGATATATCATTTAAGCACACCAAATTTCAACGTCATGTCTTGAACCTTGGGGGTTGGCAGGCCTGTGGTTATGTCTACCAGGCGTCTACGTTTCGAATTCCATACTGTGAATGAGGCAGCAAGGGGTACCACAATCAGATAAATTCCTGTTGAGGTGTGCTAGCACCCGGGGGATGAGGGAAGGTGGTGCGAATTTCCAAGCCAGAGGGAAGCGTTTTACTTCAGGCTGAAAGCATTGTGAAACATCGCTTCGTAATCATTGAGATAAATCTGCTTAGTTTACCCACTACTCGAGCGTTCTTGGATACAGACAGGTGAATTAAGGCCCACTTCGCGAATATCGTTTGTGTGAATTTTGGCAGTAGATGCCACTCTAGAGCTTGGCTATGTCGAGACAGTTCATCTACATGGCTGTTCAATTTCCCTGGAATGTAATGAATTTTGACCACAATTTGGTTGGTGGTCATTTGTTGGTTGGCAATTTGGAGGATTAAAATAAAATTGTCGCAGGCTTCGTGTTCGATGCTTGTAATTCTAAGACTTAGAACAGCCCGCTTTTCTTTTTGATTGCAGTGTTCGGATGCACTCCACCTTCCCGATAGGGCAGAATTGTTGTGACCCCCCAATCCTGAAGCAACGTTTGTCAAAAAGAATGTTGGTGGAGGTATATGTATTGTTGTTTCTGATAATTTTTAGCTACCAATACATTTAACTACATCGTAAGGTAGAGTCTATTTTACCGCCCAATTTCTTCTCTTAGGTATCGTAAAAGGCGACTAACGGACCATAGATTGCACATACATCCAACAGTATAGAGCGGCGATAGGCTCATCACTTGTCACGTACATGTGCAGTTATCATTTGGTGAAACGTAGACTATGGCAGAGGACTGCTTTTGCGGTCCTCATTGCTTGGTCTCTGACTAACCCTTCGGGGATAACAGTCGTGAGTATACGATGTAGGTATGTATGGACGCTTGTGATTCCTCCATGTATCCTAGTATGTCCTTGCGGAAGACATTGATTTTGGTAAGCGCCCTGCGAGGGCGGCCAAACAGACTTTTTGATGTTTATGTGGACACCAAAATAAGTAAGTGTTTCTATTACAATGTTGGCATGTCTGGACAGAACCATCTGGTCTTTATGTCTATAAGATAATAGTCTAAGAAAACATTGCCGTGCTCATCTCAAATGGAAGGCATATAATTTTTAGTAATTCGCCTTTGTAGAACAGACGAAGAAATCATGTGGGATTTGGCTATAGTCAGATGGTAGTACCATAGACAAATAAGGTCTGAGAAAAGTAATTTGTACATCTCGTCTCTTGGCCGTACACAGTCCGGAATTCATATAATAATTTAACGACTTCAGGTTAAAAATTGGACGGAGTGACCTTTCTTGAGTGCTCTTTGGTACTAAGAACTGGGTTAAAACGAAGTTTGGAAAAAAAAACTTACTGTTTCTAGAAACCTGTTCCTTCATCTGTGTCAGCATTGCAGACATTTTGTCCGATACAAGCGTGTAACAACCGTCGATTGTAACGTTTGGAACCTTGAGCGATGGCTTCAGATAAAACGGTATTCGATACTTTTATGTTATGATAGAAAACTTGGAGCACCTATTTAGTCCCAACGGTGTCGATAAAGTGCAAATTGACCGGCTCGAAATTTCGGAGCGTCATTGTCTACGTCTTTTGTTACCTCTGTTAGCAGAGAAGATGGACGTTTTTGTCCTGATTGATAGAGCTGCCAAGCCTATGATCCTGGGGATCGAAAGTATGTAACGTTGCACGTACATGATTATAAAATTTGCTTAATATTTAAATTATTTTATTTTAAAATACAATAAAACAATAAAGTAAACCTATCTTATTTATTTAAAAAAAACCAAATGATTATATACAACCTTAACCTAAACGATATTATAATACTTATATTTAATTAAAACTATGACACTATAACTATTAAAACACTGACTATTAATTATGAACACAAAAAACATAACAATTGAAATAAAAAAGTAAACTAAACAAATTAAATAAATTGAATATTTTTGTCAACCGCGATGTGTGACCGCTTGTACTTTAACTCGCTTCTATTGTCTCGACGCAGGACCGGTTAACGAGGAGCTCCCACGGTGCTCGGCGCGCATTCGTTTCATATACGGCGCGCAGGTCAGAAAGTAGTAGCTACCTAACTGCAGTAATATTTTCGTTCGTAGAAAACGATTTTAAAGTATTAAGAGCGGTTCTATTTTGTTGGAAATAGTTATTAATTGCTAATTAACGTACGTTTTACGTTGCCATTAATAAATTCAGTTGTTTTCCGTCCCCAATTGGGTAAGTGTTGAACGAATAACTACTAAGTAGGTTTTTTCCTTTTAGCTTGCGAACAATAAGTAGTGATTTAATTATTTGTGTTTAGCCTTTTATTTAAATTAATGTAGTTAATCAGTGAACATATTCCAATGACTTGCTTGTTTACGAGGCTGAGTTGTTCTGTAAGGATTTTTTATTTCCCTACCAACACACAAATAGAAAAGATTTCCATTTTATGAAACTTGATAATTTTAATCATTTAAAACGTTAAATTACCTATATTTTGTTTAATGGCCTCATTTAATTATTTTGTTAGAATAGTAAATTCCTTTCTGGTTTCTTTAAAATAAGCCACTTCACCAGCCTCTGGTCACCTCCTTTTAGTCTTCTACTTTTGGTGGCCAGAAGGAACATTGTGGGGGGCCTGTTGTAATGCTGGACGTTATAAATTCCAGGGAGCAAAGTTTGGAGCAACTTCCGGGACCAAGTACTTGCGTCACCACCAACACATCGACACCCACCTTCACCAGCCGTCGCCCCCGAAGACCAAGACAGGGGAGTGCCGACCAAGCGAAGCGCATTTTATGGGCTTCACCCACGACCGCTGCTGCGGTATATTTTTTTATAATAAACATTTTTTTTTGTGGACTTGGGTTTTAATCATTAATTAACCCAACGTCACACTGGCGCCTTCAAACGTGGTTAGTTAATTTGTGCTTCGCTTGGTAGTTGTGTGTTTGTGTGCTTATTTTTTTATTTTGTGAAACGTTTAATTTTTTTTTGGTTGTCAGCAACTTGGGTGTACATATTGATATTTTATTATTTGCTTTTATTTTAGTAAGGCAGTAGTTTTTTTCTGTTAAACTTAAGATTAACTTTTATTCAAAATTGTGAAGGTAGTAAATTTTTTCTTGGTCGTTTTAATTTTGTTTCTAGAATTTTCTAAAACTTTGTTCATATGTACACACTGGTTCGCACTTAAATTTTTTATTTTGTATTTAGTTTAGTTTGTGTTTGATTTTTATTGCTTTTAGTTGTGTTTGTGTTTATTATTACAACCAAAACGTTACTTAGTTGATTTTTGTAACAGAAGGAATCATAGTTAGTTTTTTCAGTAGTGCGATTTAATTAGTTTTTTTAGTATTTAGTTTGTTTTTGATTTGGTTCAACATTTACCCAACAATTATTTTTTTTTGCATTATGGCTTATCCAGTTAAATTTTTGTCTTTGCAAAAAATGGAACTCGAATACGAAGTTCTTATTAGAGGTTCTACTCCTGCTGTGACTGTGCAGGACTTACGCAAACAAATTGCGAAAATAGGTCCAACGTTTCCTTCAGAGGATATTTTAGATAGTCCTTTAGAACCTTCTGAAGATTTAAAAGGTGTTAATGAGGTTTTAATTAAAACTAAAAATTATTTAGAATCTGATTTGAATCAGAATGCTTTAATTCGTGCTCAAAATTTAATAAATCATTTATACCACCGTATAAACCGTATAATTTGCGATGACGATACGAAAGCAATTTACGACGCAAGTGTCGAGCAATACAAGTCTTTAGTAAATTTAATGAAATCTTTGAAGGACAAAGGAACAGATCCCTTGTCTTCCACTTGCGTTGCGGAGCCACCGTCTACATCGTTCCCTGTGAACGTCTCTGTGACTTGTGATCGTGGCAGCTTCCATGATATTTCTCGGTTAAAATACGATGGCAAAACTTGTGTCCGAATTTTCATCGAACGCGTTACAGAGTATATAGAGGCTAGAAATATCTCTGAACAAAAGATGTTGTCGTATGCTACAGAGATTTTCACAGGTGATGCTTTACATTGGTTTAGAAGTGTCAGGAGTCAGGTTTCAAACTGGAGTGATTTAGTGGTTTTATTAAAAGAAGATTTCGATCAATCAAATTTTGATTATAAATTATTAACCGAAATTCGATCTAGAGCCCAGGGAGATTCAGAAGGCATTGTTATATATTTGTCCATCATGTCTGGTCTATTTTCTCGCTTAACAAAGAAATTATCAGAAGAGGAACAACTTGAAATTATACTTTTTAATATTCGGCCGTGTTACATAAGTACTTTAGCATCGATAACCGAAATTAAGACCATTGATTGCTTACGATCTCTGTGTCGCAATTACGAAAAATATCAAACTCGTCTCGCTGATTCTCGTAAACCTACAGCTCCGACTCATGAAACCGTGGCACCTGATTTTTCATATAATCGTAATGCTAACAACAATAAAAATTATAATAGAACAAATCAAAGTACAAACAATAATTTTTATAAACAATAGTATCAAAGTTTTAATTCCAAAATGACTAAAGACAATAATACATATAAACATTACACTAGCCCTAATGTTAACAAATATAGTAGTAATAAAAATTATGTAAATGCAATTGACGTCCCTAAGGTGCATTACTGCCCTCGTTGTCGAGTAAATACTCATCACTTACGTCAGTGCATGGCAAATAAGAATGAAATATTTTGTTTTAAATGTGGTCGTAGGGATGTAAAATCACCAGACTGCCCAGACTGCAATAAAAATAAGCAGTCTACTTCAAAAAACTAGATAGTTCGAATTGTGACCGTTCATTACATAGTAATTTTAATAAAACTGATTGGTCGAATTGGCTACAAACAATCAGTATGTTCTTTAAAAGTTATACAACGGCCGCAATTCATTATGATAGTAAACCTTTAAATGATTCTAGACCATATGTTTCAATCACAATTAACAACATACCTGTTACTGGTCTCTTGGACTCTGGTTCCGCTGTAACTATCTTGGGTAACAGTTTTCATTTAATTTTAGAACAGCAGGGTTTTAAATTAATTAAGGACAGTGGTATCTCGGTAACGGCTGCAGGCGGTCAATCTCTTTTAAGCATTGGTTATATTGATTTGCCCGTGAGTTTTGAAAACCAATTTCACGTTATCAAGGCTATTGTAGTCCCTGAAATTGAAACTTTTCTAATTTTGGGCATAGACTTTTGGCGTAAATTTCAGATTTGTCCTAAGTACTTAGGTAGCATTACTTATAACGTAGACAACGCTAATGCTGAGCCTCAGTCCGCGACTGTTGTTCACGGCTATGATCAACTGAATGAGTCTGAAAAGTTGATTGCGAGCAACATCACGGATCAGTATAATGACATTTCATTTGAGCGCAAAGGCCTTGGTGTAACTAGCTTGATAACGCATCGTATCGACACAGGGGAGTCTCAGCCTATCCGACAGAGATATTATCGCTTATCTCCCGAAAAGCAACGCATTTTGGTAGAACAAGTCGATGAGATGCTAGCTCTTGATGTGGTCGAGCCCTGTGAGAGTGCGTGGTCTTCCCCGGTCCTGTTAGTAACAAAGAAAAATGGTCAACCTAGGTTTTGCCTTGATAGTCGCAAATTAAATTCCGTCACTAAAAAGGATGCATACAATCTCCCTTACATTTCTGAGATTCTTGATAATCTCCGGGACGCTCGTTATCTCAGCAGCATTGATCTTTCTAAATCATTTTGGCAAATAGAGATCGCCCCCGAAGACCGAGACAAGACGGCGTTCTACGTACCAGGTCGAGGAACACTTAAATTTAAGCGTACCGCTTTTGGCTTAACCAACGCACCCGCTACTCAACAGCGTTTAGTAGATCTTTTGTTTGGCGAGTTTGGTCACAGTGTTTTCGCATATCTTGATGACATTATCATCGTTTCTACTGATTTTAATAGTCACGTGACCCTTTTATTACGTGTTTTAGCTAAATTGAAGCATGCCAATCTCACTGTCAATTTAGAAAAGTGCAAATTCTTTCGTAGTCAGCTGAAGTATCTTGGGTACGTAGTGGATAGTTGTGGATTACGGACCGATCCCGAAAAGGTACAAGCTATTTTAAGCTACCCGACACCTTCTTGTCGGAAGGATCTTAAACGCTTGCTCGGGACAGCTACTTGGTACCGTCGATTCGTTCCCAACTTTAGTACCATTGCAGGCCCCTTAAATAAATTAACTTCCAATAAGAAAGGCGCTCCTCCATTTAAATGGTCTCCAGAGGCTGATGCCGCTTTTCAGAGATTAAAGGAGTGTTTGGTTTCCGCTCCTGTTCTCACCTGCCCTGACTATAATGCGCCATTTGAAGTGCATACTGATGCAAGCAATTTTGGTGTAGGTGCTATGCTCACTCAAACGAGGGATGGCAAGGAGCACCCAATTGCTTATATGAGTAGGTCACTTGCAGCAGCGGAGAGAAATTACAGCATAACGGAGCGTGAAACCTTAGCCGTGATCACTGCACTAGAGCACTGGCGTTGTTATTTGGAGAATGGAAAGACATTTGTTGTATATACTGACCACAGCGCGTTAAAATGGTTCCTTTCTCTAGATAATCCGACAGGTCGGTTAGCTCGGTGGGGAGTTCGCCTGTCATCATTTAATTTCGAGCTCAAACACCGCCGTGGCGTCGATAATGTGATCCCCGACGCTCTTTCGAGGGCTGTTCCTTTAGCTGCCATTAGCGCTTCCGATCTGACCAATACTAAAGACGATTGGTACAAATCTATTTATAATGGTTGTACTAACCGTCCACAACATTTTCCAAATTTTATCATAAAAAACAACATTTTGTACAGATTGTCTAAAAATAAAAATAATTTAACTGACGAATTTTCCTGGAAGGTGGTTGTACCTTCTGAATTACGCGTGAAAGTTTTGGCTGAAAATCATTCAGATCCGACAGCTGCACATATGGGCGTTTTTAAAACGTACAATCGCCTTGCGCTGCGATACTTTTGGCCGGGTATGCACAAGGACGTAGTAACGTTTGTTGCCTCATGTGATAAGTGCCTTCAGTACAAATCGCCAAACCATCAAACGTTAGGCGAGATGGGTCGTCCGAAGCAGTGTACTCGTCCCTATGAAATGTTATCCATAGATTTAATGGGTCCTTTGCCCACTACTCGCAAATTGAACACGTATATTTTAGTCATAACTTGTTGTTTTTCAAAATTTTGTCTTATTTGCCCTATCAAAAGAGCAACCTCTAATGTTATTATAAAAATTTTAGAAGAAAACGTTATTTTGGTTCACGGTGTTCCGCAGACGATTTTCCTAGATAACGGTTCTCAATTTATCAGTCATGAAACTGTTTCATTGTTTGAAAAATATAAAATTCCTAATATTTACTATACGCCAAAATATACACCGCAAATTAATACAGTCGAACGTTATAACCGGACTATTATTACCTGCATATCAGCCTACGTCGATAATGACCATCGAACCTGGGATCTTTTTATCCCGAAGGTACAATTTGCAATCAATAACGCAGTAAATGAGGCTACTGGCTATACTCCATCTTTCTTGGTTTACGGAAGAGAACTCGTCACCTGTGGTTCTCATTACACAGATACGGATTTGGGTGACGAAGTTTTGTTTTTACCTAGGGACATTTACGCAGAAAATTTAGGTAGTCTTTCGGTTATTTTTAACGATGTACAGGCCAAGCTCTGGCATGCTCATTCCAAAAATGCAGCACATTATAATTTGCGTCGCAAACCTGCAGAGTTTGATGTAGGCGATGTTGTCTTGAAACGAGCGTACGTTTTAAGTGACAAAGATAAGTATTTCAGTAAAAAGCTTGCACCAAAGTTTATAAAGTGTCGCATAACCGCTAAAAAATCGCCTCTTGTGTATGTTTTGGAAGATATGTCAGGCAAAGATATCGGCACATGGCATATCAAAGATTTAAAATTAGTAACTTTAAACAAATAAGTTTTCACCCTTAAGTACATCTTGAGGCTGTTTTTGTCGTAAAGTGGTTATTTTTACAAGTAGAAAGTTTAATATTTTAGTGCGTGTGTTCCCTTTTCGTTATTTTTTTAAATTGTACCTCCAGTTTTATTAACATCTTGACAAACTTGTTTTGTATTGGTTATCTGTTTCATTAATAACAGACACCCTAGGATTGTTAGGATGCGACAATAAAATCGTTTTTCTTATTGCTGCCTTATGAATGTGTGAAGTATGAAAGTTGAATTTTGTATGTGTAAATACAAACACTGACATAAGTTGATGCGGATTTTATTATGAGAATAAAATCCTTGGCGACGCGAGGGGGTAATGTAACATTGCACGTACATGTTTATAAAATTTGCTTAATATTTAAATTATTTTATTTTAAAATACAATAAAACAATAAAGTAAACCTATCTTATTTATTTAAAAAAACCAAATGATTATATACAACCTTAACCTAAACGATATTATAATACTTATATTTAATTAAAACTATGACACTATAACTATTAAAACACTGACTATTAATTATGAACACAAAAAACATAACAATTGAAATAAAAAAGTAAACTAAACAAATTAAATAAATTGAATATTTTTGTCAACTGCGATGTGTGACCGCTTGTACTTTAATTCGCTTCTATTGTCTCGACGCAGGACCGGTTAACGAGGAGCTCCCACGGTGCTCGGCGCGCATTCGTTTCATATACGGCGCGCAGGTCAGAAAGTAGTAGCTACCTAACTGCAGTAATATTTTCGTTCGTAGAAAACGATTTTAAAGTATTAAGAGCGGTTCTATTTTGTTGGAAATAGTTATTAATTGCTAATTAACGTACGTTTTACGTTGCCATTAATAAATTCAGTTGTTTTCCGTCCCCAATTGGGTAAGTGTTGAACGAATAACTACTAAGTAGGTTTTTTCCTTTTAGCTTGCGAACAATAAGTAGTGATTTAATTATTTGTGTTTAGCCTTTTATTTAAATTAATGTAGTTAATCAGTGAACATATTCCAATGACTTGCTTGTTTACGAGGCTGAGTTGTTCTGTAATGATTTTTTATTTCCCTACCTACACACAAATAGAAAAGATTTCCATTTTATGAAACTTGATCATTTTAATCATTTAAAACGTTAAATTACCTATATTTTGTTTAATGGCCTCATTTAATTATTTTGTTAGAATTGTAAATTCCTTTCTGGTTTCTTTAAAATAAGCCACTTCACCAGCCACTGGTCACCTCCTTTTAGTCTTCTACTTTTGGTTGCCAGAAGGAACATTGTGGGGGGCCTGTTGTAATGCTGGACGTTATAAATTCCAGGGAGCAAAGTTTGGAGCAACTTCCGGGACCAAGTACTTGCGTCACCACCAACACATCGACACCCACCTTCACCAGCCGTCGCCCCCGAAGACCAAGACAGGGGAGTGCCGACCAAGCGAAGCGCATTTTATGGGCTTCACCCACGACCGCTGCTGCGGTATATTTTTTTATAATAAACATTTTTTTTTGTGGACTTGGGTTTTAATCATTAATTAACCCAACGTCACAAGTAAGAACAGCCTCCGTTGTTTATATTATAGCTACGATGTGGTTCGTGGCTGGCATAAGTATGTCCTTGCGGAGGACATTTTTTTTTTTTGTTAAGCGCCCTGCGAGGGCGGTTCATAGCCATGATGTGGTTCGTGGCTGGCATAAGCATGTCCTTACGGAGTACATTGATTTTGGTAAGCGCCCTGCGAGGGCGGTTCATAGCCACGATGTGGTTTGTGGCTGGCATAAGCATGTCCTTGCGGAATACATTGTTTTTGGTAAGCGCCCTGCGAGGGCGGTCCATAGCCACAATGTGGTTCGTGGCTGGCATAAGCATGTCCTTACGGAGGACATTGTTTTTGTTAAGCGCCCTGCAAGGGCGGTTCATAGCCATGATGTGGTTCGTTGCTGGCATGAGTATGTCCTTGCGGAGGACATTGTTTTTGTTAAGCGCCCTGCGAGGGCAGTTCATAGCCACAATGTGGTTTGTGGCTGGCATAAGCCTGTGCTCGCGGAGGACATTTATTATTTAATTTAATTAAAAACGGTTACATAACCATTTACAACAATTAAACGTATTATTAAAATTCAAATAAAATAAGGGAGATTTAGCATAACATTAACATACATGCATCTTCTCGCAAAAACCGCAAACACTCAAGTAATATTACCATTGATTTTGGTAAGCGCCCTGCGAGGGCGGTTTATAGCTACGATATGGTTCGTGCTGGCATAACCGCATAAGCATGCCCTTGCGGAGGACATTTATTTATTAAATTTTATTAAAACGGTTAAATACCAATTACAATAATTAAACATATTATTCAAAATCAAATTAAATTAAATAAGGTACATTTAGCATTATATTAACTGTATATGCATCTTCTCGCAAAACCGCGAACACTCATGTAATAACCATTGATTTTGGTAAGCGCCCTGCGAGGGCGGGCAGATTATTGCCACGATATGGTTCGTGGCTGCCATAAGTATGTCCTTGCGAAGGACATTGATTTTGGTAAGCGCCCTGCGAGGGCGGGCAGATTATAGCCACGATATGGTTCGTGGCTGCCATAAGTATGTCCTTGCGGAGGACATTAATTTTGGTAAGCGCCCTGCGAGGGCGGTTCACAGCATGCTGTGCGTGTGTCTGTCCCATGAACCAGAAGAACAACGCGATGGTACACTATAAGAAGTTTGCCCTTGCGAAAGGTAACCGTTTGTTGTTAGTACAGGTTTTGCTTGCGAGGCATTCCCAGTACTAGTATTTAATAACTGGCCAAAAAGTTTTCTAACAGGACAATTCTGTTCAGAATTAAACAAATGTGTGTTTGAAGGTAGAATCTTATTCAAAGTAGCAAGCATTAGAGGGTCTTTTACATTTTTATGAGTACCTATCCTCTTTTCGTATATTTATAGTTTCAGTCTACAACCTATATCACCACTGAAAATAAGACCTTTATGAGAGGCATCAGATGTTTGCGACCAACTAGTAAACTGCGCAGACAATTATTAAAAATATCTTTTTAGTTTTAAAATACCAAAAGTTATTGGTTGTGCACCAATTTATCAGAATATTGGTGCTTAAGGCCTAGCTGGCTCTTTTAGTTTACTTTTAAAATCAAAAATCAAATCTAGATCACTAAACGGAATATTTAAATTGTTAACTGTTTTAGTCAGTATTGGTGACACCTGCGAGGTGCAACAATCGTTGTAAGATTTCCTCTAACGTCCGATAAAGCAGACACATTGTCGTTATCGTCATGAAAGGCGGGTAGGTACGATGACCATGCTTTTTTGAACGATGACGACTAACTCGAACTCAACCTTCGCCGATGCGATCGGGATTGTTAGAAGGACTAGCTATAGCCGCTTAGCTACAATTCATTTTTCTTATTATCTAATGTAAGCACTAATTATCGGTTTCTTATCTAAAATAAAAAGAAAAAGTGCCTGGAGGGTAGATACCACACAAATATTAGTAAATAAATATTATAAGTATTAAACACAAAAAACACTTTTAAAAATACTATCTTTACTCGAATGCTTTCTTCTCTTAAACGAAAAGGTGTATCTCTTGCGGGTAAAATAAAAAGTTTGATATACCAGATAAGTTTAAATTATAAATTCAGCGAACGGTAACACCGTTAAGTTAAGAAACTATTCTAAGTACTCACGTGTATTGTAGAAACTCACGAGAACTGTGTTGCAGTTTAAATAAAAAATAATTCTGTTTCTTTGTCACTTGATCACTATGTAGTGCACAAGTTACGCCGACGGGAAATTTCACGCCAATGATGAACAAATGGGCACGGGTGTGAAATCTCCTGGTTCCTCCACCGCGCCACCTGGTGACGCCACTGAGTGGGATGAGCGAGAGAGACAGCGATATACCGGAAGAAAGAGAAGGAAAATACGACGGGAAACGGATATGCCTATCTCAATATTATAAGCTTCTAATGACGGTCAAGTGTTTAATACATGAAAAAATTGTGTGTGAAATTGTGAATCTTTCAATGTCAATAATAAAAGAATTCTTCTTTGCTATTTTCCAAAAATCGAATGTAAACTTCTACCATACATTCGATTTTAAGTACAATCGTGCACAATTTTATTTATTGACTTAATATACTGACATAAAGTCTAATTATTTTTAATTCAAGTCATAAAATTACACTATGTCAGTTTCACGTTATTTCTAAGGAAACTTATGTCAAGCGATTTGTAATTTTAGTGACTCGAATTAAAAGTCTCTGATAGTGGTGGACGAGCGTGTGTCGCGAACGACCGAGAGATGGCGTGATTTTGTTTACGTGCGGTGAGCCGGTGATACGAGAATGGTGCGCGAAAAGTTTTATTTGTTTGTGTTGAAATTGGTAAGCAGTGAGTACATTTGCATCAGAAGTGAAAGTGTTTGTTGTTTGTCGACCATCTGTTGACCCGTTCGGGTCAGCTGGGCGATAAGTCTGCAATGAGACCATTTTTCTCATGTTTAAAACACTTGACCTGACCAGGCCTTGAAGTTTCTTGCGGTTTCTAGCAGTCACCTTATATAAATCTGGGCTAAGCATCGAAAAATTTGAAACACGCTTCGTCCGGTCTGGAAATTGAACCATATCTAGATAATTATACTATATTTTAATAGCAATTTTTATTTGAAGAGCTTCTCTTAAAATGCTTTTTTTCTACTATTTTTCCTATCATAAAGTAAAATTCTTCATTAGCTCTTTTGAATCGTCTCAAAACAAAGTCACCGCTGCTCCCAAAAAAAATTGGCTTTGTTTTGTAA
Organism: Scoparia ambigualis; assembly: GCA_963921215.1. Lineage (NCBI taxonomy): Eukaryota > Metazoa > Arthropoda > Insecta > Lepidoptera > Crambidae > Scoparia > Scoparia ambigualis. The sequence goes on along the minus strand of OY992528.1, from coordinate 13,349,401 downwards.
GTACGTCACGGAGCTTGGCCACTCAGGGTACTTGTCTGATCTGCAAATGCATTATTTTTAAAGTCTTGCGTACGTGTTTATAAAGTAGGTATCTAGGTGTAATTTTATTAGAAGTTGAAGTGTTATCTATTATTTACTAGCGACCCGCCCGCGCCTTCGTCCGAGCTAACTTATCATCCTCAGTTAACGCTCTATCTTTTAGTGAAAACCGCATAAAAATCCATTGCGTGGTTTAGAAGAATAGTGCGGTGCCACACACAGGAAAACGGCGACTTTACTTTATAAGAAATAAGAATAAGAGAAATATTTATTGTCACATAATTGTTACATATTTGTGATGAAGTCCCTGACCTCTATTTTAGGTTTATCACCTGAGCCCTGATTCTGTATCGCAATCTATAGATTCCACACCTAAACCTTACCGTTAGCACAAACGTTATACGCATACGTTTTTGGGAAGATATCGTAACTTTTTAAGGAATTAACGTGGTTTTGAAACAAGGAATCCTTACAGAATAAGGGCCCTGAGTGGGTAATCCATCATTTTATCGCAATTCCTTTCAACGATTTTCATTACCCATAAAACGATTCGCAGAACTTTTTGTACAATATTTAACAAATTCTAGAATTAGGTTATATCGCAATTTCACTTCTTCAATTATCTACAAACACAGTTCATCGTTATTTCTTTTCATGTTTTATACATTTTCTCGAAATAATGTTACATCGAAGTTTTGTTACCCATATTTTTGTTTCATCGTAAGTTTCAGTTTGCAAAATAATTAAAACATCAATTTTTACTTCAATAAATCAATGTATACACACGGCGTCAGATCAACCTACCCTAAACTGTCAAATTTCTCCAATGGATATTAATCCTTAAAAGCAAACAATAAAGTTCAAAATTGATTGCAGAAATTTGACAGTTTTGGGTAGGTTGATCTGACGCCGTGTGTACATAGTAGTTTTGTGCGTGATGTCTTTTTATTAGAGTATTATTTAAAACAAAAATAAGGATGAATGAAAAAAAAAGGTATTTTAAATCGACTTAGTTTACCCCGACTCCACGTAGTCTTATCTGCCCTACCCCTAGAGTGTAATATAAAAGCGCGTAGGCGCGGAGGGGCGAGGCGGCCCGCGAACTGAGGAGCAGGCTTCGGCCTTTGACTATATACATGTCTAGACGGAGCATCACGGTACAAACGCTTCTCAAAATCCGCCCGGTTTTTGTATTGAATTTGAAGTGTGCGTGACAGCCGCGTATCTGACACTATGCGCGAATGGTTGCCAGCGAATGCCTAATTTCCGATAAAGTAGGGAAAAAATATTTTTGCACAATAATTTTAAAGTGATTCATAACATAACTTTTTAAATTAGGTATGTCTATCGTATATGTAGGTATAACGCATAAAAGAAGCTGGTGTGTTTAAAAAAAATGGATGATTGAAGGCGAGGGCGAGTACAATAAAATAATGCGCTAATGGAAGCCTGCGTGCGTGTGATATGTTTGTAATAGGGACGAAATAGAAGCAACAGGCAGGATGATTTACATTTAATACTTAATCAAAATTGATTTTTTAATTAGAAATTTAAACATTTTAAATTAAAATCAAAACAATTAATGGCGTTCTCTTTGTATTTGTTTCTTAAATAACTTTCGTTTGGATGTTACATCATTTTTCATGTTCTCTAATTTCTTATTATGTTAAAATCTTATAGTTAAATATTTCGACAACGACTTCTTTCTACCGGATCAGTTGGAAATCTGAAAATTAAAATGTTTGCTATGTGGTCGAGCAGTTGTAAAGGTTACATAATGTGATGATTGCTCATCAATATCCGTGTCCAATAGTTTACCTACATGAGACGAGAAATATTGACCTTTTAGGGGCACAAACATACACCCGCACTTTTTCAAAAATCATCATCATCATCACTATAAACGTCCCACTGCTGGGCGCAGGCTTCCCACGTGGAGATAGCACGTGGGAATATTGGGCCATAACCCACCAAGCTGGCCCAATGTGTGGGTTTTAACAACTGTCATCTTACGACAACAAACGGGACCAACGGCTTAACGTGCCTTTCGAAGCACGGAGGAGCTCGAGGTGTTTTTTTTAATTTGGTCACCCATCCAGTGACCCAGCATTGCGAAAGTTGCTTAGCGGGCAAGATCGCAAGCCGAACGTGCTAGCCGATGCGCCATCGAGCTCTGAAGCATACATACTACCATCCCCTACATACATATACTTAAACACACACTTGTTACATAAATACTTACGTACATTCCATTTCAAACATAATAATTTTTTTATTCGTTTCGAATATCGATACGATACCATACCACAATAACAATTTATAATAATAGTATTTTAAAATATTACAGTAGGTATTATATTTGTAGCCGCACACTCACAATAACAAGCACAGAAGATGTAAAGCAAATCCATTTAATAGAATGTCAGACGGAAGCCTTTTCTATATGAAACAGGGACATAGCTCTGAAAAGAGCTGCCATAATGAAATAAGAATAGATCGATATGAAACAGGAACATAGCACTGAAAAGGGCTGTCGTAATGAAATAGGAATGGAGCTTCGTCAGCATGCAAACAGCATCTTCATTCTTCGCCACCATTCTCAGCTGCGTGTACAAATCACTCGTAACAGCGCCACGTTATCGCCATCGCCGCACGCCGCACGCCACGCATCTTCACTGCGTCCGCTCCGTGGTCTGTCGGCCGTCGAAATGGCCGAGCGCATTTTTTTTTTTTTTTTTTTTTTTTTTTTTTGCGCCTGTGAAGCAGGCACCCTCCCGGATACCGAGGGGAGGGAGGAGGTGAACTCTGCATGAGTACGACACCAGACGGCTGGCGAAGTTATGTCAGACTCCTACTGACTAACACCCCCTTGAAAACCATAGACCTGGAGAGATCTTTCGGTTCAAAACTGAGCAGTCACCCCCCCGGAGGAGGGGGGGTGAAGCAGCGCTACTCAATAGTCATGAGTAAATGCGCGAGAAAATGCGGTGCGCCCTCTAGTAGGACGCACTCTGTCTGCAGTGAGGCTGCGCAAGCTGAAGGCTTGCTAATTCGTACGCGGCTACGACTCTCCTGCCTCTAAGAGGCGATTAAGATCGACTGATAATTGATTAGGGGGATCCGAAAGTATGTTTTTCGGCCTACGATAATGAGGTCTAGTCGCGGGGGCCGGCTCATACTCCGACGCCTCGCGTATTAAAGGATTAGAGTGCATCTCTGTCGATTTGAAGAATCGCTCAGAGATTTCTTTGATATTTTGCTGCAGAGTTGGAAGTTCCAAATCTCTGTGTAGGTCAGCATTCCTAACATAATACGGTGCATTAGTAGCCTTACGGCAAAAACGATTCTGGACCACTTGCAATTTGTTAAGTGAAGAGGGCTTAACGTGGCCAAAGACTGGAGCGGCGTACGTCAGAACGGGACGCACGCAAACTTTAAATAGGGTGCGCTTGTTTCTAAGTGACATTTTACTGTATCGACCCAACATACCGTTGAGCCGATACAAGTAGAATCTCGCATTGCGAGTGACTCTTTTTATGTGAGGTTGGAAGGTCAGGGCCTTGTCCAACGTCACACCTAAATATTTAGCTGTACGCTGCCACGGGATGGGAGAGCCTAATAGGCGGAGCGGACCTACCCCGAGCGGGACTGTTTTGGTTCGTCGCTTGACATCAAAGAGAATCGCGACACTTTTGTCGGGATTCACCTCAATGCGCCACATACGAAACCAGTAACCTAACACATCTATGGAGGATTGGAGTCTGGTGAGGAAGTGGTTGGGTGTCTTGCCCTTGACAAAGAGCGCTGTATCGTCTGCGAAGAGCGCTAGCTTCACACCACGATCGGGGATAGGGATATCGTTGGTGTATGCAGTATACAGCAACGGGGATAGCGCGGAACCCTGCGGCACACCGGCCTTTATCGGCTTCGGGGCAGATAACGTACCTTCGTGTCTAAAACGAAAGGTGCGTTGATGCAGAAAAGAGCTAACTAATCTAACTAACCTGTCCGGCGTCTTCATTTGATGTAGCTTAAAAATAAGCCCTTTGTGCCAGACCTTATCAAAGGCCTTGGCTACATCGAAGAAGACCGCCGCTGTTTTATATTTACGCGGATAGAAACCGCTAGAAATAAACTCAACTATCCTATGAACTTGCTGAGGGCAAGAATGTTCCCGCCGGAAACCAAACTGTTCGGGAATGATTAAGTCATTCCCATGTAAGTGCGCTCGTAGACGAGCAAGTATTGTCTTTTCGAATAACTTCCCCATAGCCTTAAGAAGGCTAATGGGTCGGTAACTCGAAGCTACATTTAACGGCTTATTCGGTTTTGCAATACCTATTACTATCGCTTCCTTCCAGGCGTCTGGAAAGTGGCATTGATCGTAACAGGCATTGAAAATGATCGTAAGTATGGCTAGCACTTGCTCGGGAAAGTGCTTCAAAGCCTTATTGGATATGCCGTCAGCGCCGGGCGCCTTGCGCGGTTTAATGCCCTTGATGAGGGACTGGATTTCGTCGGACGAAACCGGATCTGACTCCTGATCTACGGAGAGAGGGAGGGCGCTAAAACGGCGAACCTCACTCTCAACAAATTCGACATGCACCGGGTCGCATTCCTGCGTGCTGATGGAGCATTGGGAAGCAATGCTATCAGCAAAGCATTCAGCCTTCTCCTCGTCCTCGAAGGCCACAGAGCCATCGGGACGGATGAGTGGAGGAGTGGCCGCCGTTGCGTCACTACGCAGGGCTTTCGCCACTTTGTAGTACGCCAGGTGGGAAGGTGATATTCCCTCCATGAGGTCCTGCCATTGGTCATTTCTCCACTCATTGATGCGAGTTTTAACCTGACGCTGGAGGCGTCGTGCTCTAGAGCGATACTCCGGTGTTGGATACAAAGCCGCTCTCCGGAGAGCGGCGTTTTTGGCTTTGATCAGGTTCCGGATAGCTAGGGGTGGCTTGCGCCCCGGTACGTCTACCTCCCTCGAGTTATCCTTTACAGCTGACTGTACCAAACTAGTAATAGAGTCCACCGCGCTATCTATTTTCTCCGTACTATCAAGATAGTCCGGTGAAAGAGCGTACGGTGAGTCAGGTTGGTCTACGGCGGAAACCAGGGCGGACTTAAAACCGTCCCAATTTGTAAAAACTCTTTTTATTTTTGTGTTAGTGTGAGGCACTTGCGGACCTAATACTAGTGAAACCGGGCGGTGGTCGGAACCTAGATCATCTAGAGTTTCGATCGCACCTATATTTAATGCCACGTCCTTGACCAAGGCGAAGTCAAGTACGTCCGGACTATGACTGTCGTTATCCGGATAATGAGTTGGGGAGTAAGGACATAAAATGTCCAACCCAAGTGATGTCATTATCCGTAATAACTTAGGGCCATTACGATTGGCCGTTGTGCACGTCCAGTCGGTATGTTTTGAGTTGAAATCCCCAAACATAACGACTGACGCCCCTAACGCCAGTAGCGCTTCGAAGTCACTACGTAACGGCGTTTTGGAGGCCGGTATGTATGCCGACGCTATTGTTACGGACTGATGTCCGGTCATAGCTAGCCGGCAAACCGTAGCCTCCATATTGGTGAGCGGAGGGGTGGTGATGGGAGTGCAGTGTAAGCTATTCCTATAATAAATCGCGGTGCCCCCACTCGGGCGCGAGTTGGCGGAAGGCCTGTCGTTGCGAATTAACTTATATTTAGGGATCGACAGCCCCTTCAGTTTAGTGGGTTTTAGCCACGTCTCCTGAAGGAGTAAAACGTCGATGTCCCTGCTACTGACAAATGATTTTAGTTCTGTGATATTACTAGCTAAACTACGAATATTGAAAGAAACAAGCGACAACCCTACGGGTTTCGTGCGACCGGTTCCTACTCGCGGTGAATTTACAACGGACATATTGGTGAGGTTAGGGTTGTTCGCAGCCATTTAGAGGGCCAATAAAGTATAACCTTCCGAACTACCGCGAACACACAGCAAACACAGAAAGACAAAGGGATCCAGCCTAGTGTCTAATCCAAAGAGCGAATCAACGCTTGGTGTTGGCATAAGGCCATGACCCGGTCCCTACCGCAGCGGGCGTTACGCAGCTTATCGGCTAGGATGTGCAACTCTCCCATGTCAATGCGATCGAGGACGCCATAGACGACCTCGGCATCACTGGCAGAGTCGCAGTGCGGAGGTGATGTGATAGGTGCGGAACGCTGAGGGGGTGATATTGGGGTGTTAGCTTGGATTTTAGGCAATAAGGGTACAGGGCGGGGGCCCCATACCTTTGGAGTTGGAGGCGGAGAAGGCAGATTTAGTCCTGCATTAGGCAGGGCTGGAAAGTTTTTGGCGTTAGGCGCCGGAGGGGATGGCCGAGATTTAGGAGGGGTGCGCCTCGGGGCGCGTGGACAACCCAAATAGTTTGCAGTGTGGCCAACTTGACCGCACAGACAACACGCTGGGGGGGATGAGGATTCCCTATTACGGGGGCACTCTTTGGTGAAGTGCGGATCTAGGCACTTCACGCAACGAGGGCCCGCGGTGCAGTTGCTCGCCGCATGACCATACAGCTGGCAGCGGTGGCACTGCGATGGGGTACCGCGTTTGCGTGGCGCTTCGACTTTAAGGTCGAGATCAAATAGGGTGATGCCCTTGAAAATGTCCCTTGAAGAGGGCGAAGCGGGTAAGATGACCAGTACTAGCGGCCACCTCTTCCCGGTGCTGCTGTACATTTTGTGTACAGCCTCAGCCGGAAAGCCCTTGGATTTGAGCTCGTTGAGGACGAGCTCGTTATCGAGTTCATACGGAACTCCCCTAATCACCGCACGTACCTTCCGCTCCTCGGGGAGCGAGTACGTGTGGTATGGGATATTACGTGACGACAAGAGCCGCGTGAGGCTCCTGAAGTCCGAAGAGGTGGGGGTAGAGATTTTAATTGACACTCCAGTATTGGAGGCCTTTGTGTACGCTATGCCGTTTTCACGGCAGAGCGTTGAGACATTGGGCCATTGCCCTTTGTCCCGCAAGTGAATTGGCGGAGGATTTTTGGCCCCATTTAGGATGGGGTCACAACGCGACGGTTTTTTGGGAGGCGGAGCGCGAGGGGGAGAGGAGGGTGTAATATTGGCAGGGTCTATTCTAATTGACATTAATGCCGGGATTGTAGATTGGCCGGAGGGGACATGATCTGGCGAGGCGGGGGACGATAAGACCAGATGGGTCGTATTCTGACGGGGGAGTGGTGTGGGGGATTGTGTGGGAGGTGACGAGGCAGGTGAGCCAGAGCGCGAGCGAGCGGGGGAGCGAACCCGCTTAGCCCGCTTGCCACGCTTCTTTCCCACCATTGAGAAGGAAGCGGAGTCCGCATCGGAGAGATCCGACACGGAACCCCGCAGGGTGCGGAAGGAACCCGCATCGGAGGGAGAGTCGGACCGTTCTGAGGCGGTCCTCTTGGCAGCGGAGGCCGAGGATTCGGCCTCCATAAATTCGGGAACTTGGGTCGTGGGGGGGGAGAACAATGCTTCTAAGCCACTTGTCTGCTCGTTGCTTAAAACTATCCCAATCTGGGATAGGAATGCGCAGATGGCGCTGACTTGCGACATTTTTAAAATGGAAAATAAATAAGGTAAAACACTTGAAAAATAAGAAAAACGAGTGCCCTACTTACTATCACTGCACTGGATCTCTTAAACTTACTCACTAAACACAAATTAGAAAGAAAAATTACGTAACTCGAATTCGGAAGTTCGAGTTACGTAATTTCAAATAAAAAAAAAGTTTTTTGTTTATGAGTTTAGGATAAGCCTAAACCCCTAGCAACAAAGAAATGGGGGCCTTACGGCCCCCTGAAAAGAAAAAACACGAAAAACTCCCCTCCCTAAGGCAGGGGGATAAGAAGAAAAACCGCTAAGCGGTACTACTTACTCCTTCGCCCCAAGAGAGAAATAAAACTATGTAGCTCGAAGAATAATGGCTCCGGACTGCCGGTAATTGTCTAGGCCTTAAGGGCCTAGACGAGCGCACCGGGTCCGCGCTCAAGCGCGACCGACGGCGTTAGCGATTAACTCTCAAACTAATGAGAACCAAGCACCAACAACCGCCGCAACGAGCGTTGTAACTTCCACAGCACAACACTTTAACACTAGAACACACTAACTAACTAACTACTTTGGTAAGGATACACTCCGTAGACTGAGCACGTACTGAACACGTCGCGCGTAGCGAGCGGCGGAGCCCCCACAGGCGTGGGTTCGCGACGGACAGAGTGGGTGGGCCGAGCGCAACGAACGTCGCCAGTTTTGTCGCGTGCGTGTTTCCCCGCCCGCACTTCCCCGCGTCGCGAAGCCCCGCGCCGCGTGTTCCCCGCACCGCGTTGCATAGCGACCGCGGGTGAATGAGACACCCGTTGTTCCTCTCTCTTTTGCGTAAGTGACTAAGTTAAGCAACCTATGTTTGTAAATATAATAATTGTAATATACGAGTATATGATCACTAACTAAAATAAAGTATCCATTCTACGACTGACCATCCTGAGTATAATTTCTCTCCAAGCTTCGCTTCAACCCCACTCGCTAAAGTGGTGACCCCAGTCAGAACACAGAAGACCCTACTCAGAACAATCCAGAAAGAAGAAAATGGCTAACGAAGAACCAGCAGCACCAACCTCTCCAGCACAACACCTGCAAGAAGTCTCCGGCATTGCACTCTCTATGCGTGTACCACCATTCTGGCGAGATCGTCCGCGTCTCTGGTTCATATCGGATGGAAAGCAACTACAAAAACTGTTGTCCGACATGGACCTAGGCGATCAGAAGCCGAGCCAGTTGTTACGGCGCATGCGAACCCTCGCACGCAACAAGGTTCCTGACAGTACACTCCGATTGATGTGGATGAACCTCCTGCCACCGCACGTGCACTCGGTGATCATCGTTAGCGATGCGATTAGCAACAACACAGCGCTGGACGAGCTAGCCAAGCTTGCTGACAAGATGCTGGAACAAAATCGTCAAGTCTCCACGATAGCTTCAGTTTCGTCATCAACCCGGCAAGGAAAACATGTCGACATACAGTTCCTGGCCGACGAGATAAGAAAACTCCATTTAGAAGTAGCAGAACTCCGAGCATTTAGAAACAACTACTCGTACCCTCGCCCACCACCACTTGCACGCTATCACTACGCACAACAATATCCACATCGAAATGCAAGAGAAAGAAATACCAGCCGTTCGCCGTCTCCGTCTCGCAACCGTGACGGACCATCCCGTTCTCGCTCTGCCACGCCATCACCGTTTTGCTACTATCATCGTCGCTTTGGGAAAAATGCAAAACGCTGCACAACACCATGTACTTTCAACAATGAAGAAACATCGGAAAACTAGCAAACACGTTGGCAGAGGCGGAACCCAACGTCGTCGACACAAAGTCATACCGCCTATTCGTCACCGACAAAAGCTCCAGATTATCGTTTTTAATCGACACCGGCGCCAACATCTCCGTTCTGCCGAAGCGAAAGGGAACATCTGCAAAACCTCTTCCATTCACCCTGTACGCCGCCAATAGCACCATCATACCAACCTACGGTGAAAAAACAATGACATTGGACCTCAACCTACGAAGACCTTATAAATGGCGTTTCATCGTGGCCGACGTTACAAAACCGATAATCGGAGCAGACTTCCTTAAACATCACAACCTACTAGTTGATTTGAAGAACCGAAAACTTATAGACAACACAACGAAGCTCGGTACCGACACCAGCGGGCGTTACACCGACATACCTACAGTACGCAGCATCGACGTCCAACAATCGTACCACAACATACTATCAGAGTACCCCGGTATCGCCCGTCTCACTTCAATGAAACTCAACCCCAAACTCCGAGTAGAACATTTCATCGAAACAACTGGTCAACCTATTCATTGCCGCGCTCGACCTATTCCACCACATCGCTACGATCAAGTCAAAATCGAGTTCGAAAATATGATCAGTCAAGGGCTATGCAGACCAAGCAAAAGTCCTTGGGCAAGCTCACTCCATATCGTACCGAAGAAAAATGGTGACCTACGAGTCTGCGGAGATTACAGCGTCTGTAATCAACGGTTACGGTTACGGTTACGATCGGGTTTCGTGACTGCATTAAGACGTCTCTTAATGCAGTCACGAAACCCGATCGCTACCCAATACCACGCATAAGGGATTTCACACATCAACTCACTGGGAAAACAATATTCAGTACAATTGACCTCAACCGGGCGTATCAACAATTAGCAGTATGTGACGAGGACATTGAGAAAACAGCAATCATCACCCCGATGGGACTGTTCGAATTTCCACGAATGTGCCCAGGTCTCAAGAACGCAGGTCAAACCTTCCAACGGTACATCCATGAAGTTCTAAGAGGGCTACACTTCGTGTTTCCTTTCATCGACGACCTACTCCTGGCATCAGAAACCCCAACTCAGCACGAAGAACACCTACGAATGGTTTTAAGCAGACTGGAAGACAATGGCATTACCATAAACCCGGTCAAATGCAACTTTGGCCAAACGCAAGTACAGTTTCTAGGATACACTGTATCACAAGAAGGCATAAAACCACCGCTGCACAAAGTCCAAGCCATCACGGAGTACCCGAAGCCAAAGAACATAGAAGAACTCAGGCGTTTTCTCGGAATGTTAAACTTTTACCGTGAACATATTCCGAACGCCGCAGCCATACAAGCACCATTAAACTCGTACCTACACAATACGAAAAAACGCGACAAGACCACCATCGAATGGAATACCGAAGCGGAGGAAGCATTTATAGACTGCAAAACAAGCATTATAAACGCTGCCTTACTCGCACACCCATCCCACGATGCGACACTCGCGTTATTTTGCGACGCTTCCGATAACGCAGCCGGTGCCGTGCTACAACAACATTACAACGACCAATGGCAACCATTAGGATACTTCTCAAAGAAATTTTCAACCGGGCAGAAGAAATACTCGACCTACGACAGAGAGCTACTAGCTATCTACATGGTAGTCAAGCATTTCAGAAAAACATTTGAAGGCCGCCACCTCATTATTTTCGCCGACCACAAGCCGCTTACCTACGCTATGTCTAAAACGCAAACGGCAAACGAAACGCCGCGCCGGACTCGCCAATGTCTTTTCATAAGCGAATTCACCACAGACATACGACACATAAGTGGCAAAGAAAATGTAGTCGCCGACGCACTCAGCCGCATAGAAACAATATCGTGCCCGGAAACAATAACCTACGCAGATATAGCCAACGCGCAAGAGCGAGACAGCAACATATCGCAACTAGCATCTCAAAACTCAAGCAACATCTCAATCAAGAAAATAACTATCCCTGACACTGATCTCGACCTATATTGTGAAACGTCTACGCCCTACGTTCGCCCGTATATACCTACAGAACATAGATGGCAAGTTTTCAACATTATTCACAACGTGAGTCATCCCGGCACCCGTACTACACGCAAGCGCGTCGCAAAGAAGTACTTTTGGCCATCAATGAACGCAGACATCGGCAAATGGACAAAAGCGTGCATTCCATGTCAAAAGAGCAAGATACAACGTCATACAGTTTCACCTATTTCATCATTCCCGCCAGCTGACAGATTCCGAAATTTGAATGTCGATATCGTTGGCCCATTATCTACTGCAGAAAACGGCCAACGTTATGTAATCACGATGATAGACAGAGCGACCCGATGGCCCGAAGCAATACCTACGGACGACATTACAGCAGACACAGTAGCGAAAGTCGTCTACCAACACTGGATCACACGCTTCGGCTGCCCAGAAACCCTTACAAGTGACCAAGGTCGACAATTCGAGAGTCAGCTGTTCACCAACCTAATGAAAGAAATGGGAATAGCGAAAACACGTACAACGCCCTATCACCCACAGGCAAACGGAATAGTCGAACGTTGGCACCGCTCACTCAAGAACGCATTACGCGCAAGACTCGTCGCCGCTTCAACTAAGTGGACAGATGAACTACCTACAGTTCTATTAGGCTTACGAGCAGCCTTACGCACAGACACGGCAGTCAGCGCAGCCGAACTTACCTACGGTTACCATTTGCGATTGCCAGGCGAATTTTTTACCGCAAGTACTAACATACCTACTGCGATGGATTATACCTACGTCGAAAGATTGCGCGACACCATTCAAGCAAACAAGCCGACTGCAGATTTTTCACACCATAGCAACAATAAACATATGTTTGTGCATAAAGACCTAAGTACATGCACGCACGTGTTTATCAGAACAGATGCCGTGAAAAAGCCACTACAGCCACCATATGAAGGTCCCTACCAAGTCATCGATCGGAACAGCAAAGTTTTTACCATCAAGCTACCTCACCGTGAAGCAAACATATCCATAGACCGGTTGAAGCCCGCATACGTTTTACAAGAACAAGAACTCAACTTCGACGTACCCATACAGAAAACAGTTACCATTTTACCACCAACACCGTTACCAAGCCGCAGCAAGACGACACAACCGGCAGATAAGCGAACCACATCCGGCCGAGTCGTCAAGCCACCTGTACGCTTCGCTTGAGGGGGAGCACTGTAGCCGCACACTCACAATAACAAGCACAGAAGATGTAAAGCAAATCCATTTAATAGAATGTCAGACGGAAGCCTTTTCTATATGAAACAGGGACATAGCTCTGAAAAGAGCTGCCATAATGAAATAAGAATAGATCGATATGAAACAGGAACATAGCACTGAAAAGGGCTGTCGTAATGAAATAGGAATGGAGCTTCGTCAGCATGCAAACAGCATCTTCATTCTTCGCCACCATTCTCAGCTGCGTGTACACATCACTCGTAACAGCGCCACGTTATCGCCATCGCCGCACGCCGCACGCCACGCATCTTCACTGCGTCCGCTCCGTGGTCTGTCGGCCGTCGAAATCTAGTATATGTGTTCTGTGGTCGAAATGGCCGAGCGCAACGAACGTCGCCAGTTTTGTCGCGTGCGTGTTTCCCCGCCCGCACTTCCTCGCGTCGCGAAGCCCCGCGCCGCGTGTTCCCCGCACCGCGTTGCATAGCGACCGCGGGTGAATGAGACACCCGTTGTTCCTCTCTCTTTTGCGTAAGTGACTAAGTTAAGCAACCTATGTTTGTAAATATAATAATTGTAATATATATGATCACTAACTAAAATAAAGTATCCATTCTACGACTGACCATCCTGAGTATAATTTCTCTCCAAGCTTCGCTTCAACCCCACTCGCTAAATATTTTTTCTTGTTTTAGAACGGAACCTATAATCCAGCCAAAATTGATGATGAATGTTTGTAAACAGATTACTGTTATACCTAGTTGTAGTAGGATTTTACTTCTTCTTGAGAGACATTCACAAGAAAACAGTTAACTATTGTGTCTTACTTTCAAAAAACAGTAAAAATTATAGTGAAGCTAGACATTTGCACAAATGACAGTAATATGTTTACAAACATTCGGCATCGAATAGGAACCGTGACATTTATTCACGCTATTATAAATCAGACATCAGTTTAAAAAAAGAAAAACTTTTAAAGCGTTCCAATAATAATTATATTTAATGTATTTACTTTATTTACAACAAGACCATGTATAAATACTAACTTACAAGACTGAGTATTTTTTATCATACTTATTATATTTAAACCTCCTTTTATATTCTGCCACCAATAATGGGAATTCTACATTTTGATACCAGCAACACTACGCATACATGGCCGTTATTATTGTTAAACTTTAAATTTTCATTAAAATTTATAGATACTTACAGATGAAACGTGAGTTTACTTTTCGAAAAAAAATTCTTTTGTAGTTTCGACAGAATTTCACTGAGCAAACGGTCATTTTGCAAACAATTTCACCGAAACGCGAGAGGTAAACACTGCTTGACGGCACAATGACACTGACCGTCAGGATTGCGCGATAGGACAATTTTGGCCTATAAATTTTTCTACGTTTTTTTACGGCCAGGCTCTATCTAGACATGTATATAATCAAAGGCTTCGGCTTGCTGGCCGGCTGTGCCGGCCAGCCTCAGCCGCGGCGAGCATTACATCCATCTGCGACGATAAGCTCGCGTGGGACCGCCGCCGGAGCCCCGCAGCGCCGGAGCCGTGACAAGAACCATGCCTGCTGCATGCTGCATGTTTGCTTGCATGCTGTATTCTTGCTTGCATGCTGCATGCTTGCTTGCATGCTGCATGCTTGCTTGCATGCTGCATGCTTGCTTGCATGCTGCATGCTTGCGTGTATGCTGCATGCTTGCGTGCATGTTGCATAGTTGAAGCTGTAGTAGGTAGGGAAAAAATAATAATATAGAACTGATCGCAACACAATTTATCGTCAACAGGCGAATGCATCGTTCGATGAAACGTTACTGCGATAAAAAGTTGTTATGTGAAAATGTATTATGGGTTACGAATGTTACGTTACGATACATATTGTAATATGTTTTTACAAATAGTTTCATCGATAACTTAATACTTTTATGAAATGTAAGTTCGATATACCGTTTTTTCTGGTAATCAAAACAACTTTAAAAGATTTTTTTAAGAAACGTTATTCGGTGATATAAAACAGCGATAATTAACTATTTGATGAATTGAAAAAAATATATATTATAAATCGTGGAATAGTTTTCGGTAAAATGAAATTCGATATCAAAAAAATCTGTATTCTAATAAACCCCCCTGAGTGACATAATGTAATGATGATTATGCGGTAATTTATTTTGTCGAATGTCGAATGGTTCACCACAGTGCACTACGTTTGGTGAAAAGTGGATTATGGTAGAGGACTGCTTTGGTTGTCCTCTTGCCTAGTGTCTAATTAACCCTTCTACCCTTCTTTATATTATTATGTATTATGTATGTTTGTATGTATAATTTAAAAATCTATAGTCGTAGCCGTACATTATCTACGTATCTACGATCCACCAACACGCATTCGGCCTGTGTGGTGGGTTATGTTAGTAATGTCATGTCCCTATCTCCCCGTGTGCTAATGTCCATGTGGGATTATGGACCGTGGCAGACTAGCAGCAGCATTAATAAGGTCTACGCAGAAAGGACATTAAAAGACAGTAAAAGTGCTCTTCCTACTTTTGAATAAGACAGATTTTTAGATAATTTTATGCGTCTTATGACTTACGCGATAGACACACAGTTAGAAAAAGAACGCCGTGTCTGTGTAGGTATATATAGCACGATAGCGTAGCGGCAAACTCGTTCGGTTTGTTATTTTGGCAGTTAAGCCATTAGTTAGGTTCGTTATTCACACCTAAGGTTAAATCATACAAATACATGCCGCTTATAAAATAAAAGACAATAATTTTTATTAAAAAGTTTTATTTTTATTTTCAGTCTTTTAATAAAATGACTTAGGCTGATTTCACAGTCACGCGTTTGATCTGCGCTGGCCACACGCGCGCGGTTACAATTACACTAGATAGTAGTTGATAATTGTAAGCACGCGCGTGTGGCCGGCGCTGATCAAACGCGTGACTGTGAAATCAGCCTTAGGAACCTACCACAGTGGGTACATAATTAAAAACTAAAAATTAACCAGTGCACTTTCCAGTCATGCAGGATCCTTGTTCGGTCGTCTCAACTGGCTCCTTTCGGACAGGGCCTGTCTTCGTAATAGGCACTACTCTCTCGCCTTTATCATCCACAATCTTCCTTGGAGCAGTTACAGTGAGGATACCGTCGCTGGAAAGCTCAGACGCAATGTTCTCAGACTCTGCACCTTTGGGTAAGGCGTATTTCCTCACGAACTGTCTTGAAACGAAACCATGCTCGTCTTGTTTTTCCTCATGCTTAGCTTCCACCACCACGTATCCGTCGGCAGTCTTGACAGTAATCTCCTCAGGTTTGAAATGCTGAACGTCCAAGTTGACTTGGAATTTATCTTTATCAGACTTTATGGTTGAGCCCAAGTCTTTAGTCAGTGCGGCCAACTGCCTCCAGGGTCGGAAGTAGTCGTGGATGATCCACGGTGCCATCATTGGAGTCAGAAAGTCGTCTGGTGTCAACGCCATGCCGAAAGCTTGGTCTTCCAACTTGTTATCACGTTTGTTAGGGCATTCATCGTCGCCGGCAGAACTTCGTGGTCCAACGCCTATAAATATTATTGCCAATGTGAGGCAATACGATAATCCTCCGAATGGTTTCATTTTTGCGTAGTTTTGGATATAGCACACGATTATTCACTCCCTTTTTAACAGCGTAGCGCTCGTATTCAATTGAACTACGCGCACTCCCTCGCTCCTGTTTATATACCCGACCCGACATCTAGCGGCGAGTAGAATGTTCTCGAGTGCAACGATCGACGTGTTCCATTGCACTGCAGCCACGGTTGCGTTTCGTTATCAAAACTTATCGTTCTTTTTATCATGTTTGCCGTCTTTCGATCTTGTTTTTAGTGCTATTCACAAACTTAATATTAAAACAAGTTTTAATAGGTTATTTCAAAAATATTTTAAAAGCTAGATTAATGTTTTGATGGAGTGCACCCAGAGAGGGTGTGGTGTGATTTTAATGTTTTTACTTTTACCACTGTGGTCCTCTCTTGTACTTCAAGCCACCGATTTCAATAATGTTATTGAATAATCTCGAATGGTTCTGCATGAAGGTCTTGTAAAACTTGTCAGGCGGATTTTGTTAGCCAAATACATACTTATATTACTCGTACTACTTATCAGTAAGTATTCACTCTTCCCTTTATCTCCAAATTATACGCCCTAAAATCCTGCTCATAAAAGCGACATCTTGTGTCGGATAGATGAAGCGAACAAATGCACCTTTTCAAAATGTTAGTTTACACATACATAAAGATAATAACATTTTGACAAGTTTTCAATTAGTTATAATTATTTTATCCAAAAGCCTACATAATATTTATTATTATTAAACTGCAGTACCAAGTTACTGTAGATACCAACTTTCTGGAACAATCTGTAACCGTTTCGCCATCTAGTAAAATTATCCAGCAATATCTCGATGCTTCGACACATAAAAAAACACTTCTTCCGCCCTTGCCCGACAATCGGAACAAGCGAAAGTATGTCACCGTATTTTTGTGGGGCATCTGCGATGGGATTATACTTAGTCTAGTCTTAAAAAACTACGGAAACCGATGGTATGGTATGTCGTGCGAGCTGCGAGCTCACATATTTTATAACTGTTACGCCAATATTATACAAAGATATTGAGATAATACTAGAGCAGGTTTAGTTAAAAAAACAAGCCCTCAATAGAACACAGCTTCATGTCCTATTTGACAACATGAGAAGTTCGATTTGCTATTTAAGCAACAACGTTCGCAATTCGCAAGTAGAGGGCTGACAAATTAAAAAAAACTTAGTAATCTGTTTTTTACCTACTACGGGTAGTGATGGCTTTATGCCCGGCCATCCATTTTAAGCGCATTGGATAAATGCCTAATAAACCGTAGTTTTTGACCAAAATGCCCGTTTTTCCCGATTATTCCACCTATAATTCATTTCTACTACATTATCAGAACATCTTAGTTATGTACTCATGTCGACATTCAACAGTGACATCACGTAATGTAGGTATACCTACACCACAGACCGATAAGTGGTCTGTGACCTACACATACCGTATACTGCAATACTAGAATTCTAAACGCGAGTCAATATCAAAGAGACTATTAGATACTTGTTACATTCTTCATGCACTTTAACTCTCGAATACGTCGGTATTGACATTTGCAATTAATGTCATCTATTTGCGACGATAAATTAAATATTTAATATAAAAAAATATATACATAAGTACCTATTACTTACTTATAATAAATATTTATTTATATAAAGACTTTTGTTTGCGTTATTACGACTATTACTACATTGACATTATAATGTTGTATTAGAGTAGTAGAAATGAATGAAAATTTATTTTCCCTGGGGGAAAAATAACCGGTTTTTCCTTATTGGGTTTTTGCCCTCGACCTATCAGTAACTACGGGAAAGCACTTTACCTCTTACTCACCTGATGGTAAGTGACGATAAGGCCGAGAAGGTGGAAGCGCGATTCACGCCGGAATCCCCAACCTCTGAGATACTTGGCTATCTCATCTTATTACTATCGGAATACAACAGTGATATTAACATTCGTTCGTTGTTACGACGCCAGACTTCAGGGGCCCAAGTCTGCTAATTTACGAATGGCATAATTGAATCGCAATTGGATCGCATTGTAATTGTTTGACACATTTGGTATTCTCTTACTCATTTATGAATACCAAATGTGTCAAACAATTTCAATGCGATCCAATTGCGATTCAATTATGCCATTCGTAAATTAGCAGACTTTGGCCCCAGATAAGACGGTGGTAGCTAGCTAGGCGGACTATTTTTGACCTTAAGGGGAGGTATTTCGAGCGCTTCTCTCTCGCTCTCTCGACCGTACGACGGTAAGGGACGGGTATAACAGCGAAGCGGCGCGAATAATCGCGTTTTATATTTAAAAAAATTGATAGATGTAATAAATAAAAAAATGATCGGTTATAATTCCTCAAGTTATCTATGAACTTCATTTCGGTAAATGACTCATAATATCAAATCACTTAGTCTAAGAATAAAACCTGGAAAAGAATATAAAATGACACAAAAATATGTAACTTTGTGAATTTATTCTATTGAGCCAACTTTATCAAATCGTATTTTCATCGGGTGTATTCCATAGAATAAAGCCTCAACAATATTTTATAATTTTCGCAGGTTTTAATTTTACTGTTTACTACTTCAAAAAGTAATTCTAAGAACGTGTTATTTTAATTTTTCAGTAACACCTAGCCTTAATGCATACGAAGCCAAATATGGCGAATTTGAAAAAGTGAAAAAAAATATGTGAAAATAACGAGATATTGAAATAAGCACACTGTTTCATATTTCAGATGGTGCAAGGAATATAGTCATAATTTTTATTAACTTGTTACTCGCCGTTTTGTATTTTATTTCGAATTACAAAAATGGTAATCTTTTCTCTGAATCCAGTCGGTCGGCCGTGCTGCACTGAACCCCAAATATTGTTGTCAGATGTTATTTGCTACATAAAAATTATTTACTTTCCATTTCATGACAATATGCTATTTCGATATTAAGTTAAATTTTTAATGGGGTTTACGCATTCCGGTTTCCCATAGTTACAAACTTTCAAGTCGAAATTTTTAAAAACCAATATGCCAATTTTAATGAAACTTTGCATGCTTAAGTAAAATACTGGGATCTAAATAGTTTGTTGAAAATATTTTCAAAAAACGTTTATTTAACTGAGTTATTGCGATTTTAAACTTTCTATAGTGAACTTTAAATCGCAATAACTCAGCTAAATAAACGTTTTTTTTTAAATGTTTTAACAAACTATTTAGATCTCTGTATTTTACTTAAGCATGCAAAGTTTCATTAAAATTGGCTCATTGGTTTTCAAAAATTTCGACTTGAAAGTTTGTGTGGGAAACCGAAATGAGTGGGTTGTTGTACATTCGCCACAAAGTTGATTTGCCACAGAAAAAAGTATGTGTACATTCGCCACAGTTCTATTTTTGTAAAGTTGATTCGCCACACTTTTATTTTCGACACAGACAGCAGAAAAATCAAACAATAAGTGAAGTAAAAAACGTTATTTATTATTTTTTAGATAGTTAGATAACAAAATAATAGTAAGTAATTATAAAAAATACTTACACCATGCTCACCAGAGCTTGGGGTATTCCTCGAAGCGCACCAGAGCAAGCGCACCTAAACTATTCCTCCAAGCGCACCCGTTGGCTGCGCTTCAGAATAGGTAATTAAAATATTATATTTTTATTCCTCGAAGCGCACCTACCGTAAAAAATAGAGAGGACCTTAAAAGATTCGTAATATTGATGTCGATAGAAACTAAGACTAGGTGCTTATGCAACTTACTACGTCAATAATAAATTGAATCATGACAGTCATGCTGATCTAAAAGTACCAGGGAGACATAAATGAAAAGAGGTAGATAGGCGCCTTAGCGATCTTACTTACCTTTAACTATCAGGAAAAAAGAAATAAACGAGTAGGACTAGGTACTGCAACTTACTACCTGTCAATAGTAAATTGAATCATGAAAGTTACTTTGAACTAAAAGTACGGTAGTACTTTTATTCTGTGCTAAAAGTACCAGGGTGACATAAATGAAAAGAGGTAGATACTCTAAAAATAAACGTACGTTATTCGTTATTGATATTTTCTGTTAGTTTATGGTTACTTAGTTCTAATTATTTTTCGTAGGTTATCTATATACTTCCTGCGCCTATCCATCCATCCATAAAAAAATAAATTTAGACGATTCAAAATGCTTATTTTAGGTTTACTGAATAAAGATATTTTGATTGATTGATTGATTGATTACATCAATAATTTTAGAATAAAATAACTACCTTTCATTTCGAGCGCTCAAACGAACTTTCCTTGCTACCGGTACTTTATGCAAAAATGATGTACTAGGAAGACTTGTGGCGAATGTACAATAACGATTACCTACCTGTGGCGAATTAACTTTCAATGTATGGAGTTACAAAAACGTGGCAAATCAACTTTGTGGCGAATGTACAACAACCCAAATGAGTAAACCCTCTTAAGATTGATTTTTTAGTTAGCCTAAGAAATAATCATAAACTTTTGCACCCATCTATGGCTTGGTACGCAGTAAAGGGCTAACAAACCCTACAAGCTAAGTACACAAACGTGTACCCAGCGCTGGGAATCGAACCCG
This sequence comes from Scoparia ambigualis, assembly GCA_963921215.1. Lineage (NCBI taxonomy): Eukaryota > Metazoa > Arthropoda > Insecta > Lepidoptera > Crambidae > Scoparia > Scoparia ambigualis. Next base: position 13,328,570 of record OY992528.1, on the reverse strand, counting down.
GGACTTCTGGGCCTAAGATCAGTGCCTTAGCCACTAGACCCCATAGACGGTTAGATATTATATAGAGCTCCTCCGTGCTTCGAAAGGCACGTAAAACCGTAGGAAGCGATTGTTGTCGTAAGATGGCAGTCGATATAACTCGCCAACCCGTAATGGGTAGCGTGGTGGGTTATATATTATAATAGTAATGACTATTATTTTATGTATATATTATAGCCTCTAATCTCCCCATGCCGTTTAATATGTTTAAAAATAAATTATTAGCTTGGTTATTATTATAGAGCATTGTTTCTATATAACAGTTAAAGAACATTTAGGTATATTATAAAATGACTGATTAAACTTCCTAATGGACATAATAAAACACACTATTAAAATGTAGTAATTGTAATGAATGTTTTATTATATTATTGATTTTTATTAACTTTCATAGACAATTTTGATAATAGACTTTAGGTATGATATTTTTGACTTTTAATTACTTAAATAATTAACATTATTGACATATTTAACTTCTTTTTTAATGTCTGAATTTTTGCATCACTATATTTATGTTTTAACTTCGACATTTTAAATGACATTTGCATGCTGTTTTATAATAGATAAACATGTGCGCATTGTAAATTTTTGTACCACCCATAAATTACCATGTTTTTGGCAAATAAATGATTATCTTATCTTATCTTAATGTGCTTTAATATTGAAATGTTTGCATTCACAATGCTACATATAGGCTAAAGGGGTCTCGGTAACTAAGTGGTTAGAGGGGACCGGCAATCCAAAAGTCATGGGTTTGTATCTCATTAGAGCTTTCCTGAGACTGGTTGTTTTTTTTATAGTAAACTTTTTATCCTTTCCCCATGTGTTGTTGGTCATAGTCCATTGGAAAGGTTTACGCCCAGCAGTGGGACGTTTTAATGCTGATGATGAAGGAAGGAACAACACCTAATGAAACTTCACACATATTTTCTAAATAGTGGTATATTTTCAAAAATATTGTATTACACGACCTGCATTGTCTATTTACAAAGTTATAAAAAGAAATAATAAAATTAACATTCTCAGTTTCACAACTGTCGAGCTTACATACAAAAATTAAATAGAAATGGGGGATGCTTGAAAGTTGCTGTGCTTGCGAATAATATTTACAAAACATTACAAAAATTATATATGAAAATTTTTATTTTAAATTTTTTGACCCTAACTTTAATTACTTTTGGGAACAATAAAATCTGCGTACAGGTATGTATGGTGATCAATTTCATTTTGTAACATGCGAAATAATTTTGACACAACCTAGAAATATTCAGTTGATAAAATTGTTGACATAATTTCATTTTCGGTAGACGAACGATTCGTCCCGACTTCAATACAACAAATCATAAACACCTACAGTAAAAGGCAGAGCAATCTTAGGGGTATACAGTGAAACTCGATTGCGCAACGATTTGCTCAACAATCAGAGTGTTACATACTATACGCTGGCGCATTCGCACTTCGTAATCAACCCTATCCAAAACTGTCAGATTTCTCCAATAGATATTGATCCTTATACCATAGTGATAAAGTTCAAAATGTAATGAAAAAATATGACATTTTGCAGTAGGTAGAAGTCCTGGCGTCTGTATTACCAAAAACTTCGTACATTACTCAATTTTTGTGTCCACGAGTGCAGTTTGCCCTGTCCCAAAAGCCTTTATCGCGTGCCCCCGGGAACATTCTGTTTGGCCGGGACAGAAAAAAGAGGCCTATTACACTATCTGGCGATCTAACTCCTAAGTTATGCGAAAAATAACGCTGATTCGTCGCTTTGTACCGACGTGAAAGAAAGAGTCAAACTAACAAACTTTCGCTCTTATTAGTTAAACAACGATAAGGTTTGATATAAACATTTTTCATTTATACCGTCAATTAGGTACACATGTTACAAAACGCAAGCGTCAACAATGGAATATAAATAAAATACGTGTACAAGTTAGACATTTATGTGCTATTTCATTTGAAGTTTAATACTTACAAAAAGCGTCAACCCTACTATATAATACATATATCGTTATAATTAATTATAAGCATCTGGAGTGGCATCGGGTCGATTTCAAATTGGATTTGACAAAAAAAGAGAATATATTTCCGAAATGATTTTAATTTAAACATTTACCGTTAATTTTAGGCCACTCTTTTATTAATATAATAAATGACTTATTTAGCTTAACACTTGATAATTTTACTACGTACGGTTAATATATTAAGGTATAACTACCCACAAAACCGATCTGATACTAAAATGTATCGCCTGGGCATTTAGCTGTTAATTAGATTAGGTACCTACTTAAATAAATATTTCAAATTCAAGACTATTTGATAAAACATAAAAATTTTTTTTCCTAAAGAAATCCATAAAAACATGAACTTTTTATAATGTTGTCTAACATCTAGAGTTTATTTCTTTTTCTTTTTTAGTTTCATATATATTAAAAGACAAAATATTTTTGTTACATAAATCCATTTTGAAGTCTACCCGATATAATTAAGCTAGGCTTGTTTCTCTGTAACATCTCATACATCCAAGCTTATACTAAGAAATGTTCCATACAAGAGTATGACGACAAACAGCAATATAAATTATGTCCATACTACAAATATAAAAATCTAGACATTTCTAGTATAAACTTGGAAGTGTGACGTTGTGCGAAGAAAAATGACTGAATTGACTTTCTCAAAGAAAAGTGAACCTTATCGACTTTCACTTAAAGACTTAATTTGAATTGTTATTTAAGCATTCACAATGACACATTTATATTGATAATCAAATTACACTTGAAATGGCGACTCACACTTAAATATGTCGCTTTTTAAAGTATTATAACATTATCAAATTAAGTATTATTAGAAATCGTTATTACTGCTAATCATATGAACAGAAGAGCACAATACCAGAGGAAGCACTAAGGTAGCCAAATTCCTCCTAAATGAATCAGAAGACATTATTAATACGAGGAACACAAGCATGACATCAGCACAATGTACAGTCATCTCTCTTCGCGCAATCCCGTTTATTTGTCGCAAAACGTCTTACCTAATTACTTATGGTCTAGATTTGTTTAATAAAAAAGTCGTAACATTCCTACATTTTATATCGTTACAAAAAAGCTATTTTAAAAACACATCAGTCGCACTTGAGACTTGCACGCGTCGCGTTTACGGTCGAACACTCAGACGCTCAAACATAGTCTCAAAAGAAAAAAGGGTAAAAGAAAAGAACACCCTTTATACTGTCCCACAGCTGGGCAAAGGCATCCTTCATTGAATCAAGCCATCGCTACTATAGATGGGTGTTGGCTTAAGGCGAGTCACCGAGGATATGCGGGCAAAACTGTTTTGCTAGATCAAATGGTTTATGTATTTACTATTAAATAACGCTCTTATAAAAATATATAATATAATACACTAAAGGATATTGCCTAAAAAATGTGCTAATTTGTTACGCGATTAGATGTACTTTAAACGATTATAAAAAATACCGTAAACAGGCCAATCAAAAGTCTAAAACGGATGATTTCTTACATTATTTTTTAATTTTTAACATAACTTTTATATGTAAATATTTATTTTGAAGTACTACAGAGAACCTGCTAATTCATTAAATCTTATAAAGACTACATAGGCAAAAAACCTATAAAAACTAAAATAAAACGCGCCAATTTGTGCCGCTTCGCTGTTACACCCGTCCCGTACCGTCGGCGTCGTACCGTCGAAAGAGCGAGAGAGAGAAGCGCTCGAAAGGACTCGCCTTAATCACCACCCTTGCCAAAAAATCACAAACCCGGGCTATGTATCGAAAAATCCGAAAACACAGTTTACCCGACCTGGGATCTCCGGATATCAAGCGGAACGCTTGACCACTCTGCCATCGAAACGTTTGAAGAGCGGTGTTGTTTTATTTATTATTGCAGTTTTCATTTTGTGTTGCCGCTCAATAGTCCACTATCGATAGTCTAACCATAGACTATCGATATTGAGCTTCAATACTATCGATAATATTGCAATCACTACGATATTGAGCTTCAATACTATCGATAGTATTGCAGTATACCGATACTATTGTACCAAACCAAACGATAATATCGATAGTCTAACTACAGACTTTGGATATTGAACTTCAATACTATCGATAGTATTGCAATCACTACGATATTGAGCTTTAATACTATCGATAGTATTGCAATCACTACGATATTGAGCTTCAATACTATCGGTAGTATTGCAATCACTACGATATTGAGCTTCGTATCGATAGGCCTATCGATATTATAGATGATTTCCGAAGTCAACAATCGATAGTCAAACTATCGATTGTTCGGCAACACTACATTATACAATAAGCATTTGAATATTCGACCGTTAACGCATGTAAAACTAAATTGAACACAACAATGAAAGAGATCGTAGAGGCGAGGAAACGTTATATTGTGCGCTTTTACAACGGAATGCTATCCTTAACACGTTAAAAAAGGATTTCTTTGGGTTAAGTATGGTGTAAAAAAATATAAGTGTTTAATGAAAAAGCCCTGCATCATATTAATACAACAAATGTAATTCAATAAAGTCTATGCTAAGTAAGAATAAAGCTCAATTTTACAATGTAACAGAATCCACTGAAAAAACCAGATATTTCGATTCTGATACAATATGAGATATCTTTGGTATCACGCAGGCAAGTTTATCATAAGGTGCATCTAGAGGGCAGTATTTTTAATGTGATATGTGACTTCAATGAATTAAAATATATTCTAAAATTGCTTTGACATGCATCTCGTTTTCTTATTTTTAAGGTTTAATGTGCACAACTAAATATATTATGAGTCAGATAGTCCTTAAGTTATTTATTTTTTATACAAAATACCTAACACACTTTTAAAGATACGTCAATCTGACCCCCACCTGTACAGTTGCAAACGATAACTGGTCATAAAATACTGTTAAAAAATCGCACCGAAAATACGCCCATACAAAAGTACTTTAAAGTTGCAATTACTGCCACAATCTATCCGCCCCAATGTATTTAACAAAAAAAGAGCGTGCAAGTCACATCCGTCATCGCTAGAGACCTAAAGACGTGGAGCTAGGCAGCTGGGCCTAGATTACGAAAGACTTGCATCAAAACTTGTAAGTTCTTTGCTCATTTTGTTCATGCAAAACAAAATACGATTAGCGTTTCGGCTAAGTGACCGCGATAACATTCGTACTAATATCTATAGGATTAATGTTAAAATTGGTGTTAAAAAGATGTCATCTCATTACTGTTTTTAAAGGCAGATTAGAGACGGCATTAATTTCAAACCAAGATTTTTATTTTATTTTATGTTTATAAAGTAGTAGTTACGACAACAGATATATGTGAGACGGTAATAGCTAACCAGGCGGAAAACCTAGCACTTGAGCATTTCTTCGTCTCGATGCAACTCACCCGAAATCTAAACTTTTACGTGCATACAGACGCGTTTACGTACTTTTTAATATAATTATTTTGCTTTCCGCTCCACGTCTTTTCGACTACTGTCTCCTTCCCCCATCGCACAATCTGTAGGTTCTTTCGATATGATGTTCGTTTTGATTATAAAAGTGAAAAAGTAACAAAAAGTATTTTCTACATTCAGGCCATTTCGGGGAAAAAATAGTCCTTATGGATATAAAATTACAAAATGGAAGCCTTTAATTTGTATAAATTAATGTTAGTATACATTATGTACGTGTTAGTAGAGCAGCTAATTTAATTTGGAAATTAAATAAGCAAAATGTCAATTTGACAGATTCAAAACGAACATCGCATAACCCTATCTCACAAGCATGCGCTCTCAACATCAACACAGTGTATATTTTGTTTAGCTCATACAAAATCTAGATACATCGCTTACAACCTAAATACAATATTTAGACAGTCGCATATAGGCAAGACAACAAGTCTTGCGTTACATTCTTAAGAAACAAAAACAATAATAATAATAATAATAGTAAATACATCAAAAAATGTCGGCGTAAGGGCCGGTGCACACTGAGACTCGAATTTCAGTTTTCATTAAATTCCATATAAAAAGGCTTATTTACAAAGTACAGAATATAATTTCGTTTAAATATTACAATGCAGTATGCACGCACCTTTGTTAAAAAATTGTGCTAATATTATTGGGGTATATTCCTTTTTATTTGGCCATAACGATTTTATTTAAAAAGGTCTTTTTGAAAAACCTTTTTGTACAAAATACCGGAACGTAAGTCTTATACAAGGACCCGATACAAAATAACCCTAAGTTGGATACAAATGCACAATCATATGGCCTCTTTCGTTATCAAAATAAATATTATGTAGAATTTTTTTTGTTGACTTCTTTTATTCTCATGATATTTTTAACATCTACCCTCTCTTTGGACACGATTTCATTTTGGTATTATATATACCAAAAAACTAACTTAAATAAAGTCTTATTATTAAAGATTAATACGACAGATCTATCCTATGATGGCATGTTAGAGAACTGTTATAAATCCCTTGGTGAACAAACGTAAATGAAAAAACCTAAAAGTGTTGACCTTTTTGTTGAGTAGACAAAATAATTATTGCGATCACCAAGAAGTTTATATCAATTTTTAAGATAAAAATACAAATACGCGATATGATCCAGGCATATATGCGTGCCATAAGTCGAGGCGAATTGTTTGAAGCTATGCGGATTCATTTACACCTATCTAAAAACTACAGTTAGAAGATACTACCCTGCCCTGCTGAATTGTATTTGCAGTGATTGACATTTTTGGGTTAAACACTTTTTTTTTCAGAAATAGGGGCAAACTTTTATCAAAAAAATTAAATTTCAAGATTACTCGAAGTAGGTTTTTTATTATCGATAAACGCAGTACTTGCATTTACATAAAGCAGAGCAGTACTATTCAGACGCATCACTCTATTTTCTAGTCCGTGTCACATAATCTGAGTATTAAAAGATATTGGGGAAGAGTCCGTAGAGTAAGCTTTAGCCAATCATTAAGTGTTATAAAATTAAATTCGTGAATTAAATAAATAATAGGAAAAACGTATCGATTATACACCGAGATTTTTCATTGGTTTTGGAGCCGAAAACCCTATAAAAGTGTTGTACCTATTTATGAAATAATGAATGCGGCGGGGCGGAAGGTAGGCGGAGCGTTTGAAGCGCCTCGGTCATTGACTTTCATAAGATCGTCCGGTACCAAGGGTTCTTACATTTTTTATTGATATTTATTTAATTATTTTTTTATGCTCATATTTTTAGTTTTACATGCTAATTAGCTTCTAATGATGATAAACATGAATAGGGTTTCGGCTCCCAAACCAATGAAAAATCTCGGTGTATAAAAAAGAATTATGTAAATACATAATTATAGTGATTATTTATTATACGTACATACTAGTCTTGTGTATCAATGGCATACAAAAAGTATCAAACAAAGCAATCTGTGAAAAAATGCTTCATGACGACCTAGTAGTATTATAAGACAAATGTACTTAGTATTATTGATATATAATTATGACACTGATGATATTCGTGATGGTACTGTGAACACTGCGACATTTCTTTAGCAACTTAAACACAAAAGTGTTACCATCGCTGTAAGGGGGCCGAGACAGGGGACATTTTTTGATACCAAAATCGATACCAATATCAAGTACTGGGAATTTCTGTAGTCGCAAAAAACTTTTATCATAAATTTTACTACGCCTAGTTAGGACAATGAGAAATTAGTCAGTCATTTAATTTTAATACAAAAAAATAAGGAAATTTTTAAAATTGTTATAACAAAAATTAATTGTTTATATATTAATAGAAACATCTTCGAAATACATGGACAATTTTCCTGCGTGCCGTTTCATCCCTAATAAACATAATATTAAGCTACTTCAAAAAGTCAATAGTATTATAATTTCTATACAATATCGCGTATCTTTTCTCACAGTGTACACAATAACATCATTGAGCATAATCAAAGTTTAAAGTTAGTGCCGCAGCATCGTAATGCTATTACGGGGTAACTTGGACAACTGTTAATTCCATTTAAGACACATCAATCTACATATCGATATTCTTGTAAACAGGGATAAACTGTATACGATCCTTTTTTTTATTAGGCTACAACACTGTTTTACACGTATAAGAAGATTGTAAACGTCCATAACTTCATAAAAATAAATCATAAATTGAATTAATCATTCATTTATTTAATTCGAATAATTATCCTTAAAAGAAATATGTTCAACATACAGCAAGTACTTACAAGAAAAAATAATCTTGTATTTTAGAATGATGAACATATGCGATTGACTTTTATCAACGATACGTCACTAAGCGAACTTCATATTGGTTATTTTTGAAATCATTCTTGATTTTTTATCAATCATCAATTGTATAATTTGCCTGCTGCAATATTTATTTTACTATAGAACTTGCAGATGGCTGAATATGTCCTTTACAACCGTATAACATAAATAGGAGGAAGTTACTGCGTTGTTTTACCGATTGGCACTATTTTTATGTATCGTGAGTTATAAATTAAACCCTTATAAGGATGCCAATTAAAAGTAAAGAACGTTGTATATTAGGTCTGAGCTTATTCTTTATTCATTCTTCTTTACACAACACAGTTCCCACCTGTCCAACAGTGGTCGTAGTACACAAAACAACTGTTTCTCCTCCTACCCTTTTTATACAAATTCTTGACGTCATTCACCAGCTTAAAACTACATTAATAATTAACGTTGTCGCTGACACACGTGGGTCATTACTTCTATATTGATATAAGTCATGGGTCGCCATGTTCTTATACTATTTATACAGACGATAAACAGATTCACACATCTACAGCTTTAATAGCTTTTGACAGACATTATAGAGACTCTTCCAACGGTCAGTCCGTATATAGCACGGTTCACAATGATTTTATAACCAATTGTTAAGCAGTTAAGGTCGATAATCGCTTGCTACAGAAGTTTATGAGTAAGCATGACCTATACTGACCGAGTATAAGGCTCCAGGTTTGAAGAAGGCTTGTTTGCCCTATGTGGGGCGAGTTTGAGCGCAACGAATGACCAGTTTAACTGTCCTCGAGTAGATTGTGAAGCTCCGCGTAGTTCAGTATGGCACGGTGTAGGAATTCGTATTGCAACTGTGAACAGAGAATACTGTAGGTAAGGATAAATTGTGTACAAACTAATGTAAGGTGGATTAATGTTTTTATATTTTAGCGTTTTATTAACGCTTAAATATACTTAAACGCAGCTTCATCTTAACCGAATATTCAAATATTTGTAAAAATATTTCTTTCGGATCTCAGAGGTGAAAACTTCTAAGATTTGATGAAGCAATGTTGTCTAAAAACATAAGCATCAAGCACTGACAAATTACGACGGTTGAAAGCCAGACCTCGGTAGCCAAGTGGTTAAGGCAGCCGCCCGGAATGCGGAAGGTGCGTGGTTCGATTCCCGCCTGAGGTTGTCGTCTTTTTTCAGTGTTTAAAATTTTACTAATGTAAGGTGGTCTAAGTGTATTGTTGAACCAGAATTTATGTTAACATAATATTAGATAGTATTAAAGAACCTATTGTTATTCAAGTATGTTTAAAATAATAATTAAATTGATATTTACACGCTCTGCTACTGCTCGCTGTGAAAGCAGGCACACCTGCTTTTTCTTTAGGCGTGAGATAAAAAGTCGTGTGGCGTCTCATCAGAGGTTTAGATAGAAAAGTGGCTTAATGACATAATATGTATGTATGGGATTTGACTTATACAGGATGTCCCAGAAAACAAAGTCAAGCCGGAATTGGGCAATAGGCCAAGTCGTGTTAGTTTTAAGAAAAATATGAAAAAAAATGTTGGTCATGTTCAACTAACTTATCGTCAGTTTTTTTTCTGTGATGTATCTGTATTCAGAAGGGTTATCCATGGTTACATCACAGAAAAAAAACTGACGAAAAGTTAATATTTGTAGTCACAGGACTTAAAAGATCGTCACAGAGTGTAAATTTTTAGGATTCATTTTTAAATCCATATAATTGGAGAAGTACATGACCAACATTTTTTTTCGTATTTTTCTATTAACTAACATGACTAGGTCTTTTGCCCATTTTTGGCTTGACTTTGATTTCTGGTACACCCTGCATGAACGATACGTCTTCCGCGAATGGTAAATTAGTCATTTTAATGGGCTAATTTATGTAACATCATTTTTTTTATAAATTTTTTCTTTTTCTGTGCGCCAAGAAGTCTAAAGCATCGGTTGATGTTCACGCGCCGCTCCATGCGCAGCTGACAGACAAGGCACGTTCACTTGACACTGCTCGTTGCACTAAGCCAGCACAATAGCGTATACTCAATGATATTAGAATAAAAAGAGGTAGATAGGTTATGTCAGTAATAATGTGATGTCAATAATGGACCAAAACGTTACGATGTTAACATCCCATGAATTTTATTAGTCTTAATTGTGTTGTTTCTACAGTGTCGTATTACACAGGACCGCATTTTTAAACTAATTTACGGAAACAAATATACGCAAACTGACACTGTCAACCACAGACCGCTGTCAACGCTTTCCTGAGACTACGCTAAGGTAAGCCAATCAGCATAGTTTTCTGTTGCCAGTTTTTGGCACATGTAACGCATCTACCTCTTTTTATTGTAACATCATTGCGTATACTCACTAAAGTGGCGACAGTGAAGCATCTATTGAAGTCCACGTGCAGCTGACGAACGAGGTTCGCTTGCTTTCAATGCTCGTTGCACAACGTGTGGTAGAGCAGCTCACTAAAAGATTACTACCGCCCCCTCTCTTCCCTTGGGCGACGTAAAAGGCGACTAACGGACTAAAGGCTGCACATACATTCAACAGCATAAAGCGGCGATGTGCACACCACCTACCACGCTGAGCTCATGTGCAATTGAGGAGGTTAGGATCAAAACTACAACATATCCATTTTTAACAGTACCTAGTTTTTAGCAGTATTTAAACGCCATGATCACTTGAGGTAAATTAGTCATTAAAAACCGTTTTTGCTATTTTGATATCTTGCGCCGCTGTTGATTAATCTGACGATATACACTGGCTTGCAAAAATAAGTATCACACTTTTAAAATTTAATTTTTTTCTAAACTATGTATAGAAGTTAGAGATTTAAAATAAAAAAAGTTTTATAGCATTTTGTATCAGCTTTCTTTGAAACTATAGTAAATTATACATTAGTAACATTTTTAAGCCTTGTGTGTCTTGTTTATCTTGTGTACTTAAAAAGTTATTGCAATTTTAAATGATACTTATTTTTGCAGGCCAGTGTATTTTGGATAAGTGCGGTTTTGTGAAGACAAGTCAGGATAATTATGTGCTACTTTGTACCCATGTATGGATAAGTGCGATGAGCCAAAAGAATAAGTGTAAGAAAGTGACAACCTGTCAACGTCAAATGTCAAAAAATGTTGCCCGTGTACATGGGCAAGAGTTTAAAGCCAGGGCTGCAGATGGTACAGCCAAAACTTGATATATTTTCAGATTCAAAAACTACAGGATATGTGTGGTGCAAAATGTGATATTTATAGGATAGGCGGGTTTTGAATCAACTTCAAAAATCACAAATTTTAGGCTAGGATATATTTAGGTTTTGAACAAAACTTGGATATTTAAACATCGTTTTACTATAGAAAATGAGCTGTTTTGAATTAACTGACTTTCCTAAGGGGGACATTTTATAGTTTAAGAGTATAAATCAAAAGAACAAAATTAAACTGTTAAAAGTGTACATGTTGTGGTTTTGATTCTAACCATATCATTTGTAATTTGGTGAAACTTTTTTACTGCTACTGTACTCCTCACCGCCTAGGGATAATAGTCGTGATTGTATGTACGTAGGTATACTCAGAGAACGTCAACTTCCTAAAACGACAACATCCTAAAATGACAACTTACTAAAACGACAAGTTCCTAAAATGACAACTTCCCAAAACGACAACTTCCTAAAATGGCAAGTTTCGTAAACGACAACTTCCTAAAATGACAACACTTTATAATGACAACATCCAAAAACGACAACATTGTCATTATTACTAACACTATGAAAAACAAAGTAAGTAATGCAAAGTTACCACACAAATATCCAGTCAAATATTACTTGCTACTACGAAAAACTTATGACCTTAAGAAAATCTAATACGTATAAATTTCACAACTGAGGGTCGAAATTCACACCCCATAATAAGTACCCCCCCCCCCCCCTTATTAGTAAGTTGTCATTTTCAGAATTTGACATTTTTGGAATATGTCATTTTTGGAAATTGACTATTTTGGAATAGACTTTTTAAGAAGTTGTCGTTTTCGGGACTTGTCATTTTAGGAAGTTGTCGTTTTCGGAACTTGTCACTTTAGGAAGTTGACGTTCTCAGCCTGAGGGATACTCACAAAGGTGTCGATGGTGTGCGCGCGCTGCGAGCGCACCTTGCGCGCCACGCTGTTGACGTCCACGCGCCGCTCCACGCGCAGCTGGCAGATGAGGATGCATAACGCCACGAACAGCGCCGAGCGCTCCGTGCCCAGGCTGCGTGCACAATAGAACATTCTAGATAGATTGTTGTGTTTTCATGTCGCTTGTCTTGTTTTCATGACAAGCAAATTTAGGGCGAATTAAAATTAGCAACAGTGACTTGGGTTGCTAGGTCATAGAATACATAATAGTACAAGTACAGAAGATTCACTTCGCTAAGTCAATAAAATAAATAGCTACTCTTGCTAAGACACAATAAAGTGCAATTCAGGTTGCACACCGCTCCCATACCTCTAGTTAAATTCACCTAGAAGTTGCCTCTTTTTCTATCGCGTACTATCGCGTAGCTCTTATCTCTTTTAGCGACTGCAGGGTATTCGCGGGCGTCCGTCCGGTCGGCTACTTGTAGCTTATTACCTAAAGCGCAGAGTGCGCCAGGCCTGGCTAGGTGTCCTGTTTTTTAGAGTCTTGTGCGGCCAAATACTGCTGTACGAAAGCGCCAGAGCGACCTCGCGGTAATTCGCAATCTCGCAGGCGCGGTATAAATTAATAAAAATACTACGTATATTTTTTTTTAAAGCCATAGAAGTGGTAAGTCCAGTTTGCCGAACCACGGCGAGAAGTCGACACGGCGGGCGGCTGCAGTTACTTATGTCGTCGGCAAACTGCCGCTCAAGCGCTTAATAATAGGTTTGACAGCGACTATAAACACTCGGAAAAAACGTGTTGACATTATTATGATATTGTACAGACACTTCGGTTTAGGCGCAGAAGGACAGATTAGCAAAACATCAGAAATGCAAAATGTCAAGTGGTGTAAAATGGTAGATTCACAGAATGACAAAAATGCAAAATGACAGATTCGCAGAATGACCGATGCTCAAAATGACAGATTCGCAGAAACACCGATTCGCAAAATGACTAATTCCCAAAACGATTAAAACACCTTGATAAGTCTTGTGAATACAGTACGAGTAAATTATAATAATAGTCATGTGATATAAAGTTGGGCAGAAATTTAAAAGCTTCGTCGCCGGTACTGGACTGTGCGATCGGCAAAAGTTAACAAGACTCATCAAAATTAACGTCTTCGGACGCGAGGCCCTCCGTCGATTGGTTTTGATCTAATAAAAGCACTCTTCGCATTTGACATTTTGCGAATTTGTCTCTCTGAGAATCTTTCTAATCAAGAATCGTTTTTTTTGCGTTTATGACCTTTCCCGACATGCTACCAACGTTTGACGATTTGCGAATTTGTCATTTTGCGAATCTGTCCTGCGTTTAAAACCACTTTTCGGCGATATTCGCTTGCACACGATCTACGGGCGCGCTACTGTACGTACGCGCGGGCAGAATGGAGCGCAAGCGAATATCGCTCAAGAGTTCGGGAACTTCTTTGACTGTATGTATATATAGGGTCTTCCAATAGGCACGTCCGAACTTTGACAGTTGGTAGCGGCCATCTTGTTGAAGCTACATCTGTCAAATTGGTTGTCATTTATTCATTCTGTTTTGCCAAATCATCATGGATAGCTACCTATAGCATTCAACAACACGTGCAAATGATAAAATTGTTTTATCAAAATGAGTGTTCTGTTCGGCAACGCACCGCGCGCTTCGCCCATTTTACGGTCGCCATAATCGCCATTTAGTCCATCTCTTTTCTAAACCTAAAATTGCCTTAGAAAAAAAATCTTTATCTTGACTCTCAAAAAAGTACTTTGCGGGCAACCGCGGCCATGACGTCGCTATCATCGTTAAATTTCTTGCCTCGGAGGTGTTCCTTGAGTCGTGGAAAGAGACAGAAGTCACTGGGGGCTAGATCTGGTGAATAGGGGGGGTGTTCCACCAGCTCAAAGCCCGCTTCCTGAATGGCAGCCATGGCAATTGCAGCTTTGTGAACCGGTTCGTTGTCTTGATGGAACAGCACTCCAGCCCGCAGTTTGCCTCGCCTTTTCTCCTTAATAGCCTCCCGCAATCTTCTTATTTGTTCTGCATAGTAGGAGCCTGTAATAGTGGCCCCCTTTTCCAAGTAGTCCACCATGATTATTCCTTCAGCATCCCAAAAACAGACGCCATAACGTTCCCTGCTGAGCTTGACACTTTGAATTTCTTCGGCGTCGGTTCATCATTCATTGTTGTTTTGTTTCAGGTCAAAAAACGTGACAAAAAATTATCCTTGTCTGCCTGGAACTTTTCGAGATTTGCTCTTGACATGTCGACTCGTTTCTGCTTTTGGTCGTCGTTTAACATTTTCGGTACCCAACGCGCGGAGACCTTTCTCATATGCAATTCGTTCGCAAGGATTCTTTGAATGCTGCCATATGAGATCCCTGTGACCTCAGCTACATGCCTGATAGTCACTCTTCGATCTTCCAATACAACTTCTTCAACTTTTTTCACATTTTCTTCAGTGAGGGACGTCGATGGGCGTCCTTCGCGGTGTTCGTCTTCCGTCGATGTTCTTCCCAGCTTAAACTCCTTAGCCCAGCGTGCAACTGTGGAATATGGAGGAGAAGAGTCCCCTAATGTTTCCACGAAGTCGCTGTGTATATCTTTGGTAGACATTTTTTCAAGCAGAGGTATTTAATGACAGCTCTGATTTCGTGTTTTTCCATTTTGATGTTCACTCCTTGCCAGTTCGTATTCAAATGAATGTAGCTCCCGGGAATCGTGGCTTATTTATATGATATTTTTTTTCCTGAACTAGTGGGTAACTGAGCAAGTGACTGATATTTTTTTGTATTTTTGTGTGCACTAGAAATAACTAATTATCATTACTTTTGGATCACCCCTCGTATGTTTCGGATAAAACGACCATTTCCGAACGCACCTACTGTATTTTAAATATCTCTGACAGATCGGCTGTCAGTGTGACACTTTGTTCACACTTTTGTTAATGTGCGGCACATGAAGAGATATGAACTTGTAGTTTTGGAATTAGGAGCGGCGGTCGCTTAATATCGTAGTAATTAAGTATGAAACAGTGTGGGGACCATTAGTTTAATTTGAAACCAGGGCGGGCTAGCTAGTACAACACGTGGCGTGGCGGACGCGGTGCATATTGTATTTGTCTGGGTTTGTCAGTATTGCGGGGTACACAGGACGTTTAGGGCCTTATCACCACCATCACCAGCCACCAGGAGACCGCAGCCAGGGGCGCAATCCACCACAGCAGCAGCCGGGGGCGCGGTCAGCTTTGCGAAGGATCGGCGGTCTCAATGGAGTGGCACACACCGTCCCCAGTAGATGTAAGTTCTTTAATACTAATTATAGTTAAGTTAGTCATAGGCAGTGTGTGCTGCAGTGGGTTCAGCGAATGACCTATATGGACCATACATGATATGATATTGCAAAAAAACCATGAATACCTTTTTGTCATTTCTGTCATGTTTAAAACACTTGAGCTGACCTGCCCTTGAAGTTTCTTGCGGTTTGTAGCAGTCACCTTATATATGTAATGAAGTGTGAATATAAGTATACTAACTTGCAGTGCACCATCATAGTGTGCGCGTGCTGCATCCCCGCGCGCGCCGCGTCCGCCAGCTCGGCCAGCCCGCGCGTCACCTCGGGCACGTGCCCCGGCGCCGTGGGCCAGCCCTGGTACTGCAGCTGGCGCACCGACGACGTGTCGCCGTTCTGGGGGTGTGAGCCTTATTAATATCGCGCTAGAGACGAGATTGCTACAACACGCTGAAGTCAAGAATGCTTCCACTGTTATAAAGGCCAGCATATCGCAGTTCTAGAAAGTACACACACAAGTACAACACCTTACTTAAGTCAACAACGTTACTATTGTTATTTAAGCTCGCTGCCCTAGCGTGTCGTGTCTTTTCTAGGAAGTACACCTTATTAGCATCGCAATCAAGTCGACAATGCTACTACTGTGATAAAGCAAAGGGTAGTTCAGCCATTTCGCGTGACCTCGAGTACGTGCCCCGGCGCCGTGGGCCAGCCCTGGTACTGCAGCTGGCGCACCGACGACGTGTCGCCGTTCTGGGGGTGTGAGCCTTATTAATATCGCGCTAGAGACGAGATTGCTACACCACCCTACAGTCGACAGTCGAGAATTCTACTACTGTTATTAAAGCACGCCGCCGAGCAGCTGTCTCTTTTCTAGAATATGCATCATATGCTAATAAAACTACGCTAAAGTCGATAACGCAACTAACACAGCAAACATGTTAGATATATATCTAGAATCAACGTCGAATCGATCGAAGTCGACGTAAAATCCGCGTTACCGGCACGTGCTTTTGTATATATGGAGACAAAAGCGTTTAGTCCACGTAAATCTAGTAACTACCACCAAACACCTTATCAACACCACACTAAAGTCGAGAGTCGAGAATCCTACTACTGTGAAAAGGGTAGTTGTTGTTGTTGTATAATAGTACACCTTATTAAAACCATGCTAAAATCTACAACGGCACTAGCACAGGCGACACGCTGGCGGTGCGCCTATAAAAAAGTTCAAGTAAAAATCGTTCAAGAAAGTACACCTTATTAGCATTGCAATAAAGTCGACAATGCTACTACTTTGATAAAGCAAAGGGTAGTTTAGCCAATCCGCCCGTGACCTCGGGCACGTGCCCCGGCGCCGTGGGCCAGCCCTGGTACTGCAGCTGGCGCACCGACGACGTGTCGCCGTTCTGGGGGTGTGAGCCTTTTTAGCAGCGCGATAGAGACGAGAATGCTACAACACGCTAAAGTCAAGAATGCTTCCACTGTTATAAAGGCCAGCATATCGCCGTTCTAGAAAGTACACCTTATTAGCAGCAAGCCAAAGTCGAGAGTCAAAAGTGGAGAGTCTAAAATCGAGAATACTACTACTGTTATGCCCCCTCTTCACGTCGGCAGACGCATCCGCAGACGTCATATGCGGATGCGTCGGCCGACGTGTAGAGGGGGTGATTTGCGCGTCTGTGGTAGGTATTTAAAGTCTGCAGATGCATCTGCCTCGCATCCGACTGTTGTCGGTTTTTGTGGCACGCATCAAAGGGATTCGGCGCTAACGTCCGGCGCGTCTGTCCAACGTCTGCCGACGCATCAGTTTGATCGGAAACTTTTAGGTTTATTGAGCTATATCAAGCTGAAAACTGTCTGTGGAATCCTAAAAATAAATATCACAAGTATAAAAATATTGTAAGTAGGTATACTACCTACGTATAAATCAATATAGTAGTTAATTAACTAAGTATCTATTTTAATTAATTTGTAATTTGTGTAAATCGCGTGACAATGCAATATTATGATGACATGGTGCTGATCTGATGATCAAACTGGAAGGTGGCCATAGTAACTAGAATGTGCGAGTGCGAGTTGCGTCTGCCCAGAATGAATATAGACTGATCGACCTACAGACGTGTGGACAGCTCGTGGAAATTCGTCTGCGTATGCATCTGCCAATGTCTGCGGACGCATCTGTAGACGTGTAGAGGAGACTTTATAAAGACCACCGTGCCAACGTTATGGAAAGTACACTATATCAACACCTTACTAAAGTCAACAACGCTATAACTACTATTACTAAGGCTCACCGCCCTAGCATGTCGCTTTTCTAGAAAGTACACCTTATTAACAGAAATCGGTGCCAATTTTTGAAATTTGCTTAATGGTTATGAGTCTGGCAACTACAAAGTGTCTTTTGTTTGCAGATGATTAAAAGTTATGTTTAGGGATAGGTAGTATGGAGGATGCCTACTTACTGCAAAGTGACATTAACGCAGTCGCTGCGTGGGGTGCTACTAATCGGTTGACTTTTAATAAGACGAAATGTAAAACACGTTACATAGACGTTACATAGGTATTGTAATTTATGAAAAATATACTTAATTTTTATTTTATGTCATGTAACTAGTTATAGTATTATTTATAATTTAAAAGTAAACTTAATCTAAGATAAAGGAGTTATTTTAAATATTCATCTTATTATTTTTGTATGAGAAAATATGTAATTTTATTTTTAACAAGCTATCACGAAATAAATATTTATTTAAAAATAATGATGTTTTATTTTTCTATTAGCATATATATTCAGGAATACGTGTACAAAATTTCAATTCAAAATATCAAGAAACAAAAAAGTTATAGATTTTTGAGACAGTTAAGACCGTTTGGCCCCATAGTGCGGCGCCGTGGGCCAGCCCTGGTACTGCAGCTGGCGGACCGACGACGTGTCGCCGTTCTGGGAATGTGAGCCTTATTAGCATCGCGCTAGAGACAAGAATGCTACAACAGGCTACTACTGTTGTAAGCGCGTATCTTCGGGTTCGTACCCCTGGCCGAATGTGCGTCTTATTAGCATTGCACTAAAGTCGACAATGCTATACCACACTAAAGTTAAAAGTGCTACACCACGCAAAAGTCAAGATTCGAAAATGCTATTACTTTTATAACGGCCTCCGTATCGCCATTCTGGAAACGCACTTATCAACCTTAAGGTACTCACCATACTAAAGAAGAGAATGCTACTTTTATTATAGGCTGGCAAATTAATACGTGAACGTGACAGTCCCATGGTCTGCGGGACGGGGGATGAAAAGTTGCGGGGGGCGAGAACGAAGTATGCTGGCGGCGGAGTTGCGTAGTAGGAACGTTCGTCCATTAATCACGTGTGCGTGCATTACGGTTCCCTTATATTTTTGCACAAAATTTTATGTCAAAATTTAACATGGCATACTTTTACGTCTTATCCTAATAATAGTTACGCACAATATTAATTAGGCATAACTTTTTAGGCATACATTTGTTTAGCATAACTACTATAAGCATAATAATGATTAAACATACTATTCTAAAGCCTAAATTAGCTTACGCATAATGGTATTTAAGCATAATTTTGATAGGCATAATAATGATATAGGGAGAAAGTAAGTTTTTTTTCGCATGAGTATATAAATGTTGGCGGCTTAGCTGGCCCTCGGGCCACCCCCCCCCCCCCCCCCCTAACCTACTGTTACACTTAGGTATCCAATTTATATTTCACATTCATTGCTTAGTCTACCAGACTATCTTTATGCCTAATAACTATTAGACAAATAAACAATATAACTCATAACTTTATGCAAATCAAAATTAGGGAAAAAACATTAGCCTAAACCATATTTATGCTTACTGAAATAGTATGCCAATAAACAATTATGTCAAAATATTATTATGACAAAAAAATATGCCTAACCCGTTATGCCAAATTAAGTTAGAACAAAAAAAAATAGTCGAAAAACAGGGATCCCGTGCAGTAGTACCTTGTTGTTGGTGACGCGGAACTGCCGCCTCGTGTAGTAGGGGCAGGACTCGCTCTCCTCGTACTGCACGGCGATGTGCTCGTGCTGGGCGGTGCCGTCGTCCCAGTAGCGGGGGCATTTGCCTTCGCCGATCTATGCATGATACACAGGTCAGGCCTTACCACCTACTCTTAGAGCAGTGTTACTTTAATCTTACTATGCACATTAACCCATACAAATTTGGCACAGTAAGATTAAAGTAACACTGCTATAATAGGTGACAGTAGAGCCCCAGAAAACACTTCTTAGTTTGTAACATACGCTTTTTATTAAAAGCAATAAGCCGATTAGGCAATGAGCTTGGGAACAGTATTTTTATTTGTTTATTTTTGAAATATTTACATTTTAACTTAAAATACGACATTAAATTTTTTTCTGTAGCCCTTTAAAATACTTCACAATAATTTTTTAAAGATTCATAAAAATGACCACGCGCTATTGTTTTTGTGACAATCAAATACGCGCGAAACCCGCGGCGTGACGTCATCGGATATGTAATCGGACGCCCGCCGGGTGCGGGCGGAGAGAGCGGCGGCGGGGACTACCGGATAAGATGACGTCACGTCACGTCAGTCGAGTGCCAGCGAACTAAGCGAGGTAGTAGTGTTTTAACGAATTATTTATGTACAATAACTTTGTAAATACTTCTCGAAACAAAGTGAAATAAAAACCTATTGGTTTTAGAATAACGACTTCTATAATGGTATAAAGTAAAAATGAACATTTTTTAATTTTTCTCAAGTCCATTACACGTGTGGTATGCGGCTCACTCACTAAAAGAATAATACTACATTCCACTGTTCATTAAATAACAACCTGCACATGCGTTTGGCTCAGTGATCATCACCGCTGTTGGATGTATGAGCAGTCTTCAGTCCAGTGCTTGGAACCGGTACCAAAAATACAGGTATTATATCGGTAAGTACAGGTAATTTCCATTTCGGTTTCTGGATACCGATTCTTCCACGAGTACCGATATAGTACCTCTAAAATACCGGTATCTATCTGCGACGTTGCCAGTCTGTTTGTTACGTGAATACCGGTATCTATCTGCGACGTTACCAGTCTGTTTGTCACGTTTGATATGCAGTGCGAAATGCAGTGCAGTTAGCCAATCCAAGCGCCACTATTTATCTACTCGGTATCTCTCGCTCTCACTAATGAATTTGGTTACTTGGTACCGGTATAAGTACCTGTATTATATCTATATAATACCGGTACTACAATCTTACTTACCGGTACTCATCGGTTAACCTGTATTATGAAAACCGATATCAAATCGATACCGGTACCTTATTTAAGTCAAAGGTACCGGTAATTGAAAATTCCGGTGTTCCACAGAACATACAGACTGAACTTCAATCTAATAGTCACCTTACAACACCCAAGGGAAGAGATGGATTAGTAGTATTCTATTAATTTAACGATCCAAATGCTTATTTTAAGTTTACTGAATAAAGAAATTTGGATTTTGATTTTTTTTTAAATAGTGATTAGCTCCACTAAATGGAATACTATCAATAAATTGCGCGCCTAAAAGTAAAACACAGTAATGAAAAAGAAAGCCGAGCTGTGCCTGTGAGGCACAGAAAGAGGTACTTATATGAAAGTAGATGGTAGGATTCAGGGCAGAATTCTACCACCAGCTACAAAGCGTTCCACTTACCTCGCTAAGCATCACGATGGTGGAGACATTGTGCTCGGAAGCCATTCGCCAGAAGTCCATAATCGTGTTGGGGAGCGGGTCTTGCGTGATAATGAACCCTTCAGAGTTGTCGTAGGCTGCCAACAAAAGACATAGCGTTATTATTACAGTGGTGATATTAAATAATAAGATTTATATCAATTTAAAATTTTATTTCTTTAAATATGTAAAAATATTACAAACTGAAGATAACATTAAACAAAATCACTGAAAATAAAACGACTTGCTATTAGTGTTACTACTGTTTTCCTTGCTAGAACTGCCTGTGCTAGCAAGGAAAACAGTAGTGCCAGTGTAGTGGCATAAATATAAAAATAAAGGGAGATAGAATAAGGGGAAGAAGAGGATTAATATGAAAAGAGTAAGAGAGGGAGGGAGGACTTACCGTCGATGAATGAGGCGTTAAGCACTGTATTGTAGTGGGATAAATATAAAAAGGAAGGGAGATAGAATAAGGGGAGAAAGGGAATTAATATGAGAATAGTAAGAGAGGTCTTACCCTCGCTGAATGAGGCGTTAATGTAGGTGGAAAAATCTCTTCCAGGCAGCGGCGTGAGTATGACCCGGTTGCGGTCATAAGGCAGGCAGTCGCCGCTTCGATTCTTGGTGCATGTCTACAAAATGTGGTGAGAGAAAGAGACAAATAGAGGAAGACTTACCCTCGATGAATGAGGCGTTAATGTAGGTGGAGAAATCTCTTCCAGGCAGCGGCGTAAGTATGACCCGGTTGCGGTCATAAGGCAGGCAGTCGCCGCTTCGATTCTTGGCACGCAGCTCCTCGCTGGCGCCGGCGGCGCAGGATTTCACCGGCTCAGCCACTGGGCTGTTTATCATTTTCTGTGGGGGAGTAATGAATATTTATTTTATATAAATTAACTATTGTCGAACGAGAATTTCGCTTGATAATCATGGCGGGGATACTATATTATTTTATGTAATTTTTATTCTCATGTAAGTGGAATTTGTCTTTTTTTGAGAACAAACTCTTCAAAGCTAAACCTTTTTATTGATAGGTAAACCAACTGTCAGCTATGTTACACGGTAGAAACTTAAAGATAAAGTCAAAAAGTCAATTACAGGCCAACACTGTTAAAAATAGAGTAGATAAAATAGCTAATTGCTGATATGGTCAATAATGTTTCTACAGCGACAAATATGACCGATGACTTTAGTAAATTTTTACTAACAAATAACATGTGTGAATATTAATTATTCAAAAACGAAAGTGACTCCCACCCACTCGAGCCCACTCGAGCTTCCTGAGACTGGTTGATTTTTTTCTAGTAAACATTTTATCCGTTATCTATATAGCATTGTGAATGCAAAATTTCAATAATTAAAGATATTTATAAGCAATTACGTCTTTATCGATTGTTAAATACTTGCAATAGTATTTCTTTCGAATATGAGGGTAGACTTCAAAGTGACGTAATACCGCTGGCTTGCAGCGTAATCAAACAACTAGGAAAAATTCAGCGAGTCTCCTGGGGTCTCGCTAGCTCAGCGGTTAGAGCAGTGGACCGGCAATGCAAAGGTCGTGGGTTCGAATCCCACTCGAGCTTCCTCAGGCTGGTTGATTTTTTTTTTCTAGTAAACATTTTATACGAAAGTGACGTCAGGGTTTACTTTCGCGTTCCATTAAAAACTTTTTTTATTACCTCAAACTCGTGCTCCATGAGGCACTTGTCGCCGCCTTCGGGCGTGTTCCGCAGCCGGTCGATGGAGGCCTTGAGCCGCGACACCGGTATCTCCGTGTCGCCATAGTGCGCGTACTCGACCAGCGCGCGGTACACGAACACGTACTGTTTCTGTTGATTGAAATATATAAATAATTAATAAACAAATCATTTTTATCCATCACAAAGGCTTTAACAATTGTAAGCGTCTGAGCAAACATAAAACATGAAAAACAAAAATATATTTATTGCTTAATTAAAATTGTCATGGTGAAGGAGCGAAACCTTCGATATATAACAAGGACTTGTAAATTCTGTTTCACAAAGTAAAAAACAAAGTTTTAAAAATAATGTGGTAAACATATAAATACACTGGCTGATAAATATTTTATCTTAATGTCACTGACATTACACTCCTTATTTTTATGATCACGGAGTAACTCTTGCACCAGTTACTCCGTGATCATGGTGCATGCAACTGCGCCGAAATATCGGGGACTCAAAACAAACAACTCAGACATGGTAAAAATCCCGTTTTTTCATAAAAATAATTGTAGTGACCATGAAAGTTTAAAATGTTATTACACTCGTTGTTTTGGGTTTTTAAAAATTCCGATGGTCTCTCAGAGACAGTTATTGACAACTATGAAAGCACTAAAATGGCCGCCAACTTCTGATTCTGATGTTATACAAAAGTAAAAAAAACAAGTGCTTATAAAATATGTTTCATAAAAACATTAGAAGCCTTGTAAATAACTATAATAATATGCCATTTTACAAGGACGATCTCTCTGAAAAACTGACGACAATAACTTTTACAGAGATTAATTGAAATCGTTGAAAGTCTCCAAAGACATTTAAACTATTACTATAAATCTCTTTGAAAGTCTCAAACAGAATTTATTATAAAACATCACGAGTGTGATACAGGCACCATTTTATTTTTTTCTTTTTTATTTTAATTAATGGACAATCATCCAGTTTCAGGATGAACAATGTTTGACAAACGAAGGTATAAGATTTTGTCCCGTTAGTTTCGTTTCAATATTATTATATAATTAGCGATACATAAAAAAACGAGTCTCCCGACACTGCTAGAATAATTATTTCTGAAAGTTACTAGTTACAAAGTGTCAACGCAATTTTTCGAGAAACAGAATTAGTTTTACACGTGTAAATATTTAATTGTGAGGTTGATCATTTGATTGAGATTTATTCTACATACGTGTTAAGTACAGTTTCGTGAAACGCTACACTTGTAAGTTTGGTATTTTACAAGTGTTACTATGGTAACACACTTGTATTACAAGACCTTTCGAGAAACAGGGCCCAGTTCTAGGCGAAACAGAATTACTGAGTTTCGGCCCCCCATACAATTTAGATCTAAATAACTTATTTTAGTGGGTGTGCTTAGCGTGTATCATGATTTTATTTAGGTTAGTGTGTTGTGTTATGTTTGTGTATTGAAGCAGTGTTGCATACACAGTTAATTTAGGGTTGAGAGCGATTTCACACATTTGTTATATCTGGATTGATCGATCGACTGAATCTTCAATGTTTAATTTTGCAGCCGCTGTAATATGACGGCATCTATTCATATTACAGCGGTTGTCACGCGACTTAAATGTGGAATGTATTCACAATGGAATAGTATAATGGTAGTACCCTCAACCCAAATACATAAATATTACAAATGTCAGAATGACACCACAGAGCCTTAAAAAATTTAGAAAATCACCAGCAACTGTATCAAGAACTTCCTCAGCCGCCGCAACAATGCTACAGTATTAAACATTGAAGCCTAGTCTGTAACCCTCCAGCAGACAGTCCAAGGCTACTAAAGTGCCCCCCTCCCCACGTCTAAACTAGAGGCAGTATTGAACATAGAGACTTGGCCCTTAACCCGCAGCTGCTTCATAGGACCACAAAAGTGGG
Source organism: Scoparia ambigualis (assembly GCA_963921215.1). Classification (NCBI taxonomy): domain Eukaryota; kingdom Metazoa; phylum Arthropoda; class Insecta; order Lepidoptera; family Crambidae; genus Scoparia; species Scoparia ambigualis. The sequence goes on along the minus strand of OY992528.1, from coordinate 13,303,410 downwards.
CCTCCTCTTGTGGCGGCGTCACCTTCCGCATGACGCCGCACATAATTCGACACGAAGCAAACACCTTCTCAACCGTGTCAACAGATGGCGCCACAAACGCATACCAATGACGTCGCCATACTACGACGATAAAACAGTATGGGAAGCCTGCATCGCGGTAGCGAAGTTTCACCATCTCCTTCGCTATATATAGTACCTCCAACTAACATCTGATGGACTTCGATCCCCGAGCTATACCACCCAGCTCGGAGATCTTCCCTTTGGCCTTCCAACAATGTGGCATCCATTCTTCCTTACCATCCGCTTCCCTACATTCTTAACACTTTAACTGGTACAGCCATACGTTTTATTGGTTCTCCATCCTATTACAACGGAATAAGGTTTAAATAATGGTGGCATCTATATTGCCAACAGTTAAATGGGGTAAATAAAGCTATAACTCACCAGCGATTGCACCAAGAAGTTCCTCTGCCGCCGCAGCTCCGCCACAGTATTGAACACTGAGGCTTGGCCGGTGGCCTTGAGCTGTTCCAGTAGACAGTCCAAGGCGACTAAGGTACCCGTTCGGCCTACACCAGCGGAGCAATGGACCACAACTGGGCCCACCGTGTTGGCCCACGCTTCGTTTACACGCTGTATGCGGACAAATAAAAATTGTTTCAATAAAAATATTACAGACACTTCACTTACACAAATAAACTAGGCTAGACAAGCATTTAACCCTTTAACCGCTTGGCTTTTTATCAGTTGCCGTGTCCCCAGCGCCAAGTTCAGAAATATAAAAAATAAAAACCTACAACAAAGAGGGTTGTACGTAGTTTACTCATGACAATATCGATAAAACAAACAGGTATATTGGCGGATATATACGATCTAGGCGAAATAACCACGATACAAAGTTTGTAGGATTAATCCAACCCTAGTGGGGAAAAGGTAAATATAAAAGTCAGGCAGAGATGTTGAAAGGAGAATACAGGGTACAGACTAGACCAATTGTTTAACAATTATTAATCCTTTATTGTACATATAAAGCACATAGAAAAAGACGTTTCAAAAGACATATAACAAAGTCGAGCTTATCTCAAGAAGAGTTCTCTTCCAGCCAACCCTAGCTGTGGTGTGGATAGAGTCTGCGGGACTAATGACACTTATTACAAATACAATTATACTTATTACATAAACATACATAATAATAAAATCAGGTTTTTTCACATACATCACACTCAGATTTTAATCCCAATATTTGTTTACCTTGATAAACTTGAGTATGGAGTGCGGGTGCTCCGGCGCGGCGAAGTCCTTCCACATGAGGAAGTGGTATTGCCTGACGGTGCGCGTCTCCACACAGTCTTTGGCTTCTCTGGGAGAGGTCGGCGCACTGGACTCGGAGGCTTCTTTACAATCTGTGGGGTGGCATACAAACTGATAGTAGTAAACACTAAAAAAGTTTAAAAGAAAAAGCGAGAGGGGTACTGCCAGCACATATTGGGCCGGCTCGCCAGGCGTAATACCACCCACCCTCGCACAGGGTATCGGCGTGAAACAATAGCACTCGTTGTGTTACGTCCGGTGAATAAAAGTACCGGAAGCAGTCTGTCTCCAGTTCCCCCCGCCACCCCTCGACAATTGGCTATTTGACAGTTGTAACAATAAAATATGAAATATGTCGGATATGGTAGTTTTTAATTTAACAATAATTAACGGTTTGTCCATGGGAGGCGGTGATTACTTCCCATCAGGTGACAAGCTCGCTCGTTTACCTACTTTTCACATAAAATAATCCTGCGTGTTCAACATAACAATGGCTTAAGGGCGCTGTTGGGTCTGCCTATGCCTGCCTGAAAATACCATCACTATTAGAAAGGATACGGGGTAGCCCCAACAACATATTAAGGACCGTTGTGTAGAGGCATGACTCTCTCCTTATTGGGCATTTTGCTTACCTACTGATCAAACAGAGCGTTTGATCTTTTTAATGGGCAGATAAGTGGATTGCAGCTAAGATATTTAATTTATTAACATATAATATATTAACATAAAATAATACCTACCTAAACGATCAGTGTTATCTTAATAAATAATAAAAGTAAAGAAGCATTCCACAAACCCGGAGGTTGTCAGAGTTCTAATTGGGGACACCCTTGACCACGAGCACGACTATGGCGACAGATACAGGAAAACATTTTTATCAGTGCGCAAATTTTTTTAAAATCATTTAGTAACTTTTTTTTCTCTTAAATAACGGCTTCGTGCGATCAGCACATTTAGCCAGTGTCAAGTTTTAATAGTAAATATTATTTTCTTTACATTATGTGGATGATAATGGGTGATAGTGAACGTTTAATGATAAATGATATTCCCCCAAACCCCTTGAGACTCAATAAAGCTGTGGGACTTTATTGAGGTCTCACACGGACTTCTTGAGAGAATTTGAAAAGTGATGTTGCACTGTTTTGTTTTATTTGCTAACACTCATGCACGTTCACGAACACTTAACAGTAAATAATCCACCATTATTTTACATTCATATTCGACAAAACACAAATTATAGAAAATAATACAAAACTGCAGACATGACGCTTCACTTTTCCGCCAAGAAGTCATTTAGTAACGTTAATAGCCATAATTTTTTTTAATTATTTATTTAATATGTCCGGCACAATAAAAAATAACTTGTGGATACCGGGCGAATGAAAGGGTGTGTCGGTGCAAGTGCATTGACCCACCCGGCCGCCTGGCATCGTAATGTGTTAGAGTTCAATTTCGCGGTCCCGGTCGATTTACCATGATCAATGTATTTTTGTGGATATGTTTGATAAACTTTAGTTTCTTTATTTTTTACATAAGAAAATTAAAATTAAATCTGTAGCTCTAGATTAAGTTACTTTATAATTTAAAAAATTATGCGCACTGATAAAACAAAATCCTGTATAGATAAGATGGTGGCAACAGGACTTTGGATAAAACAAACTGCGCACAACAATGACCTTTTATAAATAGACTAGTTTACGTGAATGAATTGCATTTTAAAATGGCGAAATTGTTTCTATGACGTAATACACGTCGAAAGGGAAAATCATATCATTAGCCTATTGTTAAAAAGAGATAGACATTATTTTGACTTTTGGTAGTTGACCAATGAGCTCATAGAATTTATGCGCTATCTCGGCCGCCATTGTTTTTCTCTTTCACTCTTACAGAAAACATAGTATACGCTCCTCACTCATGTATATCGGATTGGCAACATGGCAAATGTCATCACTTAATGAAAATTTGTATTTTAAATTTATATTTACAATACTTACGAATGAAATAAGACATTTTTATTGTCTCTTACGGCTGCAGTATAATTTTTACAATTTCTGGATACACAGGAAGGCGTTTTAACCAATTAACAAATCAAAAACTCATAAAGGTAACGATCGTGTGTAAATCGTGTTGACGTAACACTGACTGACGTGTCGTGTGACTGAGTGAAACTCGGGCAATTACCTTGATTTGTGCTTGCCACTACGGAGGCCAGGCAACGTATCTAAACATAAAATATCATTGGCGCACAATAACAACGAGCCTCCTCTAAGAATCGGACCCGGGACATTATTATTTTTAAAACCTTTATCACTAACCATCATGATGAACATTTGCATTTCACTACCTCTCTGTGCAATGAGTGTGCATTTTAGAAATTTTATCTGTTTGAGTAGGTAGTCATACTGTTTCATTTCCATTTTGAATGTTTTTAACGTTTTGTGACTTTTTGATTGATTGTTGTTACTCATTCTTAATAGTAGTGAATTATTCGCTCGTCAAGTTAAAAATAATAAAGTTAGTGATCAGCAGCTTAGTGGATGAAAAAAGAAAAAAGAAGTCTCTTTTGATTAAATACATTGTGTAACTTGTGGATAGCGTTGTGGGCTGCATTATTGTTAAGACTTGTTTTGTGTATTATTTTTTGTGTTATGGTATAATGCAGTTGTTTGCTGTTCCTATAAAATAAAATAAAATAAAATGAGATTAGTGTTTTGTAATTAAAAGTGTATCTTACCGCCATTCCTTTTGGCAACACCGTTATTTTCCACAATGGGTTGTCCGTCAGAGTTGGTTGGTTGCTTGGTAATTTTCAACTCTCTCACTATGTAATCGGAATATCTGTGAAAGAAGTGTAACAAGTTATTTCAGACATCTTATGTTCCATTGATACATAAGAAGCACATGGAAAGTTGCGTTTACTCAGTGTCTACCCGTCCGGGAAAATTTATTTATTCATTTATTCAACAATGTTTCAACATTCAGCATTAAACTAAAGACAAAGTACAGAAGATGTTACTAAGCCAATTATAAAAACACATTATGCTACTTAAAAATGTTAACAATTATTAATGAACGCAGTTAGGTAGTCTAAAAAACGGATAGATGAAGTTTGTCGAATGATAACTTGCAGAATGGGTGTGATTTTGATTGTAAAATACAAATATAAGAAAACCGAAGAGACCCATGTCACATTACATCTACTAATTGTATCTGTTAAGAGGGTTTACGCATTTCGGTTTCCCATACAAACTTCCAAGTTGAAATTTTTAAAAACCAGTAAGTCAATTTTGATGAAAATTTGCATGCTAAAGTAAAACACAAGGATCTAAATAGCTTGAAAATGTTTATTTAACTGAGTTATTGCAATTATTTACTTTCTATAGTGGACTTTAAATTGCAATAACTCAGCTAAAAAAACGTTTTTTAAAAATGTTTTCAACAAACTATTTAGATCCCAATATTTTACTTTAGCATGCAAAGTTTCATTAAAATTAACCTATTGGTTTTTAAAATTTTCGACTTGGAAGTTTGTATGGAAAACCGAAATGCGTAAACCCTCTTAATATGTTTTAATGTTGTTCCATATATTGATTCGTTTATTAAACTAACCGTTTCTCAGCAACATGATGGACCGTAATGCCACCAAACGCCCTTGACCCGCGCACCTCATCCGGCCAGTACTTGCTGCACTTCACCTTGGAGTACTCCTCCAAGTTAGTGAGCATCACGATCAGCTCCAAGCCGTGCTCCCATATCATACGCCAGAAGTCGGTGACCGTTGTATCGGTGGGGCCCTGCGCGCATATGAACTGCTTGCGCTCCTGTTGAAAACGTCAGGTAAGTCCAATCGATATTAATTCTTAAGGTACGCTTACACGGGCAATGAAAATTTATTAATTGAGGGGTATAAAAGCAAAAACGCCACTGTCCACTTTAGTCAGTTTATTTCAATCAAAGCTAAATCTTTGATTTAAATGATTTTTGAAGGTTTATTTACCATTAAAAAATAGCTTATTACTAAAAAAATATAATTTTACGCTTTTTCAAAATTCATTTTAATAAAACATTAGCTTTGATTGAAATAAATTGACTGAAGTGGACAGTGGTGTTTTTGCGTTTATACCCCTCAATTATGAGCAATACTGGGCGATTTTGACGTGACAAAATATCGAGCAATTTACGGCAACACCAACAAGCATCAATTTGGCAAAATGTTTTGCAACGACTATATTAAGCAATATGGAGCAACTATAAGAAACTAGGCAATACCACGCAACAATTTCATACACGTACAAAACTATTGCTCGGCATGAAGAACGCGCTGGCGCCGCGCTGCTGCACATCCGCCCGCCCGCTCGCTGTCCCCGCGGAAGCGAGACGTAGTCAAACCGCAAAATCAATATGTGCAAGCGAGACAGGAAACAAACTTGCTTTAAATTTCCAGACTCATTGGATGTTCGGCCATTCGTATCGGCAACATTCAGCAATTGGAATATATGGAGCAATTATAAGCAATATTGCCGAAACTATTGCAGCAATTTTTGGAAGTTGCTCCACATTACTCCAGAGTTATCAAAACGAGTTGCCAAGCAATAATTGATCAAAAAAATGCCCGTGTTAACGCTCCTCTATACTCAACACATATGGTTCAAAATTTATTGACACGACATTTTGTGATAGATTCGTATGCTTGGAGTACACCTCCAAGTTGTGGGAATCACGATCTCTAGCCCGCACTCCCATATCATACGTCTAAAATCGGTGACTGTCGTATCGGTGGGGCCTTGCGCGCATATGAACAGCTTGCGCTCCTTTAGGGAACGTCAAATTTGATCCTTAAGGGGGGTTAGGCGGAGAAAACGGAAAAGTTGGCTGTTTTCTATTAGCTGTTACTCATGTGTGAGACTGATGACTTTCCAAAACACGATTGGAAACATTTTGCTCGATAGAAAAAAAATCTTGAAGTTACCTCTAAAACTTCATATAAATGCACATTACGACCGTGTTTTACAATAATAATTCATATAAACTCATAAACACATAGGTTTTTTTTTGATTTCTTGATTTACCTTTTCGATTTCTTGGCTGATTTGAATTTTAAAAAACTAAACATTTTTTTTAACTTTTTCATAAAAATGTGAATGGCGCAAACAAATTACCGCGGACCCCGCACCGCGCAACACCCGCGAGGGCCCGGTATTTTCGCTGACTGCCTAACCCCCCTTAAAGTCTCATACATAAAGTTTAAAGTTTTTTGAAATGGTATTTTGTGGTAGGTTGTCGTGTCGGTGGGGCCCTGCGCGCATATGAACTGCTTGCGCTTCTGTTGTCTCTTGTACGTCAAATTTGTCCAATTAATATTGATCCAATACTCAAAAGTCATAAAGTTCAAAATTTATTGGCATGACATTTTGTGAACCTGATGAAGTTTGTATTGCTAGATTCGAATAACTAGAAGATTTGACATTTTTAAAGTCCTAATATGAAATGTTAGAAGAAAGCTTAAAATTGTTTGATATAATTTATTTTCTCGTGTAGTACCTCCGAAAGTATGCTGCCGAGGTTTCCCAGACAAAAGAGCACGAGTCGATTTGTAGTGTTAACTCAAGGTATCGAAATTTCGATTTACTTAGTTCCTTCCTCACTCTCTTCAGAACTCTCTGTTAATCATTTTGGTGGACCTCAGCATTCTTGGCATGGACATCGGCCAGGAACTGAATCCAAAATGCTACATCGAGAGTGTTATTTTAACTGCCTCCCTTAAGTTGGGTATTCTCAATAAGGTGAGGCGGTTTTTCACTCCTGAGCAGCGCTGTTTGCTGTAAAAGACTCAGGTGCGATCGAGTATGGAGTATTGTTCTTATCTATGGGACCTCGACGATGCACTTGATAGACTGCAAAGGCGAACGGTACGCATTATTGGAGGTGCTGAGGTTACAGCCTCCCTTGAGGACCTCCAGCTGCGTAAAGACATTGTCTCACTGTCTTCTACCGGAACTACTACGGAGTGTTCTGAAGAACTTTTTGATCTAATCCCGCCCTCTCCTTTCCTCTCCCGGAGTACACGTGCTGGTCTTATGAGCTGGTCTTACTGTACAGACTATCAGCACTCGTACCAAAAAATTAGGCAAGTCGTCCCTCTGTAAGACCATTCTTGGAATTCTCTGCCGGTGCATGTGTTTCCCAGCTCCTATAGTCCCCGGTCTTTTAAGCGGGGTGAAACGGCATTTATGCAGGCCGTCATGAATGAGTATGACGAGTCTCATTAAAAAAAATGTAGTACATCGGCGATTGTATTACAAAACTATAATGCAATATCAACAAAATCATAGCTGGACAGTTTTTCAAAAAAAAATGTTTACATGAGTAGTGGTTGGTTAACCAATGACAATTGCTATATAAAAAATTAGACCTGAAGATGGTCAACCGTTAATTTTGTTGATAATACATGTATAATCGAGTGAAGTTTACATGCAGTAGCGTGCGCATAGATCGTATGCAAGCGTATATCGCCGGGAAGTGGTCGAACATGGTCGTGGTGGTATTAACATGTAATCATCATCGCATATACAACTTATTTTAACTATTACCTTGCACATAAATCGCTAAAGCACATGCAATAAATAAATATAAAACACAAACATTGCTTTGCAAATGTACAGAGACAACGCTTAGAGTGCATGCGATACCTGATTAGGCTCCAAAGGGTCCTTAGTAAGCACAGGACAGACAGACAAACACAGTTAAGACATCGTACGAAAGGTGGAAATGGAAAAGAAAGCGACATTTGCAAGGAAGAAGACAAAACATATTGTGTATTTATAACTAGGTATATGCTGGCAAATTCATATGTGACAGTCCACACTCACTTCTCGGAACCGATCCGGGAACCTAGCCAGTTTCAAGTATTAAACAAACAATTTAAAAATGTACCGTCATATCATCTTTTTCCTTTTTTTTTACAGGTGACGTTTTAGGTTGCCCGCGTAATTCGTTAAGGGGTGGATACCTTATATCCGAGTTAAAACATAGGCCCTTAGGGTGGATTCGACCAAACTGGAATAAGGTCTTATACTTAGATTAAACGACGAATTTTTTATAGACTAATCTTCCAGTTTAGTCGAATCTACCCTTAGTCATATAAAAGAAGAGTATCTTTTCGTAATACTTTTTGCGTAATTAATGCTCATATTTTGACAGTGAAACGTAAAAAAATTTTTTTGTTTAATGTTAGCTACCTACCTTTAAATTAGTTATTCTAAAGAGTATCTGGTTCCAACTCACCCTATACCCGGAAACATAATTGGCGTTGATGTAATCAGAGCCGGTGATGCTGTCGATCTGCGCGAGCTTCACGCGCGTCTGGTCGTAAGCCTTGATGTCCGGGTAGCGGTTCTTGGGCTGGTTCTCGCGAGCTTCAGACGCGTGCGTGGTCCTATCCGGGAAGCATTCGGGCAGCATCTGCAACAACTTTGGTGATTCGTTGTTGCGGTTTAAATTAATCAAAAATGAAATCAAATTATAAGTATATAAACGTCACACTGTTGGGAACATGGACAACATCACATGGGGAGCTTGGACTATAACCCACCACGCTGGCCCAATGCGGGTTGGAGGGTTTTAACGACTGCCATCTTTCGACGACAACCGGGACCAAGAGCTTTACGAGCCTTCCGAAGCACGGAGGAGCTCAAAATATTTTTTTGACAATTTGGTCACCCATCCAGCGACCCGCCATCGCGAAAGTTGCTTAGCGGGCAAGATCGCAAACCGAACGCCAATGCTCCATTGAGCTCCACAAAAATTCAAATTAATTATGCATTCGTTATTTATCACGGGTAAGTGCAGGTCGTTGTTGTAATTGTAAGAGGTTGAATGCTGCCCCCATAATATACCTTATGGCATACCACCCCCTCCCTTCCCTTGGGTATTGCAAAAGGCAACCAACGGACTAAAGACTGCAAATACTTCCAACAGCATAGAGCGGCGATGGGTTCACCACCACCTGTCACGCTGAGCACATGTGCAGTCGCTATTTGATGAAAAGTGGACTGTGGCAGAGGACTGCTTTTGCGGTCCTCATTACCTAGTATCTGACTAACCCTTCGGGGATAATAGTCGTAATTATATGTACGTAATCTTTAAATTAATTAAAAATAATCTTAAATAGAATGAAACAGAAAATGAATAAATTATTAAGGGTGGATTCGACCAAACTGGAATAAGACTTACTCCGAGATTAGTCTATACAAATTCGGCGTTTAATCTAGGTATAAGACCTTATTCCAGTTTGGTCGAATCCACCCTAAGAGGCCTATTACATCTCGACTGTGATTTTTGCATAAAATGCCCAATTTTGGCGTTATGGATCTCAGAAACAAAAATACATTAACAATTATGACTTATTGAATAGTGTAGAATAGCTATTGGAATAGTGCGTAGCGGCCTCGCTTTTTGTAAATTTTGCTTAACGTTTTAATTAAACCCAAAATTGCAGAGAAAGATTTTCATAAAGTGCGCGAAGGCACTTTTTTGAGCTCATCGATTGAACTACTGTTCTAAACAAGTGAATTAAAAAAATATAATATTATCTCTTAAATAGTCGAATAGTGCGTAGCGGCCTCGGAATTTTTAGATATCATTGATTTTATATAGGAAAAAAATCTTATTCGAAACCAAAATACTTCGAAAATTGCTATAAGTTAACTGTGAATATCGCCTATTTACGATAATATTATTGAGCAAAATTTATACCAGAGTAATTGTTACTTCATGAGGAATAAAGATTATATAATGAATTTATTATCCTATTTTGATAAAAACGATAAATACAACTGCAAAATTACTATAAAATGCGATGCGCCGGCCGTCCGAATTCAACTTATGCTCACAGAATGGAGATTTGTAGTATTATGCACAAATTTATTATCCTATTTCGATAAAAACGATAAATACAACTGCAAAATAACTACAAAATGTTCAAATGGGCATTTTATGCAAAAATCACATTCGAGATGTAATAGGCCTCTTAAGGCACCGAGACCGAGCGCCGCGCAATATATATATAGTGTGCGAGCGGGATAGCATAACGCAAATGTTAAAGTGCATGGCGGTAACATGCGAACAGAGAAGAGGACAGATGAATATGCTGTCTCGTTCCTCCTTACTTAATTTAAGGTAGAACAACGTACGGCACCATGGTTCTGGACAGATTGTGGAGTCTCCGGTGGTGCCCTTAGAATATATTTATAGTGTGCGAGTAGGATACAATATATGTGTTGTTCCTTTCTGTTTTGTGTAAATTGTATATAAGAAAGTGGTGTCCTGTAATAAATGTCTATTGCAATCATTCTGCCTTTCACTACAAACAAATAAAATTGTCGCCGTTTAAGTAGAATTTTTGTACGCATTATACACAACACCTAACGAGGCTCTCGCTGAAAGGTTGGATCAAAGGTCAGATACAGAAGGCAGTACTTCTTGACACGGCACGTATTGTCAGGAGTTGCTTCACTCTGCAGCCCTAATCACCGGTAGATTGGGTCTATCCCCGCTGCCGGTGGCAACCTATAAAACCAGGGCTTGTAATACCGGTATTTTCAATTACCGGTACCTTTGACTTAAATAAGGTACCGGTATTGATTTGATACCGGTATTCATAATACAGGTTAACCGATGAGTACCGGTAAGTAGGATTACTACAATTGTTTTACTTATCGGTTACTTACTTACTTACAGGATTCTAGTAGTACCGGTATTATACAGATATAATTCAGGTACTTATACCGGTACCAAGTAACCAAATACATTAGTGCGAATGAGAGATACCGAGTAGATAAATAAGTAGCGCTTGGATTGGCTAACACAGACTGGCAACGTCGCAGATAGATACCGGTAAATACCGGTACTTACCGATATAATACCTGTATTTTCGGTACCGGTTCCAAGCCTTCCATATAACCCACGGCCGAATTCAATGAAGACGGTTTGTAAACAAATTACTGTTATTTCTTTGTGCAAATATGTAGTTTCACTCAGATTTTTACTCTTTTTTGAAAAAAGACACCATTGTTAGCCGTTATCTAGTGAATCGCTCTCAAGACAAAAGTAAAAGCATCATTGAAACTTAGGCTAAAAGAGCACTACCTATCCAACAACAACAATTAGAAATATTTTAACCAATTGTTCGTTCATATTATGAATTATTATATGTAAAGTATGTATAAACAACAATATAATTAGAGTAAGTATGTATATATATGTATGATATAATAAATATGTAAGTATTTCGTTATCATTAGTCCCGTAGACTTTCTCTCCGAACCACAGCTGGGGTTGGCTGGAAGAGATCTCTTCTAGAGATAAGCTCACATATGTCTTTTTTAATGTGTTTTCAATGTGTGTTTTCTATGTGCAATAAAGGATTAATGGTTAAAATGAGACACTAGATATTTACACAAAGAAATGTCAATAATTTGTTTACAAACATTTTATTGTCGAATTTGGCTGTAGTATATAAGACGACTGCTAGAAACCGCAAGAAACTCCGGCTGGTCAGGTCAAGAGTTTTAAACATGACAAAAATGACAAGAATCATTGCAGACTAACGTAGGTACTTATGGCCCAGCTGACTCGGACGGGTGGGTCAACGGCCGGCCGCTGCCCGCGCGTTGTAAATAATCGTTATTTTTAAGTGTTTTTCATTTTATTTTTCTTATGTTATTGCTTTAAAATAAATCAGATACTCAAAGACTATCCAATTAAAATTCACAAAATGAATTATTATTTCATTTAAAATTAAAAAAGCAAGAATTTCTTTTTTGTCATGTTTAAAACACTTGACCTGACCAGCCCTTGAAGTTTCTTGCGGTTTCTAGCAGTCGCTTTATATAGGCTTCGATCAACAATACCAAGTAGATAACGCGTCACGTACAAAATCAAAGCTAAATTCTGTCCACGTGAATAAATACTTCTTTACTAACGAACTGAGACAAAAGTTATAAAACAGTTTTAAGTTCAACCTAATTACAACCATGGCACCCAGTTATAAAGTCACAAATCATTTAAGTACTATCTTATACTTACGATCATTCGTTACAAACAACGAGCAAAGCAATGATTACTCCTGTCACTTAAAAAAATAAAAGACGTCAATATCATTTAGTAGTGAAATCAACCTTACATGGAAACAAATAAAGTACTTTTTCCTGTTACTGCCTTGCGAGAAAATAAGAGCTCACTTCTCAAGTGGGCTGTTATTTACCGAGACATATTTTTAGCGCCGACCTGACATCTAGTTGTATTGTTGATCAAAGAGTATAGGTTAAGTTTTTTATAATATTTTAAATTGTTTTTCAGAGAGTTCAGTGAAAAATTAACCGTGTCACATAGTGTTGAAAGAATACTACCACCCCCTCTCTCTAGGGTGTCGCAAAAGGCGACTAACGGACTAAAGACTGCACATACTTCCATAAGCATAGAGCGGCGATGGGCTCAACTGTCACTCTGAGCACATGTGCTGTCGCTATTTGGTAAAAAGTAGAGGACGGCTTTAGCTGTCCTCATTGCCTAGTCACTGACTAACCCTTCGGGGATAATAGTCGCGATTATATGTATGTATGTCAGTGAAAAATATGTCCCTCCTACCTCAAACTCCTTCTGGAAGCCGTAGTCGGAGTCGACTTGCCGCTCCGCATACGCCGCGGCTAGATCCTCCTTGGCGATGGGCGGAATGTCAGGCAGAGTGGTCGACATCAACTGCTGGCGGCCGCCGAATAATGTCCTGAAGGGTGAAGTTTAGGAATTATAAGTGTAAGTATATTTAATATTTAACCGTAGCGGTGAATGAATACTACCACACCCTCTCTTCCTGTTGTGTGTTGTTGTTGTTTGTTGTTTCTTTATCTTTATCTTTTATCTTTATCTTCCATTTGGTGTCGTAAAAGGCGGCTAACGGACTAAAGACACATACATCCAACAGCATAGAGCGGCGATGGGCGCACCACCTGTCGCGCTGAGCACATGTGCAGTCGCTATTTGGTGAAAAGCTTCGATCAACAATACCAACTAGATATCAGATCGGCGCTAAAAATGTGTCTCAGTAAATAACAGCTCACTTAAGAAGCGAGCGTTTATTTTGTCTAGTTTGCTTGAAACACGGCCAATGTAAACACGTTCACATCGCCGCAATGTGTATTTAAAAGTTGCATAAATAATGCCCGAGAAAGCAATTTAACGGCCGGAGTGTCTTACTTTCGCTAAGTACATGTAGAATAAATTATATTTTAAGCTACATTTACAAATAACATAAAATTTTGAAAACAATTACCGATTTCAACCCACGCTACAAATGTTTGGCTAACGTTGACCAATAGACGCGCGCGCCAACATTTGTGTAACAGAGCAGTGGACGCATGGAGTGAGCGAGAGAGAAATACTTAGAAGATTTGTGACTTTATTACTGGGTGCCATGGTTGTAATTAGGTTGAACTTAAAACTGTATGATAACTTTTGTCTCAGTTCGTTAGTAAAGAAATGTAGCTGTATAAGTATATATTCACGTGGACAGAATTGAGCTTTGATTTTGTACGTGACGCGTTATCTAGTTGGTATTGTTGATCGAAGGTGAAAAGTGGACTATGGCAGAGGACTACTTTTGCGGTTTTCGTTGTCTAGTCTCTGACTAATCCTTCGGGGATAATAGTCGTGATTATATATAATGAATGTATGTATTTATATAAATAAAAATCTATTGCCATGAATGTATGATCTCGAATGTAGGTACGGCAAATTGTTTTTTTGTTTTGTTTGTACGAGAGAGGACAAGTTTGTATGAAAGAATTTTTAGAAACACGTTACGGAATAAGAGGGTGTTCACGCGCACGAAGTTGCGGGCACGCCGCTTGTAAATATGCAAAAAAAAAACTATATATTTAAATAGCTATAAGAAAGTTAAATAAAAGACAATTTATTCGTAATTTTTTGATGTTTTTGCATTATTATAACGTGAGGCAGTTGATTTTTATTACGCGTGTTTACTTTGCCCGTTCATCATGAGCGGCGGCCTGAGCCCTAGTGACACACCCCTGTGTGTCACTCCGCAGTTTAGGTCCGTTCGGCCAGAGCGCCTCCCGGGCAGGCGAATGGCAGGTTGCCGCTCGCGACACACCGAACACCGAACGATCATTTCTGTGATTTTTGTGCACCGAACAATGACTACTGTTTAGTAGTTTATAATCCGTATAAAAGATAATGTTGTGTTTACGGGTGTCTAAATAAAAGAAAGAACAATGAATGTGATTTATTCTAATTTAAACTTAAATATATCCATGAGTGGAAACCCTGCGTTCCTGACGTCAAATCGATATCGAGTCAGCGTTGCTTAACGGAATATGAACGCTCGGGTCACACGATAAGTTTCAATTTCGCGTGAAAGTCGTAGGAGTAGGCAATGTTTTACACCTACTGCTTACTCTTTGTCTGTTTTCTTTATTTTTGTGTGTGCAATAAAGCGTTGTATCTATCTATCTATCTAAACTTGACTTTAGTTAGAGAGTGAACCTTCTGTACGGTCGTACTATTAGTTATTCTGTGCCCTAGTGCTGTGACGTGAGGCGTACCTGAAGGCGGCCTCGATGCGGTTCATCTCGAGCGGCGCGTGCGGCGGCAGCTTGCGCGTCCTGCGTGCTTGTAACGCGCAGAACGCCACCATCAGCAGGAGCACCGCGCCCGCCACACCGCACGTCACCTAAGCAGCGGGGGAACGTTATTTATTACTTTTTTGCTTAATTTAAGGGACTATGGTAGAGGACTGCTTTTGCTGTCTTCACTCTGACTAACCCTTCGGGGATAATATTCGTGATTACATGTATGTATTAATGGGAATAAACTCAATTCTTCATGATAATCATAAGCGCGGTAGCTCAACTGTCAAAAACCCGGCAACTAGTGCGGTACCGTGACATTAGGGATGTTTTAATCGATTGATCTAATCTTCATCTTACAGTATGTATGTATTTAAGGGGTATTATTTAATTTAAGGGTCTAGAAAAAGAGATAATAGTTAGAGAGCAGCCCATACAGCCGTATTCATGTTGGTGGCGGCCGGCGCTGGTTGCGTCACCATACCATGGTGTCCTAATGAAATAGGGCCCTTAATCTCACCTGGGACTTCTTAGCGGGAAAGTGAAGCGTCACGTCTGTAGTTTTGTTTTATTTTCTATAATTTGTGTTTTGTCGAATATTAATGTGAATTAAATTTATTAACTGTTAAGTGTTCGTGAACGTGCAGGCAGTGTCGGCAAATAAAACAAAACAGTGCCACATCACTTTTCAAATTCTCTCAAGAGATCTGTGTGAGATCTCAGTAAAGTCCCACAGCTTTACTGAAACTCAAGGGGTTTGGGGGAATATCATTTATCGACCTCCTTGGTCGAGTGGTTTGTACACCGGTTTTCATAATGTCGCCATCTCTGAGGTCCCGGGTTCGATCCCCGGTCGGGTCAATTTAGAAATTATTGTTTTTCTAAATTGTCTCTGGTCTGATAGTTTTCTATGTATAATAAGTATTTTGAGTATGTTTATCCGTTGTCTAGTAACCATTTAACGAGTTACTTCGAAGCTTCTCTTGGGCTAGCTAGATAATTGGTGTGATTGTAGGAAAGATTTATTTATTATTTTTATTTCATTAAACGTCCATATTATCACTCATTTTCATCTCCTTTATGCTAAGAAAATATTTACTATTAAATCTTACTACTTGACATTGGCTAAATGTGCTGACCGCACGAAGTCATTGTTAACCCTTTCACGGGCAGTACAGTTAAATTTTTTCATTGCTTTTCAACCTTATTTTAAGAGCATAAGGTTCAATATTTGGTGGCAATATAGCTGCCATTGCCTTCGAAAGGGTTAAAGGGGATAAAATCTCACCTGTAAAGCGACCTCTAGCGCGGTAGAGGGCACCGGCACGGGCGGGCTCGGCGCCGGAGTGAGAGCGTTCACGTACTCACTGTACATCGGCTTTAGGTCGGGCAAGCCAGCTGGGAACAAAGAACCATCGTCACCAGCCTATAATCGGTCCATGGCCATAACCCACCAAGCTAGTCCAATGCGGGTTGGTGATGTTTTTGAAGTCTCGGCCAGTCAACAGTGCTTTGGGCTAGTTGACTAAATTTCAAAATCATATAAAGAGGGTTTACGCATTTCGGTTTCCCATACAAATTTCCAAGTCGAAATTTTTTTAAACCAAGACATTTTTTTTTTTAAGTCGTCTAAGACGACCAACACCTAAGTCTCTCTGTGGCCATGGGCCCTGCAATGAGATCGTTTTTGAACTTTCTATAGTGGTAAGTCATTATTAATGAAACTTTGCATGCTAAAATAAAATACAGGGATCTAAATAGTTTCTTGAAATCATTTTTAAAAAACGTTTATTTAAGTGAGTTATTGCGATTTTAAACTTTCTATAGTGTACTTTAAACCGCATTAACTCAGCTAAATAAACGTTTTTTAAAAATGTTTTTAACAAACTTTTTAGATCCCTGTGTTTTACTTTAGCATGCAAAGTTTCATCAAAATTGGCTTATTGGTTTTTATAAATATCGACTTGGAAGTTTGTATGGGAAACCGAAATGCGTAAACCCTCTTAAAACGATACCTGTTTACTTATTTTATCCTAAATTATTTAAAAAAAAATCGATCATTTACAATATTTATTTATCGCGTTTTTACATTCCGATTTAAATTTACGGCAAAAACGTGAAAGGTTTTGGTCTCTCAACGCTGCGGTATGCGGCATGCGGTGCAAGACACATAATTGTATGAAAAACGTCTAGTATCTCTTGTTCCGTCGCAGTATGCGTCAGCGAAGGGCAAGCGCGGTGAAGTGGGGAGCGGGTATTCCGCACTGCGCGGCGTCGTTCTTGTTTATTCGCTGCAGTGTGCGTCGCAGGTTGACAATGGATTTGTTTGAAGATAATATAATACTTAGATTTTTAATGAATTTTTTTTCACAATAATTTAAATGCCTTTATAATAAAGATTCCAAACAACTTTCACCCCTCCGTTGCAAAAACAGCAGGTAGCAGCGGCAAAATCAACTGACCACTTCTCCGCAGAGGCGGCAAACGCTGAATCGTGACGCCGCGTTTGAGCCGCATACCGCAGCGTTGTGCGTTACGATAAAAGAGACCAAAGCTTAGGACCGCCAAGTCGACGTGAATGACGTCACGCCGTGCCAAACATCTGTTTCGTTCGAGGCTTGTTCCATAGAAATGTAACAAAGATAAAATTACATTTGGCACAGCGTGATGTCACGGCTTTTGATTGGCGTTTATTAGTTATCTTAATATTAAAAACTAGCTTAATTAAGTTAATATAAAAGCCATAACTAAAGCGTACACAATTATGTTTTGAAAGTTAATAAAAATAGTAAAATAAAAAGGAAATAAAAATTAAAAATAGATTAATACAAATTATCGTACATACTATTCACGTCTATTATTCTTTTTAGTTATAATCCGAATACCTATATAATATTATGTAAACACTAAATATCAATAACACAATAGCAAAGAAAACACGCAAGAAAGATCATTGCTGCAGGACACTTCTTGTAGAATGTCGAGCGTAGTTTAGATCTATATCCGTGTTTGTGCCAAACATCTGTGCCTGACGCTGTGAGCCACTGGTTTTGTTAATTTACATCTACCGTACATTGACAACGTTTCTCCAAAAAATAAATTATGTTATTTAAGTTTTATTGTTCTCATAGAAATCGAACTGTAATTTTGTTCTTAATGAGAATACACATCTTATGGCGGCTACACATTAGTGCCGTGAAGCTCCGGTTTTCGCGGGGTTCACGAGCGTTCACGCATGTTCCCCGATCTGATCAGGGAACAGGCGTGATCGCGCGCGTATTTTGTCCCGCGACAAAGGGTTCGCGCGGCGTTCACGCGTCGTGTCACAAATCCACATTCACAGCCCCGTGGCAGTTTCCCAAAGAGGAAATTAATCAGTTTACTCCAGACTAAGTTTAATGGCGGCTCCACATTAGTACCGTGAATTCAAGCGCGAATTCATGGCAAGAATTCACGGCACAAGTCGTGCCCTCCACATTCACGGGATGCTCACAATCGTTCGTGAAACCCGCCGCGAAATGGACGTAGAAGCTGCTGCTGCAATAACTTTGTTTGCTGTGGCAACATACTATTTAGACGTCCAAAGCATTATTAGAAAGCTTTGGAAAAATAGAAGATGGTCGATGACTGAAATACATCGTAACCGATCAAAGTATAGTCTGGAGTAAACTGATTAATTTCCTCTTTGGTAAACTGGCACGGGGCCGTGAATGTGGATTTGTACGCGTGAACGCCGCGTAAACCCTTTGTCGCGGGACAAAATACGCGCGCTATCATGCCTGTTCCCCGATCTGATCGCTGAACAGGCGTGATAGCGCGTGAACCCCGCGAAAACCGTCCACATTCACGTTCACGCCTGTTTACGGAGCTTCACTGCACTAATGTGGAGCCGCCATAAAAGAAATGCCAATCCATCCGATTTATTCTTAGTTTGTATTTCTTAGATTGTCGGGGTCGGTTTGACAAGTTCGCCAAGACAAAGTTTATAACTATGAAAGAAAATTTTTAGATATTGATTCGTAGGTGGGCTGCCGCTACTTTATTATATTTAATTTTTATGTATAAATGACTTCATTCCCTCTTCTAAATTGCAGTGCCCAACAGGGTCCAAAATTGTGTCAATAATTATCATAATACCAGCTATTTGGAATGCGAATAGAATCTGACAAAAAAGAGGTGCTTAAAAATATAAGTACACTTCTTGAAAACAATGACCAATCAGCACCCTCCTTTTCACTTACACCTAAGAAGGTATTCCGACTGGGAAAATACAGCACTGCCAAAAATCGCCCGATAAAGGTTTGCCTCGAATCTGAGCAACTGGTTCTGAAATTATTAAAAAATAGATCTAACATAAAAAGTGACATTAAAATATACTCAGACCAAACTTACCATCAACGCAGTTACCTAAAACGTATTAAAGAAGAATTACTGCAGCGTCAACAAAATGGCGAAGAGAACATCTACATCAAATATATAAAAGGTATGCCAACAATAGTCTCACAGCAACCAAAAAACTTACCTTAACCAGCAATGTAATTCATAATCACAATCATAATAATATATACTACACACTACTCGACACATACGAACAAATAACTTCGGATTCTCCTCTGAATCCCTCGTTGAATTATCTTTACGCGAACGTCAGAAGCATAATCACACCTGGTAAATTCGATGAACTCCAGTGTATACTAAAATCAATACCGAAAACAACACACGCCATCCTACTCACGGAAACATGGATTAAGTCGGAAAATGAAGCCAAAGAATTACTGCAGCGTCAACAAAATGGCGAAGAGAACATCTACATCAAATATATAAAAGGTATGCCAACAATAGTCTCACAGCAACCAAAAAACTTACCTTAACCAGCAATGTAATTCATAATCACAATCATAATAATATATACTACACACTACTCGACACATACGAACAAATAACTTCGGATTCTCCTCTGAATCCCTCGTTGAATTTTCTTTACGCGAACGTCAGAAGCATAATCACACCTGGTAAATTCGATGAACTCCAGTGTATACTAAAATCAATACCGAAAACAACACACGCCATCCTACTCACGGAAACATGGATTAAGTCGGAAAATGAAGCCAACCTGCTGCAACTAGATGGATATACTCATTATTATAACATAAGATCAGATTGTAAAGGAGGTGGAGTCTCAATATTTATCCACAACAACTTGGATCACTGTTTAGTTAATAAACAATACACCGGTGGTAATAATTATCTCTGGATAAAAACTGTCACTAAATATTGGTTTAATTTACAAACCTGGAAGAACAAACTTTGGTGATTTTATAGAGGTATTTGAACGGCAACTCGAAGAGTACAGACGATCAATTATTTTCGGCGATTTTAATGTTGATCTACTGACTAACGATGTTACAACCTCACGCTATATGACTTCTATAGAAGAAGCAGGGTATACAATAATTAATAATATTGAAGAAACTTACTGCACCAGAGAAACGGCTACATGCAGAACTATTCTTGACCACGTTTGCACGGACCTCCTAAAAGATGACTTTAATTTTTACATTATAGACCCAGCTATCGCTGACCATAAACAGATCTACTTAGAACTCTTAAAAAGCAGACCAAAACATAAAGCTAAACTGAAATATATGGCAGTAGATTACACCAAATTATACGAAACTATGAAAGAAGTAAGCCTAAAGAGCGAAGATCATCAATACGTATATCTAGAACAAAAACTCTTACAGAATATCGCAAAGTGTAAAATTACTAAAATCAAAATATTAAACTTACCTAATGATGACTGGATTGATCAACGTATAATATCTGAAATTAACAATAGAAACAAGATATGGAAAAAATTAAAGAAACAACCCGAAAATGACAAAATACGCAGAGACTTCACACGAAAAAGGAATAAAGTTACTTTAAGTATATAAAAAAAGCTAAAACTAACTATTACCTCAGTGCTTTTCAAAATTGTAGCAATAATCCAAAAAAAAACATGGAAACTCATAAATTCCTTATCAAAAAATAAAATTAAGTCAGATTATATACCTACAAAATTACAAATAGGTTCTACAATGATTTCAGAAAGGCAAGAAATCTGTGAAAATTTTAACAAATATTTTACTACGATAGGTACCAAGTTATCTAGTCAGATTACCCAAAATTCAAATTCATCGGCTAATTCATCTTTAAATCAAATAATTTCAAATAGTGAACTTTCAAACCTAAAACCCACTTCAGTAGATGAGGTTTCAAAAATAATTTCTGGTTTAGATTGTAATGTTAGTGCTGGGATAGACAATATTAATACAAAGAATTTAAAATGTATTAAAGAATTTATATTGGAGGAGTTGACTGACTGCATCAATAACTGCCTCGAAACAGGAGTGTTTCCAGATTCCCTTAAGATAGCCCAAGTGACCCCTATCTATAAAACTGGCTCAAAATCCGATCCTGGAAACTACCGCCCGATCTCTGTTTTACCTATAATATCCAAAATTTATGAAAAAATATTACATAACCAACTATCAGAATACCTAGATTCTATAAATTTCCTGTTTAAGAGACAATATGGTTTTCGTTCACAAAGTAATACTTTGTGTGCAACGGTAGATCTTGTTACTAAAATAAAAAATAGCATTGATAGTAAAAATATAGCTCTAGGAGTCTTTATCGACTTAAAGAAGGCATTTGATACAGTCAGTCACTCTCTTCTCTTGGACAAACTTAAATATATAGGGCTCTCAGGCGCTGCGTATAATATATTTCTCTCATATATACAAAACAGACAACAAGTAGTTAAAATTGGAAATTGTAAGAGTTTGCCTCTTCCTGTAACCTGCGGCGTTCCTCAGGATTCAATCATGGGTCCCTTATTTATATACCTACAAAATCATATTATCATATTATTATATACCTACAAAATTACAAATAGGTTCTACAATGATTTCAGAAAGGCAAGAAATCTGTGAAAATTTTAACAAATATTTTACTACGATAGGTACCAAATTATCTATTCAGATTACCCAAAATTCAAATTCATCGGCTAATTCATCTTTAAATCAAATAATTTCAAATAGTGAACTTTCAAACCTAAAACCCACTTCAGTAGATGAGGTTTCAAAAATAATTTCTGGTTTAGATTGTAATGTTAGTGCTGGGATAGACAATATTAATACAAAGAATTTAAAATGTATTAAAGAATTTATATTGGAGGAGTTGACTGACTGCATCAATAACTGCCTCGAAACAGGAGTGTTTCCAGATTCCCTTAAGATAGCCCAAGTGACCCCTATCTATAAAACTGGCTCAAAATCCGATCCTGGAAACTACCGCCCGATCTCTGTTTTACCTATAATATCCAAAATTTATGAAAAAATATTACATAACCAACTATCAGAATACCTAGATTCTATAAATTTCCTGTTTAAGAGACAATATGGTTTTCGTTCACAAAGTAATACTTTGTGTGCAACGGTAGATCTTGTTACTAAAATAAAAAATAGCATTGATAGTAAAAAAATAGCTCTAGGAGTCTTTATCGACTTAAAGAAGGCATTTGATACAGTCAGTCACTCTCTTCTCTTGGACAAACTTAAATATATAGGGCTCTCAGGCGCTGCGTATAATATATTTCTCTCATATATACAAAACAGACAACAAGTAGTTAAAATTGGAAATTGTAAGAGTTTGCCTCTTCCTGTAACCTGCGGCGTTCCTCAGGATTCAATCATGGGTCCCTTATTATTTTTAATTTACATTAATAACTTACATGAAATTGATCTACATGGTCACCTAACCTTATATGCAGATGATACTTGTCTTTTCTATTTCGGAGATACAGTTCACGAGGTCATACAAAAAGCTCAAAAAGATTTAGACCTGCTCTTTAGTTGGTTTAAAAAATTTACTTACTATTAATACTACTAAAACTAGTTATATTATATCCGCAGCAAAAAACAAAAAACTAGAAACCAATTTGAATTTATTAATTAATGGCAAAATTTTAGAAAGAAAACCGAATGAAAAGTACCTAGGATTGATCCTTGACGAAAAGCTCACATGGAAAGCCCACATCGAAAGCATCAAACCAAAAATTACTGCTCTAACAGGGGCCTTACGTAACATTGTTTCCTGCTTACCGAGAAAAGTACGTATTGATATTTACAACGCACTTGTCAAACCACATTTGGAATACTTGGTAGAAATTTGGGGATATTCGGCTCCGTCTAACCTTAAGAACCTCCAAATAGCACAAAATAAAGCTATAAAAGTACTCTTCCACTATGACTATTTAACGCCAACCGAAGAACTTTATAAAAACACAAAACTTATGAATATAAAACAAATACATTTATTCAAGACTTGCATACTAATACATAAGATTCTAAACGGTAGTATTCACTCAGAAATAAACTTTAAAAAAATATTCAATTCCAAAAGAAAAAGCTTAGAAATTTTGATAACATTAACTTACCTTTTCCTAGAACAAGGTACGGGTCCCAAAATTTAATGTATGAAGGCGTAAAACTATACAACAAATTACCTAAAAATATTAAGGAGAGTAATTGTATTAATAGCTTCAAAAATAAACTTAAACTATATCTAGTAGAACATTAATAATTACAAAACTTACTGATGGCTATAGATTTATGTAATCGTATTTGTAGGTTTGAATTATTGAGTTTTCATATCATATAATTACATTTTGTGTTATCGTTGAGTTGCATGCTCACTGTTTTGTTTATAGAATAAGTTATTTTAAGCTAAATATTGTCCTATAAGTGAAATGTAAATTTCTTGAGACAATAAATATTCTTTAAACCGAAATAAAATAAAATTTCTTTGCGCTAGAGTGAACCAATTGGCTACTTGATAGTTCTCGGAAAAGTATTTAAAAAATTACAAACGCTTATTTTATACCTCTTTCAATATTTTTTTCTCGATAAAGCTTTATTTAATAGAAAAAAGAACATATTTTTCTTCATTAATTTCACATTTCGCGCGAAAACGTGAATTATTATTGCCCAGTGACGTCACCCTACTACCCTACACGACGACCCTACACGTGACCCCTGGGTGGTGCTAAATGAGTGACACTGACCGAGTGGTAGAGCCACGCTGCGTTGCAGCACGCATTGGGCCGGCTCGCCCGGCGTAATACCCTCTCACCCTCTCACGAATATCAGGCGTGGCTTTTCCTTCCTTAATTCAATTCCTTTCGTAAGAGGCCTATTACATCTCGACTGTGATTTTTGCGTAAAATGGCCAATTTTAGCGTTATGGATCTCAGAAACAAGAATACATTAACAATTATGACTTATTGAAAAGTTTAGAATAGCTATTGGAATCTCGCATTTGTAAATTTTGCTTAACTTATTAATTAAACCCAAAATTGCATAGAAAGATTTATATAAAGTGCGCGAAGGCACTTCTTTGAGCTCATCGATTGAACTACTGTTCTAAACAAGTGAAATAAAAAAAATATAATGTTATCTTATATATAGTCGAATAGTGCGTAGCGGCCTCGGAATTTTTAGATATCATTGGAATTATGTAGGAAAAAAATCTTATTTTAAACCAAAAAACTTCGAAAATCGCTATAAGTTAACTGTGAATTTCTCCTATCTACGATAATATTGTGGAGCAAAAAATTTATACCAAAGTAATTGTTACTTCATGAGAAATAAAGATCTTATAATGAATTTATTATCCTATTTCGATAAAAACGATAAATACAACTGCAAAATTACTACAAATTGCGATGCGCCGGCCGTCCGAATTCAACTTATGCTCACAGAATAGAGATTTGTAATATTATGCATAAATTTATTATCCTATTTCGATAAAAACGATAAATACAACTGCAAAATTACTACAAAATGCAAAAATGGGGATTTTACGCAAAAATCACATTCGAGACGTAATAGGCCTCTTAAAGGTCGGCAACGCATCTGCGACTCTTCTGGTTTAGCGGGTGTCCATGGGCGGCGGTGATTGCTCTCCATCAGATTGCCTCATCAACCCGCCTGCTCGTTTGCCTTCTTCTTATATTAAAAAAAAAAAATAAAAGCATAGAAATTTTCTTGAAACCTGACAGTTAGTTTTTGTTCATTTGTGAAATGTGACGTCACACGAAGCTCAATCATGGCCGCCCGTGTTTCGGGTCTTGTAATCCACAGACAAAAAAATCACAAAGATAATTATTGTTAAATTATACTACCATATCCGACATATTTTATTGTTACTACTGTGAAATAGCCAAATAAAGAAACAAACAAACTCACGTATCAGCTCGACGAACAGCGTGTAGTTGGACATGGTGTCGAGCTGGCCGTCCTTCACCCTCACTTCGTTGTCTTTAGTCCTGTCGTCGTCACTCGTCACGTCACGCATCACTGGATTGCTTCTGACGTCACTGTTCATTCATAATTTTAGTTATCAGTAACTTAACTATAAACTTACTGCTAATTGAAGCAGTTTTTAAATACATGGTAAAAAAAAAGACAAATATACTGAAGTCGAGATATTATTATACGCATAATATTGGCATCCATTGGTGTTGATAAATTCGGCGGGCTTGATAAGAGTCACGATAGCTTAATTGGAACATCACCTGACCCGCAATGTCAGAAGGATGCAGGTTCAAACCCTGCTCATGGAAACATTTTCCAATACAAAATTTGCTTTTAAATTATATAAATAATATAAGGTGACTGCTAGAAACTGCAAGAAACTTCAAGGGCTGGTCAGGTCAAGTGTTTTAAACATGACAAAAATGACAAAAAAGATTGCAGATCGCCCAGCTGACGCGGACGGGTCAACAGACGGGTGGGTCAACGGCCGGCCGCTGCCCGCGCCTTGTAAATAATCGTTATAGTTAATTATTTCATTTTATTTTTCTTATGTTATTGTTTTATATAATAAATTAGATACCTACTCAAAGACTTTCAAATTAAAATTCGTAAAATGAATAATTTAATGAAAAATGAAAAAAAAAACAAGAATTTCTTTTTTGTCATTTTTGTCAAATCTAAAACACTTGACCTGACCATCCCTTGAAATTTCTTGCGGTTTCTAGCAGTCGCCTTATATTTATGAAACAATTGTTTTTTCTCTATAACGAGTTAAAAAGTACGTACCCGTCCAGCGACCGCCTCGCTCTGACCTCTTCCTCCACCACATCCCCAGTGGTATTCTCGAACAGATCATCCTCCGTGGTAGTGGCGATTGTCGTTGTTGTAGTGGTAGTGGTGGTGGGGATAGGCAAGTCGTGTGGGATGCGTCGCGGCCGTTGTTTGCACCGACTGCAAGCGTCACTGCTGAGTGTGCCGTCTTTCTTGTCGTATATGGAGTGATCGTCGCCCATAATGAGCTCAGAGTCGGAGGGGAATTTGTCGCTGCAACAATGGTTACACGGTAAGATTCATTAGAAATTCAATAAGACTAATCAGTATTTTAATGTATTAGTTCTTTTTTAAAGCACTATTTTCATCTACACTAACATTATACAGAGGTAAAGTTTGTAAGTTTGGATGCACAAAGGTATTTTTTTTGTTAAAAATAAGTTCTAAGCGTGTTTCGTAGCAGTGGAAGAATACTACCACCCCCTCTCTCCCCTTGTGTGTTATAAAAGGCGACTAAAGGACTAAAGACTGCCCATACATCCAACAGCATGGAGCGGCGATGGGATAACCACCTGTCATGCTGAGCACATGTGCAGTCGCTATTTGGTGAAAAGTGGACTGTGGTAGAGGACTGCTATTGCGGTCCTCATTGCCTAGTCTCTGACTAACCCTTCGGGGATAATAGTCGTGCTTATTATCTATGTATATAAAATAAGTTTAGCTCCAAACATTTACTTTTCAAAAGTACAAACACACACGCGTACGCAAGCACGCACGCACACGTACGCAAGCACGCACGCACACATACATACACGCCTGTTTCCCGGACGGGTAGGCAGGCAGACACCACATTCACTATTCAAAGGTACAGACGCCAGTACTACAACCTACCATAAAATGTAAATTTTCTGTCAATAAGGATATCTTTATTATTAAAATTTTTGCATTCAAATGCTATATAGAAAGAATAAAATGTTTACTAAAAAAAAACCGCTGCGTAAGGCAGTTGTCCCACCAACGCGGCAACGGCAAGTAAACGACTAACTATCGGCTATTTTCTCCCTCAAGAAACGTACAATAGATATACATTCCGGGTAAACAAAAGAGATGCATATATAAATAGTTGATAGATAGTAGCTGACTGTTCACACTGCCGGCGAGGACTCGCTCCACTAGTTCGTCGCTGAGCGACAAGGGCTATCAAAGATATTCTCGCTTAGCGATCAGAACTCACGCCGAGGGACCAACCAGCAGCAGCGGTCATTACCCGCCAAGAGGACTACTATGCGATTCTCTAAGCGACACATAGACGCTGCGCGCATGGCTGTGATCTGCTGTCTCTTTCCAATTCTATGAATATGAAAGAGACAGAGTCAATTCTCAGCGCTGCGTCAGCCGCTGCTACCAAGGCTTTAACTTAGAGAAACATACTCCTGTACGCTCGGCTCGGCCGCCGCGAGCGAGTGGCGCGAGTAATCGCCCGTCTCACTCGTACACTCGCTTATAGCCCAGCGACAAAACTATCGGAACTACACACTCGCTTTCGGCTGCTCGCCAACTTGTTTCTAGTTCTAGCTCGACTCGCTTCTCGTTCATCGTCGGCGGTGGGACAACTGCCTAATACCGCTGGCTCACAGCGTACTACTACTAGAATGAATTCAACGAGTCTTCTGGGGTCTCGGTAGCTCAGCGGTTAGAGCAGTGGACCTGCAATCCAAAGGTCGTGGGTTCGAGTCCTATTCGAGCTTCCTGAGACTGGTTGATTTTGTCTAGTAAACATTCTATCCAATAAGGATCAATATCAATTGAAGAAATTTGACAGATTTGGATAGATTGATCTGAGGTGTGTGTACAAAAACTTACTTGGAAAACATGTCAGTGATATAAGCGCCCAAAACTGGTTGCGCTGCGTGCGCCTCATTGTACTCAATGATGTTGATGGCGTGCGGCAAAGGTAGATTGCCCCAGTCGATGTTTGGTAGCATTCGCACTACACACACGCAAGCAGTACGTACGCACGCCCGCACGCACGTACGTACGTACGCACGCACGTACGTACGCACATATTCACAAACATCACGCCCGTTTCCCGGAGGAGAAAGCAAGCAGCGACCACAGTCACATTTCAAAAGTACAAAAAACTTACTTGGAAAATATGTCAGTGATATACGCGCCCAATGATGGTTGCGCCGCGTGCGCCTCCTCGTACTCGATGATATTGATGGCGTGCGGCAAAGGCAGATTGCCCCAGTCGATGTTTGGCAGCATTCGCACTATGTGGACCCTGCCAAAGTTTACAATCAACCTATTTTTGTTAGGTCTGAACTAAAGGGTTTCCCTTATCGGGGGATAAGGGAAAAAAGAGTTTATTTTCATTTTATAGTAAAAAGTAAAGATGTCTCGTTTATAGTGCACATTTTGTTCTTCTGGAAGTGTTAGATCATTATTATTATTACACATTTTGTAAAGTCGCCATTTTTCTGGTCTGTGGCCCCGCTTTCTTCTCACCGCGCAATAGAGTTTACTGCGGTTTTCACTAACAGAAAGAGCGTTATTTGAGGATGGTTTTTGTTTATAATTTGTAGGTACTTTGTACAAAATGGCAGAAGTTTGTTGTTTCTAAGTTAGCGTGGAAGAAGGCGCTGGCGCCCCGGGCAGCTAGTGTAGTATAAATGCAATGTTTATTTATCTTATGAATTTGAAATGTATCTAATGTTGGAAAACTTAAATAAATGAATACATCCTTCCTTCCCCCTTTGTTGTTGTTACTTTGCACTTTTGTTGATCCCACTTGTACCAACAAGCAACAATGAAAGCTCACCTGTAGCAACAGATAGGTCCGTTCCTCTCAGTGACTCTTGGCAAATACACCTTGAACATGTATTTGTTGTCATCAAAGATCTGTAAAAAGACAAATAAGTATATCGTATCGTTCAACTATGTGCCTGTAATATGGGAGGGTTGGCTAGTTCCTCATAGAGTGATTGTGATAGGGTAGAAAATACAGCGTATGTAAAATTTTAGAGCTCAGATGTCGTTATACCAGACACAATAAATTTAATTGTTAGCAACCTTCCCTCAGTGTCTTCTACCGGAACTACTACGGTGAGTGTTCTGAAGAACTTTTTGATCTTATCCCGCCCTCTCCTTTCCTCTCCCGGACTACACGTGCTGGTCTTAGGAATCACCATCATACTGTACAGACTATCAATACTCGTACCAAAAAATTTGAAGTTGTTCCTCTGTAAGACCATTCGGCTTTGGAATTCTTTGCCGGCGCATGTGTTTCCCAACTCCTACAGTCCCGGGTCTTTTAAGCGGGGCGTGAAACGGCATTTATGCAGGCCGTCATGAATGGGAGCGCTCGTTATCGTGCTTATTCCACGGTGGGGAGCGCTCTCATTATTTTGGATTGCATCGGCTGCTTACCATCAGGCAGGATGTAGTCACTATAAATAAATAAAAAACCTCTAGGAGTCTACGCGGGCTAGAGTTCAGCCTGGTGCTGCAGTGGCGGGTTTCCTCGCCGCCTTCACCACTGTCTGTATGTATATGTCGCAGTAAGATAGTTATAGCCGTAATATAGTTATATCCCTAGGGATATGATTATATCCCGTATACGAAAGCGATTCATTACTATCTTACTAGGAATATAATTATATTACGGCCAGTGGCGGTACCTTCATACAAGCCGAAAAGCCAGGCTTGCCCTAACAAAAACTCAATATAAAATCACTTAATATTTTTTATCATTGTTAATTTTCTTTCATCAGCATTCAAATTATCAATTTTATAAGTTTCTCATATTAAGAATCACCAAACAAATCGCATAAAGCTGCTTTTAAAACGTGCGATGCTTTACATCTCTCTCGCACAAGTTGGCTTGCAACCGGGCTTCGGATTTAAAGTATATCCGCGCTCTTCTAACTTTAACAAAATTGCTACTCTATAAACATAATACTGCGTAAGTATGTATAGATTCTATGAGAAATTCATACTTTTCGTCAAAGCCAGCTTGCGTTATGAAGTTCGCAAGTAAGGCCTTCTCCAAATCAGGCTTTATTTCTACCGAATCACGTGTAACTTCAACGCGGGCGAACCAATCAGAGGCGACCGACGACAGCTCGAGCTCGGGCGAACCAATCAGAGGCGAGCGTTAATACGCGATTGTGCTGTGCAGCAGCCACAGGCTGCAGCCACAGGCTGCAGCCAGCCATTTTTTATTCTTTGTTATTGTCACACTTCACTTTTTTTGAGCGATTGTTTTTATGTAACAAGTGTTTTCGTAATTTGTGGTAAAAAAATGTGTTCTGAGTTCAGTTCGTCGCTTTATTGGTCTCTGTGACGAACTTAGATGTGTTGGGCATGTGATGTGTTGCAAACAAATGTGTACTTAACCCGTCGAGCGTCAAACGTACTCAGGTTTGATACATGTAGAACAGATTTACAGCGCGCCACTGGCGTTCAAATTTTAGCTTTTCGATTGGTACTAGCGGTGTTTCCGTTTAGCTTGAATTATTATTTGGTTTGTATGGAGTAACTTTTATTTAGGAACCATTTGACTACAATTTGGAACGGAAGTCAGAAAAATTATATAAAAAAGTCGAACGTTTTTTTTGTCAGTTGTTGCGTCACTCACTTTGTAGTAGGTAGGTAAAAATGAATTCTCGACGAAAACGGCGAGTAATCTTATATAAAGTATATATTTAATTACTTGGAAAAGAGTGTAGATTGTGGTAAAATAATGGTTATTATGGAATCAGTGTTTATCTTTGTAAAAAAAAGTCATGAACTTTTGAAGTGTGATTTTTTCGTAAGCGTGTATGGCGAGTAGGTTTTTTCCTCAGTAAGAAATATAAATAATAGTTTGTAAGTTTGTCGATTACATAAACAGTTATTGATAAAAAAACATTTCATTACCAAATAACTAATGTAACTAATAACAATGAAAACAACGAAAAAACGAGATTTCGCGGACTCAGTTCGGTGATGGCCGCTGTTAGGTATTTGCCTATGCGGTGCATATTATTGTGAATAACTAAGTTAATATGTGACTTCAAAGCCTGAAATTTTAAATGTGAATACTTGAATAAGTGAACTTTGTGGTGTTAGTGTTGTTTTGAGTGAAAGTGTATGGGAAATATGTGTATTGAGGTGTGAAAGTGTAGGTACGCTGCGATGATAACATTCATCATAATTCAATCATCACCTCAGACCCTCATGTAAGTTTATTTTTTTACTAAGCTTATGATATTTCGATAGGAAATTTCATGCAGATTACATTGATACATAACACTTATGGATACATTATACAGGAATTACGTAATTAGGTTATTTCTGAAGATAAACCAAAAAAAAAAAACATTGTTATATAGCGGAGCGCTTGAGGCGCTTTTTTTTTCCTAGGCGTCGAGCGCTCCACGGGTTAAACGTGTTGATGATTGGCATACGAAAGGCAGAGGTAAATAAATTCTTTGAACATCACACATGATTTATGTATTTCGCAAACTATTAAGTCATCTAGGGCATTAATTATAATAGGTCTATGTAAAAATTTTCTTTGGATTGTTGGTTGCTTCCATTCAAAATAATTAAGTAATAATTAATAAATTAAGTGTAGAGGCCTACAAATCGACTGTGATTCCCGCGCAAAATGCCCATTTTCGAATTTTGTAGTAATTTTCCAGTTGTATTTATCGTTTTTATCGAAATAGGATAATCAATGCATGCTTAATATTACGAATCTCCACTCTGCGAGAATAGGCTGAGTTCGGACGGCTGGCGCATCGCATTTTGTAGTAATTTTGTACTTATTTGTATTTATAGTTTTTATCGAAATAGGATAATAAATTCATTAAGTATAACATTTTTATTCCTCATGAAGTAACAATTATAAATTTTACTCAATAATATTATAGTAGATAAGAGAAATTCACAGTTAACTTAACGCGATTTTCGAAGTTTTTTTGGTTTTGAATAACATTTTTTTTCTATATAAAATGAATAATATTTAGAAATTCCGTGGCCGCTACATAACATTCTCATTTTTTTTTTATTTGTTTAAAACAGTAGTTCAATCCAGGAGCTCAAAAAAGTGCCCTCGCGCAATTTATGAAAATCTTTCTCTGCAATTTTGGGTTCAAATAAAAAGTTAAGCGAAATTTACAAAAAGCGAGGCCGCTACGTACTATGCCAGTAGCTATTCTACACTATTCATCAAGTAAATACTGTTAATGTGTTTTTGTTTCTGAGATAAAGAACGCCTAAATTGGCCGCAGTAATTTTTTTTTCAAAAATTTCTCACAAAAATCACATTCAAGATGTAAGAGAAGGTAATAGGCTGTTTTTTTACAAACTACAAGAACGTTTGGAATGCCACGGCCTATGACGATTTGAGTAAAAAAATGTGGCTAGTGCAATGCTTATTTTATAAAAGTTCATTGGGCTAGTGTCACAAATGGGCACCAACATTGTACCTAGGTAGCAAGATTAGGAACTTCAGGTTTCGGGGCTTGCCCCAATCTGAAGCCCTAGGCACGCCACTGATTACGGTTCATGTTCAGTGATATAATTATTAAGTTTAGTGAAATAATTGTAGGAGTGTAGGGCGGGGGCTTCGTTGTGTTTGTGAACGCCGCACGTCGCTCGCTACCCCGTCAGTCGGTCGACATCAATTGCCCTACTCCTGTAGGTCACGTGATAGGTTAGAAATTTAAGACAATCGCGAAGCGCAGCGTAGTTGTTTTTATTGATTATCGACAAACAAAACGTCCCTTTTTCAACATCTTGACTGTCTTCACCATTTTATGATTTTTGAGTAAATAGAGGGATGGTGTAACAGAAGTTTAAAAAGGATGTTGGTACAGCAGGCAAGACAAATGCAAATGAAAATAGCCCCTAGGGTGATATACGGCAGATTTTGTAGATGGTCATATACAAGTTCATTTTGTATGTGTACATATACATCCTTTTTCACAAATACTATTTCTTACTACGGAACCATCTTTTGATTCTTTGACACTATCATAGCTATCATATATAACTTCCTCCACTTAGGCCGGGGCGGAGCGTCGGTCTCTTTCGGCCTGCAGTGGCGGGTTTCCACGCCCTCCTCGCTACTGTGTGTATTTATGTATGAGTATGTATGAGTAATGTATGTATGTAGTTACCTTCTTCCACCGGGGCCGGGGCGGGGCGTCAAGTTCCTTCGGCCTGGTACTGCAGTGGCGGGTTATCTCGCACCCTTCGCTACTGTCTGTATGTATGTATGAGTAATGTATGCATGTAGTTACCTTCCTCCACCGGGGCCGGGGCGCACAGTATGTCCTACAGCCTCAAAATCGGACATCCTAGTTTTTTAAAATCCATGCGATAGAGTATTCTACAACAAATGCCCGAGTAAAACTCCCGCGAGGATAACTTGTATAGTTTTTTTTTTAAAGAAATATTTGAAAAAAACTCCTGGAAAGAGCAAAAATACAAAAACAAATTCTAACTTGAATGCTTACGTAAAATTAAAAAAAATTACTGAGTTAAAAAAAATTACTGAAAGGCCTAAGGCTCAGCTATATTTCAAGCGTTTTCTGGATGCCCTACGACTTACCATTGACAAATAAATCCCGATCACGTGATTTTCGTTATTATTTTTTTCTG
The DNA here is from genome assembly GCA_963921215.1 of Scoparia ambigualis. Classification (NCBI taxonomy): domain Eukaryota; kingdom Metazoa; phylum Arthropoda; class Insecta; order Lepidoptera; family Crambidae; genus Scoparia; species Scoparia ambigualis. Next base: position 13,269,671 of record OY992528.1, on the reverse strand, counting down.
GCTCTGTTTTATGATTTGGCGATTTGCAATCAACACATATCAGTGGGTTACTTGTATGCGCTAATAATAAAAAATAAACGAAGTCCCTATTCCGTGGCTACAAGGAGAAAAACGATATTGAAGGAGAAAAATCCCGGAATCCGGGAATATTTTAATTGCATAAAAGCTATTCAAAAGTCTCGCTTTCATTGGTCACGACACATGTGTATACACGGCGTAAGATCAACCTAACCTGTCAAATTTTTTAAAAGCCAAACAATAAAGTTCAAAATGGATTGTAGAAATTTAACAGTTTTGGATAGGTTGATCTGACGCCGTGTGTACTCGTTTTGATCATCTTGAGTTGATACTCATCGCCGTCGTCGTCGTCGTCCGCCTTTTCTGGAGGATCAAATGGCTGAAGTAAATTTAATACTTCAGCCGTAAAGGGTGTCCGTTTTCTATGTTTTTGGCGCCAGTGAAGGCCCGTATAAGAAATTATGGGGTCTGACGACTCCAAGGCCCTGTGGAATAAGTCCGTCATCGTGCTTATTCGGCTACTTTTTCGGCTGTGGTGCTCTCTGTCATATCTATAAAATTCATTTCTGGATTCTCCAGCTTGTTCTGAGAATTTTATTTTTACGGACACCCTTTACGGCCGAAGTATTAAATTTACTTCAGCCATTTCACCTTCCAGAAAAGGAGGAGGAGGACGACGACGACGGCGATGAGTATCAACAACATACTCAAGATAATTACAACGAGTACATACCGCGTCAGATCAACCTACCCAAAACTGTCAAATTTCTACAATCCATTTTGAACTTTATTGTTTGGGGTTTAAGGATCAATATTCATTGGAGAAATTTGACAGTTTAGAGTAGGTTGATCTGACGCCGTGTGTACGCATGTGGCGTTACCAATGAAAGCGACACTTTCGAAAAGCTTTGATAAAAAGCAATTAAAATATTCGGGTTTTTTTTAATGTCGTTTTTCTCCTTGTAGCCACGGAATAAGGACTTCGTTTATTTTTTATTATTAGCGCATACAAGTAACTCACTGATTTGGGCTGATTGCAAATCCCCAAATCATAAAACAGAGCCAGAAAAAAATAATAACGAAAATCACGTGATCGCGATTTATTCGTCACTGGTAAGTCGTAGGGCATCCAGAAAACGCTTGAAATATAGCTGAGCCTTAGGCCTTTCAACTTACTCGGTATTTTTTTAAATTTTACGTAAGCATTCAAAGTTAGAATTTGTTTTTGTATGTTTGCTCTTTCCGGGATTTTTTTTCAAATATTTCTATAAAAAAACTATACAAGTTATCCTCGCGGGAGTTTTACACGGGCATTTCTTGTAGAATACTCTATCGCATGGATTTTAAAAAACTAGAATGTCCGATTTTTAGGCTGTAGGACATACTGTGGGGCGGGGCGTTGGGCTCCTTCGGCCTGGTGCTGCAGTGGCGGGTTATCTCGCACCCTTCGCTACTGTCAGTATGTATGTATGAGTAATGTATGTATGTAGTTACCTTCCTCCACCGGGGCCGGGGCGGGGCGTCGGGCTCCTTCGGCCTGGTGCTGCAGTGGCGGGTCTCCTCGTCGCCGCGGCGTCGGGTGCGAGTCATCGCACTCACACGCACTGTGTAATTGCTGTTCGGCTGTAAGTCGTCGAATCTGGAGGGGCAAAGCAGTTAATTGTAATTTATTTTATTTTTATAATTTATGTAATTTTTATTGATTCGTACCTAAATTATTGTACATATTAATATTAACTGCAGCACTGTAATTTTTGTTACTAAGATGGAGAAAAAAAGGCTTCATGAATTTCTTGCCAGCTTCTTCTCAGTCGAAGGCTCTCCCAAAATCCGAACGGGTGGTAGATTCAGTAGTTAAGATTTAGCTAAATGTTAGTTGACATTTAGCTAAATCTGAACTTTACTTTTGTATTATGTAACAATTGGCTATTTGACAGTTGTAACAATAAAATATGAAATATGTCGGAAATGGTAGATTATGACTTAACGATAATTATCCAATAGTTTTTTTTATTAAGATAATTTGTAAATATTTTATTTTACAAAATAAATTTGCGATTTTTTATCTGTGGATTACAGGACCCGAAACGCGGGCGGCCATGATTGAGCTTCATGTGACGGATTGCGACGTCAAATTTCACAAAGTATACAAAAACCATCTGTCAGGTTTCAAGATAAGTTTCTATATTTATTGAAATGTGACGTCACAGAACAAAATGTCACGTGACCAACCGTTTTCGCACGATATTTTAAATCAATAAAGAAAAAAATGTTTTTTTTTTTCTGATAAATAAAGCTTTTTCGAGAGTACGGAGTATAAAATAAGCGTTTGTAATTTTTTTAATACTTTTTGGAAAACTGTAAGTAGCCAATTGTTACAGGAAGCACGTGGGGGTATTTTTGGCATGTAACGATTATAACATGAAGCGACTGAGTAGTTAGGTAGTTGACATTTTTATTGGACATGACAAATTGCGTACGTTCAGAAACTACATAGCGGATTCATTCCGATAAAACAACAAAACACAAATGTTTGCCGTAAATATTAAGTTTAGCGAAATATTCGGTTACGGTTAGTATGACGGTGAATAAAAATTAAAGTTTTTAATAAATACCGTCCCTATTAAGTAGTTTATTTATTTATTTGTAAACCAAAATAATCCACATGGAATTATGAACGTACTTTTTCTGAGTGAGGCACCGATAAGACGACAGAAAATGTTGCTACAAATGTTAATACTATCGTATGCGTTATCGAATAGTAAGCAAATACGATTACTATACCAATACGAGAGTTTTTGGTGCTAGGGGTACTAAAAGTCCGGCGTAAAATCGATAATTTAAACAATTATTGATTTATATTTTTGAACTGTTAGTTACGATTTTTACTTAGAATACAGGATTTTTTATGAAATATTTAATTGACAACTTCATCCCATAAACCAAAACCAAACCAAACCCACATCAACGGCAACTATAGAAAATCAGCCGGCTACAAAATGTCAAAATACACCCTAATGACATTACCCCTTCCTTACTCTTTCGTTAAAAGGTTACCGCCGAGGTTTAACTTTTACTCCGAGAGTAAAGTCGGAATACTCATTCATTACTCTATGTTTATTAATAGTAAAATTTGTTAACACCGATTTAATACTTTGAGTAGCCTTACTCAACGTTTATTAATGAGATGGTGTAGGTATAGTCTGGCTGAAGAGTAGAGCTCAAGACAAACCTATGTGGATATTAGAAATTTAAAACTAAATATATAAAAAAACATTGTTTATGTGTAAACAACGTTACTTTAACTGCCTCTGGTGTAGTTGCTAAGCCACCGGTCATAGACCTAGAGGATCCTCAACCACTGAGGAAGGAAGTTGAAGATAGAACTTCGGTCTAACCTGGCGCTCCGGGAGTCGTTAGTCATGAATCTCGACAATGGGCCCCACATGTCCTCCTTCAGTGTCCCGTATCGGTCCTTGTATGTCGCGTTACCGGTCAACTCCATCTGTAAACCGCACACACATACCTACATAAGTACATAGACGCAAAAACATCATCCTCAAAGGGTTAGGTAGATAGAAAACGCTTTATAGCACACACAAAAATACAGGAAAACGTATTGGACAAAAATCAAAATGTGTTGCAGGCTTGCAGGTAATATTTTGTGGTAGGTTAAAGTTAACATACATACATATAATTACGACTATTATCCTCCAAGGGTTAGTCAGACTATCCAAGTAGCATTTTATTCTCTTTAAAAGGCCTCATTTAGTTCATTGGTGATCTCTTAGCATTAACAGTGGTCACACGTGGTTTATCGGCTGTATTACAGTGAACATGTCCACCACCATGTCCTGTATAAGACATGTATAGGGGTGTAAATGTAGCCTATTATGTAACTATCGGCGTTTTGTCAGGACAACATTACTCTTCTAGTCAGCTTTCATTTTCAAAGCTGAACAAGAGCCTTTTAAGAGAAGTAAAATGTGGCATGGGTTATTAAGAGGTTCACATGTACGGTGTTAGATTGCTGGCATTATAATATAACACATAAGAACATTATTGCAGTCCAAAGCTGTTAATAAAACCTTTTATGAAGCGTTATTCAATTGTTGGTGTTAGCAGGTCTAGTTTGTGATATATTATTCAGCTAATAAATAATTCTGTAAAAGAACGTTTAATGAGTTCACATCTACATGTAAGGTATATTACACGCACCACTATTGATATCTAGTAGCACTGATAGCAGTTTATTTGTTCATGAGGACCACACTGTTATCCTCTAGGCTGAACAATTATGGGAACGTGTTTTTCTTTAATACTTACACGCGTTGCATGTAATTAAGCAAAAATAAAAAAATGCATAAAAACAATTTTTATTTTCAATGCGGATCCCCAAAAATTTAGTAAGTATACAAAAAATATCTAAAAGATCACGTGAACTATTGAGATATGCATCCCAGTTCTGGGCTGAATATATGCCCAGCTCAGACTATGTTGTACAGAACTCGACATTGTAATGGTCCACATGTAAACCTTTCTGGAGCTGACGTCATTATAATGGTACACATGTAAAACTTTCAAGAGGTCACAACATTAATTTTGAGTAACAATGGTTCACTGTAGATAGAGATAATGACCACCATTTTCACTCTTCATCATCATCACCATCATCAGCCTATACTCGTCCACTGCTGGACATAGGCCTCTCCAAGAACACGCCACTGAGCACGATCCGCGGCCACTCTCATCCAGCTCTTGCCAGCCACCTTGCGAAGATCGTCGCTCCACCTTGTCTGAGGGCGTCCTACGCTACGCTTGCCGATACGCGATCTCCACTACAGAACTCGTCTACCCCAACGGTCATCGGTTCTGCGCCTGATAATAGCCGGCTCGCAGACACTCAGCTAGCTAATCCGGTGGGCTATGTCGACTACCTTGGTTCTCTGCCGGATCACCTCGTTTCGAATCCGATCCCTCAGAGAAACTCCGAGCATAGCCCTTTCCATAGCCCGCTGAGCGACTTTAAACTTGTGAACCAGCCCTACCGTCAGTGTCCATGTTTCGGCTCCGTATGTCATGACGGGTAGGACGCACTGATGGAAGACTTTCGTCTTTAGACATTGCGGAATTGGCGATGTAAAGACCCGACGTAATTTCCCATACGCAGCCCAGCCTAGCTGTATCCTTCTGTTGGCCTCTTTCTCGGAGTTGTTTCTACCCATCTGTAAAATTTGCCCGAGATAGACATATTCCTAAACAACTTCTAGAACACTGCCTTGTATTGCAATCGGTTCCGGGACGACATGTTCGTTGAACATAACCTTGGTTTTGTCCAAGTTCATCCGCAGACCGATGCGTCGAGAAGAATCAGCTAGGCCGTTCAGCATGTGTTGTAGCTCCTGCAACGTTTCGGCCATGATGACGATGTCGTCTGCAAATCGCAAGTGTGAGATGTATTCGCCGTGAATGTTGATGCCACGTCCTTTCCAGTCCAGCGTTTTAAACATATCCTCTAAGGCAATTGTGAATAGTTTTGGGGATATCACATCCCCCTGTCTCACACCTCGATATAAGTGGATATGTTTTGTCTGCAGGTTCTGTACTTAGACGGCCATGGTGGCGGCATTGTAGAGACACCTCAACACTTGGATATATCGCCAATCGACTTGGCATCGTTGCAAGGAATTAAGAACAGCCCAGGTCTCGATAGTCAAATGCCTTCTCATAGTCCAAAAATGCAAGGCACAGGGGCCGATTATACTCTTCGGCCTTCTGTATAATCTGCCGCACTGTCAAAATGTGGTCTATGGTGCCGTATCCTCCTCGAAACCCGGCCTGCTCCGGGGGCTGAAATTCGTCGTCTTCGCGCAAGGCGGTTTGTGATGACTCTTGAAAACAGCTTGTAGACGTGGCTCAGGAGCGAAATGGGTCGGTAGTTCTTCAGAAGGGTCTTGTCTCCTTTTTTGAAGAATAACACGACGACACTCCTACTCCACGCCTCCGGAGTTCTCCCATCAAAGAGAACAGTGTTAAAGATGTATAGGAGCTCCTTAACACAGGTTTACCGCCTGCTTTCAGGAGCTCAGATGTAACACCGTCTTCACCTGGAGCTTTTCCGTTTTTAAGCTGTCCAAGAGCCAACTCAATTTCGCCTAGGCTGATTTCTGGCAAGTCTTCGGTAAAGTGACGGGTCAACGTAGCTCTGGTTTCCTCATTTTCGGGATCAGGTTGAGATGCATGCGAGGTGTATAGCTGGCTATAGAAGTTTTCTATTTCCGAAAGGACGTCTGGCTTCGAAGCGACGACTGCTCCGCTGGCCGTAGTCAACTTCGTCAGGTGGCTTCTACCAAGAGACTGGACAAACACTTTAGACCCCCGATTCTGCTCAATTACTCGTTTAATCGAGCGTGTATTGGAGCATCGGAGGTCATATCGCACCATTTTGCCAATCTTCTTGTTGAGGGCCCGTTGTATGGACGAAGTGAAGGTGGGGTCTTCGCGCCGTCTCTTCATAAGCCTGAGCGTTTCTTTTGAAAACTTTGACTTCCTGCCTTTACGCTGAACTTCGCAAAATCTCAAACCTTCCTCCCTGAGGATTTCAGAAACGTTTTCGAGAGGCTGGTCAACGTCAACAGCATTTCTGGTTTCCACGGCAGCGAATCGGTTCTCGAGGTTTGACTGGAACGTTTCAGATCCCATGATGGTTTGCAGCAGATTAGAACGGAGCCTAGACTTCATCAAGCGAACGCGTTCAAGCTTAAAGTTGATATTCAGAGAGCCTCGTACAAGTCGGTGGTCACTGCCGGTATTAAACCTGTTGATCACTGAGACGTCTCTGAATATGTGCTTTTTATCCGCCATGATGAAGTCGATCTCATTTTTTGTCATAGTATCGGGGCTCCGCCATGTCCACTTCCGTTGGGGCTGTTCTTGAAGAACGAATTCATCAAGAAAAGTCCCTCCCGCTCGAGGAAGCTGACAAGCATCTGCCCCCTATGATTCCTGCTGTCTAAACCATAAGATCCTACTACCGATTCGTCGCGATTCTGTACTCCCACTTTAGCGTTAAGTCCCCTATGACAACGTTGTAGTGGGCCTTGGTGGTGAAGTGTAAGGCCTTGCATATGTCTCCAAACATATCTTCCACTGGTAGTTTAAGAAGAGAACTGTTTTCACTCTTATTAACCTATATTGTTATATTATTTATGATTTTATTACTTAACACGGAGAGTTTTCGTTATTGATTTTGTGGTAAATGTTTAAATACAAAACCATACAACGATTTTAATGCCATTAAAACACAAATATAAAATATTGCTTTATTTATTTCAGCTTATTTCGATATATTTATTTGATAAAAAGACATATAGCCGAGGTGCGTGAAAATTTTGACTAATATGTACAATGGCGGACTCCGTCGCTTTACTAGTCTAAAGGTTTAAAATTTAAATTTCAACGTAATATTAACACAAATACATAAACAGTATTTTTACTAGTAACAAAAAATCATATCAAAATGTCCTTTAGACACGACTCACTCAGTAATATGTGCATTTTGCATGCCTTAATCGCTACCACAAAAAATATTTATTACAAAATGTGTATAAGCGATTATTTGAGGAAAGAGCGGCCTAATAGTTTATTTTAGGGTACACTTGTTACTTATTATAACTCTCTTGTCTGTATGAATAACCACACGGAATCTATTATAGTGGCGTTCATCAGCTTTAAAACCACAGTTCTCTATTTAAACTACCATTAAAGTGCTACTATTCTGCTACCGTGTACCTTTTCTGAACTTTAAGCTGAATAACTTGTGCCCAATTTGGTGGTATGTATGTACAAGGGCATGCTTTACAGCTCTTGTGCACCTTACATAGACAGTTTAAAGAATAAATGTATACCATTAGTCAACCGCTACAGGACTCTCAATGCTACTAGGCAATGAGGACCGCAAAAGCAGTCCTCTGCCGTAATCCACCTATTTACTAAATAGCGACTGCACATGTGCTCAGCGTGGTGAGTCCATCGCCGCTCTATGCTGTTGGATGTATGTGCAGTCTGTACAGGCGAGACGCCTGACGCTTAAAATACTAACGGCGCCATCTAGCGTTCGCGATGCGACCACTGAAGCCGGCGCAAAAGCGTCACCCGCGCCGTGTCGACTGAGTACTTGTGGTCGCTGACGTGACGAGCCAGCATTCCCCGCTTAGCGCGCGCGCATGTGACATCATACCCGTTCCACGCGAGCATACGCGCCCTGGTGCCGCCTTGGACTCATTGCCTGAACCTTAAGTGAAAGAAGTGAAGTGATTGTGCGCAACCAACCTACATCGCCGCCCGCGGTCAGCTCGCCTCCCGTTTCCTGCCTGGCACAACCCATCATCATCCCAATGTAAGCCTTCCTACCTACCTACCTACCATTTCCCTACGTCGCGTAATCGCCACTCAGACGTGGCGACTACACAGTCTATAGTCCGTTAGTCGCCTTTTACGACACCCAAGGGAAGAGAGGGGGTGGTAGTATACTTTCATCGCTACGCGGCACGGTTAAAGTTAATGTGTGTAGAAAAAACAAAACTCACAGTGTATCCCTTTATCTCGGCGTTAGGCTTCTCCGGCGGGTCCCAGGTCAGGTTCATGTAACCCAGGGCGCAGTCAACGGTGACATTGCTCGGCTTGCCGGGTATACCGTCTAAAGTTGCGGCCTCCATTTTCTCCGACCAATTCCCGCACGACTTCGAGTAGTCTGAACAAGCGCGCACCTGGTCACAGCATAATTATTGTTAGTATTAAATTGCAAATTATAAAACAAATTACACTTTGATAAGATATTGGAACGTTGAAACAAATTTACTAGATAATTAATGATTGATGGCCTTCGATCAACAATACAACTAGATGTCAGGTTGGCGCCAAAAATGTGTCTCGGTAAATAAGAGCGCACTTAAGAAGTGAGCTCTTATTTTCTCGCAAAACATAACAGGAAAAAGTACTTTATTTGTTGCCGCTTAAGGTTGATATCAGCACTAAACGATAAAGACGTGTTTTCTTTTTTAAGTGACAGGAGTAATTTATTGCTTTGAAAAAGTATTTATTCACGTGGACAGAATTTAGCTTTGATTTTGTACGTGACGCGTTATCTAGTTTGTATTGTTGATCGAAGTTGATGGTATAGGATCTTCAATAATTCGGTTAATATTAGGCGTTGTGGCGCGGTAGGCTGCGCTAGTATTTGTATATAGTGGTGTTCCACAGTGAAAAAAACCCAACTAGTTCTTTATAACTGAGCAAATGAAGTTTATTATTTACAGGCTTATATAGGCCGTGGTATGGCGCTAGGGTAGTGTTGTCTTGATACATTACTAGTGTTGGGTAACATGCCAACAGGCGTATAGTTGTTATATACAAATGATTCTATAAAAATTATACTTTATAATAATTTTATTCGTTTTTAAAATTATTTCAGACAACAAGTTTCATAAGAAGCTTAACTTTGGCTAGGTAATTGGAATGAGCATAGAAAATGCGCGCTCTAAAACGTTGCATCTCTTTCTTATGGTGAAAAAGTGAGAGGAAAGACGGCAGCTGGAGTCTTACCTTGAACACGTAAGTGCTATGCGGTTCCAGATTGTCAAACATGTACGGCAAATTCCTCTTGTCCCTCGAATGTATGGCTTTACGCGGTGCATTCGCGCCTTTCTTCCTCGCCTCCAACTCATAGTAGTGTATCAAATCCGCTATGTTTTCGGGCGGCGGTGGCCAGCCTATCGTAACAGAGGTCGCCGAGAACCCGTTTATAGATATGTTCGGTACAAAAACGGGCTCGTCGCTCAACGTTTTCACGGTGCTATTGTCAGCCCACAGACCTTTCTTGGCCCAGCCTTTAGTCTCCACTTCCAACTTCAAGTGGTACTCGGTAGAGTTCTTTAGGTCATTGATAACGAAGAAAGTGTTGTTCGGTGGTATTTTCTCTGGGTGCACTTTGAAGTTCGAGGTTGGCAGCTCTCTCACCCACAGCGTGTAGCCCACGACTGGTGAATTGTAGTTTTTCACGGTCCAAGATATGTACAGCTGCGTGGTGTTGATTGGTGTAACACTGAAGTTGGAGATTTGGGGGACGGCGTACACGATGACATTGATTTTGCCCTGTATGGTTTTGCCGGTGACTGTGTCTGGTATTTCACAGACGTAGATGCCGCTGCCATCGGCGGTGATTTGAATGGAGTAAGTGCTTTCTATTCGTTTCGGGCCGACGGGGACGGCGCTGCGCAGCTGCGGTTCCTCGGGATGAGCGGTGTCGTTCTTGTACCACGTCACCTCGGTAGGTTGGTCGTAGACTGTGGACGAGGACGAAATGTATAATTAAGGCGAAGGGTACTGAGTAAACATGTTTGAATACGAGGTGACTTTAGACATGTTTCCTGGCTAAAATATAGAATGTGAAGCTTCGAAAACAATATACGCTTTAACCATATCCTAAAGCTCTACGTGTATGTTCGAAATACTTGCTGATAGCTTTATTAGGGATGAATTATATTAGACCGGGCCGTGCACGGGGCGTGCCGTGTACGTGGCCCAGACGGGGCACTGATTTGAAACGTTACATACATTTCGTATTTATATTAGACCGGGCCCCGGACGGGACAGGGATCATGCACTGTGTAATATGAACTGCTTCATACAAAATGTATGCAACGTCTCAAATCAGTGTCCCGTCCGGGCCACGCACACGGCACGCCCCGTGCACGGCGAGGTCTAACATAATTCATCCCTTAGCATTCAGCACTAATTTGAAATCATGAGCTGTGTATTTATCTTGCACACATTTTTTATCAGTTTAACAAATCCGTTTAAAGCGAACTCGGCACTTACAGATATTTCTATAGTATGTACCTTTTTCCTGTAAGTCCATTTGTTACGAACAGTAATCAAAAATTTGGATTTTTAGCGTAAATCTATTTTTTTTAAATATTAGTTGTATAGAATGCGACATTAAATCATAAATCATTTATTGCCAGAAATATGGTACAAAGTGCTGTTATATCAGTTTGTAAGTCTCACATATTTGACTGTCGTACAGCATGCAATATTAGATACATAATAAGTAAAAACAACAAATAATATCAACATAATCATTACGTAGGTAATCATATTATTCCAGTATAAAATTTAAAGTATTCAATAAAGTATTCAATTAAATTAATTATTAGGATATCAAAGCTCACAATGTCAATAAATAAAAATTAAAATAATTATAATAAAAATAATTAAGTATATTATTTAAATCACCCAACTAAATAATATAGGCTCAAATAGCCTTGTCCTTAAAAAAATCATTCAGGGAGTAGTAGCACTTGTCAATTAAAAGTTTATGTAGGCGACGCCTGAATAAGGAAAGTGGGAAGTGGTGCTACTACAAGCTCAGGCAATTTATTATATATTTTTATTAACATGGACATGCTATTTCTAGCACAGATTTCTGTTTTTGAATTAGGTAGACACTATCTGTTAGGATATCTGGTATTAAAACCACAACATTGTTTTTTTGTTGTATAAAGCTCCGGGTGCATTTAAAAGGCACAGAAGTTGAGTGAAGTGATCATAACGAAATGTTGTTCTCCGTAATCCGGGCGGCTGGGTTGACCACTCCCCCTGAGAGGTGGGGTTCGATTCCCTTCTGAAGTAGACATTTTTTTCAACGTTTCCTTGTCTTTGAGTTATTTTGACCGTTATTAACCTAAATAATCAAATATTGTGAATGAAATGATCATGTTATAAAGAAAACCAGTGATAGAACTCACCTTCAAACAGACAATACAGCTTGGTGCTCGTTGCATTATTTGCATGGGAGCTGGCATTCAGAGCCAGCTCCCCAGTTGTGTTGACCAAACATCCTGGAAAGCTGAGATTTAGGTTCACAGTGCGGTTCTCTGTGACGTCACCAAGCTTCGCCAGACATGTGTAGTTGCCTGCGTCTTCGATGGTGACGTTGGCCACTCTCAGACGGTATATCTTTTTATTCTTGATGGCCCCATCGCGATCTTTATCTGGCAGTTCCATTTTGTCCACCATGTGTTTTGTCCTAAACAATGTACAGTGTTAGTATATTTTAAGAAAAATCTGTTTATTGATATATCCCCTAGTCTGTCACAAAGATCCCGCACTCATGTCTCCCCTTGAGGAGCCATCAGAATTTTCTTAGTCCTGGTGTCTTCCCCAGTTAGGGGAGACATCAGACCTTGCTTTTTAATAATATGTTGAGAACTCGTGAACCCTCGTTTAAGTGTAAATAAACGGCCACTAGAAAATAAATAAGTATTTATGTACCATATTTAAAATGTCGGAACTGTTTAGACCGAAAGAGATACTTTTATTTTGAATACACAACTACAGTTGATTCATGAACAAATCAGTGTTGGACATTTTATGGAACAACTACGATGATTAATCGATAGATAATTTAATATTTTTGATTTCCTACATTTGTAATAAGATCGTCTTTCCTGATATATGCGTTTTTTTCTTCTTTTTTGTTGCTAGACAGGAGATTCACGAGTACTCAACATATTATTAAAAATCAAGGTCTCATGTTTCCCCTACCTGAGCTGCCCCTGCTCAAGCAGAGATTTGAGTGTGAGTTTGGTTTTAGAATACGAGCCCTAGAGGTTACTAACTTTTCAATTTGTGTCTGGTTTATTGACAGTCTACCGCTTATATATCAGGAATCAATGTAATTGTTCTATCCAACAGGATAGAACAATTACCAATTATAACATATAATAGGTTGGGGAAAAAGTTTCTTCGCATTTTTTAAGAAAATTAAAAACACTTTTTAGTATATTTCATTTACATATAACTAAAGTATGTAGGTGCCATTTTGTTCGATAACTTTTTGCCGTCTTGTAGGTAGGGACATGATACCACTGCTATAGTAATTTTGGGGCTTCTGATCAAAATATTTGGGGTTTTGGCAGTCGTCTCGTGATGTTAACCTGGCACTGCCTAAAGAATTCTGAAAAAATCGAAACAGGTGGATATCTGAAGGTGCAAGGTCAGGCCTATACGGCGGATGCATTAACACCTCCCAGCTAAACTCTCTTAATATTTCCTGAGTGGCTAAAGATGTGTGAGGTCTAGCGTTATTATCATGACGAAAAACCACACCACTTCTGTTTTATAGAGGAATTATTACATAAAGGTATTAGTGTAACTATTATATACCTTTTATTCAACAGTTTGTTAACGTAAAACAAAAACTTTGACAAACAAAAACGATAAACTGCGTAACGCGCGCTCACAGTCCGCGGCGGATAGATAATCCGTTTGGTGTGAACAATGCCTAATCGAAAAGTAAAAAATATTCCTTTTAAAAGCTAATTTCTTAGCGCCCCGTTGTACAACGTTGTGTATTCTCTGTGCTGTGCGTATATGGTAAAAAATTGGCTGGTAAGTGCGGGCAAGATAAATCAGCTAACATAATAATTTCGTAAAAAATACTAAACGTTCGAAAATTTATTGGATTATTGAAAAATCTGTTTAAATATAAAATAATATGACTATTAAAGGTATAAAAATGGACGGAGCAATTTTTCAGTGGAAGTTATAGTGGAAAATGTTAAAAGTTAAAATTTGGGGTTCTCTGAAATGGAAAAAATGTTGGATTCTTTGACACACTTATTCTAACTAGTACTTACGTACATATACAGAAAGAATTTCAGCCCGAGGAAATATTCACAGAGAGTTATTAGCGATTTTCTTGTTTTGGTAAAAATACCTAACTTCTCGTAACAAATTTTGTTGGATTATTGTACATGTGTAATCTGTATTACCTATCTTCATCACATGCCAAATTTCAGAGGCAGAGGAATTTTTTGGGTTACAAAAGCCCCGTTGATTGGGCTAGTTAGCCAGTGTCATTAGCTACCGTCTGCCATTTTTCATGTTTCTCCGATGTGTGAAACCTTTGATATCGCATAAAGTAAAAATGGTCATAAATTATAGGGGGAGGGGGTAGGATGGGGGGTCCTACCCCCTCCCCCTACCACCAGAAGTACCACCCCTATCCCGGCACGTGTGGTGCGGGGTCAGAATTGCACCACCCCCTCCCCTGTATCTTAGCGGGTGTCGTAGGAGGCGACTAATAGGATTTTGCTGGTGGGAGAGCTTTGCTCGTCCGGCGCTACCACCAAGCGGACTTGTAAAACCCGCCAAGTGTTCGGTGCTCGACACAGGACGCATTCCGGGTTCAGAGCCGTAATACCGGAGCTTGGCGAGGTGCGGTGACGGCAGGGTCAAAGTCCGGTGGGAGTCTTTGTGGACGCATTGTTCGGTTGACGTAGGTCGATTAGCCGGCCAGGGAGATCCGTAGAAACGGTGGTGCCGCTGGTCGCCCGCGGCATAGTACAGGAGCCCAACTAGGGATAACCACCCTAGGAGGCTGCTCCACTAGGCCGCGCATAATCCCGAAGTGGGTCGTCGTGCCGGTTAGTGACCGGATTGGTGGGACCCGGCGACTACTTTCGGGGGGGTACGGGGGCCTTCCGTCCGGCGGGTCGATTAACGTCTTACCGAACAACTACATGCACCAGTTCATGTTAGTCTCCCACACTTTGTCTTTTCCCCCTTGCCACCACAGCATCTCCTTTTACTCACGCCCCCATCCAACCACCATGTCAGTGTCCAACCACAATGCAGGTCAGACAGCGGCATCCCACTTCCCCACCACCAAGTCGCTTTTGAGGTGGAGTTCACTAACATCCGTGGACTCCATTCAAACCTCAACGCCGTCCACCAACACCTTGAGACGGCCCGGCCTGCATTGCTCTTTCTGACGGAGACACAGATCTGCCGTCCTGCCGACATTGCATATCTGCACTACCCCGGCTACGTGCTTGAGGAATGCTTCCTCGCGAAAGCCGGAGTATGCCTTTTCGTCAGGACGGACGTTTGCTGTCGACGTTTGCGCTGCTTGGAGGACCCCTCCTTCTCCATCTTATGGGTACACGTGGACCTTGGTTCCGAGAGCCATGTCTACGCTTGCCTGTACCGTTCCCACTCCGGTGACCACGAGACAACTCGGCTATTCGATTACTTGAGCCAAGCACTTGACGACGTACAGGAGCGGTTTCCGTCTGCCGATGTGATGCTTTTGGGAGATTTTAATGCCCACCATGAGACCTGGTTGGGCTCTTCCAAAACAGACCACGCAGGCCGAACTGCCCATGCATTCGCTCTCACGCATGATCTAACACAACTGGTTCTCCAGCCCACCAGAACTGCGGCGCGGAACCACCTACCATCCCTCACTGAGGTTCCTCAATGCCTGACGTCCAAATCAGACAACGTGACGTTCGTGCTGTGCTGCAGTCAGTTGATGTGCGGAAGGCTAGCGGTCCTGACGGTATACCGGCAGTCGTACTTAAAAAATGTGCTCCCGAGTTGTCTCCAGTACTGACACGCCTATAGCACCTCTCGTACTCTACTGGGATTGTGCCGGAGGCTTGGAGAAAGGCGAACGTCCAGCCGGTCCCCAAAAAAGGGGATAGGTCCGACCCAGCCAACTATCGACCTATTGCTGTCCTCTGTCCTTTGCAAGATTTTTGAGCGAATCATAAACAGGCAACTCATTCGCTACCTTGAAGATCACTCCCTGATTCATGATCGACAATACGGGTTCAGACCGAAACGATCAACAGGTGATCTCCTGGCGTTCATAACACACCTGTGGGGTGAAGCAATGGACAAGCACGGAGAAGCACTGGCTGTTAGCCTGGACATCTCCAAGGCTTTCGATCGAGTTTGGCATCGTTCGCTTCTCTCCAAGCTTTCTTCATACGGCTTGCCACCTCGCCTATGCGATTGGGTCGCCGGGTTCCTGCATGAGCGCAGCATTCGCGTACTCTGCGAAAGCAGTGCCTCACAGTTTCTGCAGGTGAACGCCGGAGTGCCGCAGGGTTCTATAATATCGCCCACGCTGTTCCTTCTGCATATCAATGACATGTTATCCTTGGGTAACATTCATTGCTATGCAGATGACAGTACAGTACATCGGCGTTATTTGGGTCACCCTGCGGCAAAGCAAGCCGATGTAGTGGAGTCGAGACGGAAGATTGTCATTGAGCTGGACGAGGAGTTAGACCGCATTTATAAATGGGGCTCTGATAACCTGGTCCGTTCAATGCCAAAAAAACAAATCTGCGCTGTCATGACTAAAAAGTCCGCATTTCTCCCCCAACCCTCCAGACTGGTCTCAGTCTTTTAGGTATGGACATACACAGCGACCTCAACCCGAAGAGCTATATTGAGAGCATTATAACCAGTGGTCGGAGTAGGTATATTGATTTTAGATACTTGCGTCATGATATCATAACATGGACATGCATTTCTTCCGGAATGTACCGGAGTTTCCAAAAATTTGGTAAATAGAGTAATAAAATAAAAAACCATATGTAAGCAAACAAAATTGTTTATTGTTAATACAAATAATCATTATTACAGTTTTATTAAAAATAATTATTTTTAATCGTCATCGGTTACAAGTTCTACATTTTGATTTTCTGTCTCTATACAATTAAAATAAATAACTATAATTTTTTCAATATTTTCTAATTTTAAGCTATTTCTTTTAACATCTAAGATCCATTTGTAAGTGGAAAATGATCGTTCAACATCTGTAGATGTCAATGGAGCGAATTTGAAATAAAGTTTCTGATTATTTGCTACGCTTTTTTCAATACTCTCGCTGTATTCTCTAATTGTATCTAAAACTAGTTTCATGTAATAATTTCGATGTTTCGGTATTTTTATCATAATAATCCGGAAACTCGGAGGAGTATCCATATTAACATATACGTTTGATGTCAGTGACCTTAATTCAATATACCTACTCCGACCACTGATTATAACCACAGCCTCACGTAAACCCGGAATCCTGAACAAAGTGAAGCGGTTCTTCACGCCGGAGCAACGTTGTCTTTTGTATAAGACTCAGGTGCGCTCCTGCGTGAAGTGTTGCTCTCATCTTTGGGACGGATCAGCCAAGTACTTGCTCGAAGCTCTTGACAGGTTGCAAAGACGTGCTGTCCGTATTATCGGTAACGATGACGTTACGACCAGTCTGGAGCCGTTACAGCTACGTAGGGACATTGCTTCCCTTAGTGCTTTCTACCGCCTTTACCACGGTGAACGCTCTGAGGAGCTCTTTGAACTCATCCCTCCTTCTCCTTTCCTTTCCAGATCGACGCGTGCAGGTCTTAGAAGCCACCCTGATACCGTGCTGACCATCAAGACACGTACCATGGACAATCGTTCCTTTGCCGAACTGCCCGTATGTGGAATGCTCTTCCCGCACACGTGTTTCCCTCCTCTTTC
The DNA here is from genome assembly GCA_963921215.1 of Scoparia ambigualis. Taxonomy (NCBI): domain Eukaryota; kingdom Metazoa; phylum Arthropoda; class Insecta; order Lepidoptera; family Crambidae; genus Scoparia; species Scoparia ambigualis. The sequence continues at coordinate 13,252,277 of OY992528.1, read as the reverse complement.
TCTCCCGGGTTATTTAAGCGGGGCGTGAAAAGCATTTATGCAGGTCGCCATAGTGTGAGCGTGGTAGCGCTGTGATGAACGCTTTCACTTCTTGGGCTTCACTGGCTGCTTTTCATCAGGCAGAGTGAGGCCATTATGACGTGCCACAATAAAAAAAAATTATACAGACATCACGCCCGCATTTCGAAGGAGTAGGCAGAGATTACAGATTTCCATCTGCTACGATCCTGCCACATATCCTTAGCTTCACTAACTCTCATAACATTCTTCATACATGCTCGTCGGTTTAGGGTACTCTTGACCTGACCTTTAACGAGAACGTCACCGATCTGACCTAAGTACGTTCGTCGAGGTCATCCCCTTCCAACTACACCATTCACTTTCGCCTCATGTTCTCTCTCACCTTCTTTGTAATTCTTTTTTCATCCATCCTCTCTACATGACCAAACCATCTTAGCATGCTTTTTTCAATTTTTGACACTTCATCTTCATTTATTCCACACTTCTCTCTTTTCAGATCACACTATTATAAGGTTATATTATACGATAAATAGGTGTGACTACACCACATATACTTTTTTTATATATAATAAGGCAAACGAGCAGGCGGGTCACCTGATGGAGAGCAATCACCGCCGCCCATGGACACCCGCAAAACCAGAGGAGTCGCAGAGGCGTTGCCGACCTTTAAGAAAGGAATGTGGTGATGAAAGCTAAGCTACTAAACCTCCAGGGCTGAACAGATTATCATCTCTTTCGATTACGCTGATTAGCTAAAAGCAACCATCAGTTCGTCTTGGAAATGAAAGCAGACTACATATTCAGACAGTTTAAATGGTTCAAAAGAAAGGAACATTTATGATAAGTCTACAATGAAACAGTACAATCGGCACATGCTGCTATGCATTCATTCAAGACATTCGAGCTGGGAAGGAGGAGCTCGATGGCGCAGCGGTTAAGGCGTCCGGTTTGCGACAACTTTCGCGAGGCCGGGTCACATCCATCGGTGATCAAATTAAAAACAGCTTGAGCTCCTGTGTGCTTCGGAAGGCACGTACAGACGTTAGTCTCGTTGTACTGTTGTCCGGTCCCATTGTACTGTTGTCCATGTGGGAGGCCTGTGCCCAGCAGAGGGACGTTTATAGGATGATGATGATGATAAAGATTCAAGCCGGAACACTGGTCAACAGTTTCATGGGTTATAGCGGCCTATTAAACTCACCGATTGGATTCAGTAATAATTGCTTCCTTGAAGAGCCATTGCACGTCCGCGGTCTCTGGCTGAACGCTGCAGTTGAAACTTGCATCGGTACCTATCTCTCCTTTGGCCACCACCTCAATTTCTAATGTTTCTTGAGCTAAAACAATAGAAAAATATATTTAATAAAAAAATAACGATGTGTGCACAAGCAAAGCAATAATAACACAACAGACAACCAGAGGGTCTAGTTCATCATTTGATTGCGTTAACGAAAACGTAAACAAAAATGCCACGCAAATGATTGATGGAAAGAAGTATAATAATTATACTGTGTGAAAGACTAAATGGGTAAGAAAGGAGTATAAGTCTGAGTTACTCTGACATTAACTAGTTAATAGATAGTAGATTTATTTTCTCCACCAGTTAATAACTAATTATATTTCCCTTTCCTTAAAACTTAACTTAAGTTGCTTTACCTAGCCAGGCTACGTTCTACTTAAGCTGCAGCCTCCACTACAGACCACGTTATCCCACCGGCTGTCTGTCCTGCAGCTAATAAGAACAGCCAGGCGTAAGCTTTGGTTTTTTGGGGAATTTCTTTGTTTTGCATCTTTTCCCTAATAGGATAGCTTGTATATTCGCTCATTATTCTATATTAGCCTCTAAAGCCACTCCACAGGAAGAGATGGTCAAGTGATATTTGGTGATAAGCCATAACAACATGTAAACACTGGCCAAAGTGGTAGATAACCTACCAATTAGTCATCTCAGCACAACATTGTGCCAGCTAAAAATATTTCAAATTCATGATTGTGAACAGGAAAGTAACAACAATGACACATTCAAAATGATATGAAGAAGCAGGAAACATGTTCAAATTACATGTAATAGACACCGTTAATTAATTGTGTATCAACCAAATTTTAATAGGACAAGGATCATAAGACCGCCCGCGGTCGCGAAACAATTGATTTTCAATTGTGTCTGGTTTTACGGTGCTTGGGGTTAATTTTCAATTGTTATTTTGTACAACAACTTCGGAGGAGCTCGAGATGTTTTTAATTGGTCACCCATCCAGCGACCCCGCATTGCGAAAGTTGCTTAGCGGGCAAGATCGCAAGCTGAACGCGCTAGCCGCTGCGCCACCGAGCTCCTCCGTGCTTCGGGAGGCACGTTAAGCCGTTGGTCCCGGTTGTTGTCGTAAGATGACAGTCGTTAAAACCCACCAACCCGCATTGGGCCAGTGTGGTGGGTTATGGCCCAATATCCCCACGTTCTATTGTCCACGTGGGAGGCCTGTGCCCAGCAGTGGGACGATTATAGGCTGATGATGATGATGATGATGACAACAACTTCTACACAGACTGGTCTAGCTAGACACTTAAATATTTTGCCTGGGCAATTAATACAGAAAAGACTTTATTCTGCACTTTAAATTTGCAAAATGCAAAAGCTCTCGAACAAGAGCTAATTACATTATTTTGATTAACTGCAATTGCAACCTACAAGAAAATTTTTGTAGTAGACTTTAGGCCAATTTTGCCAATATATAGTTACTTTTGCCACCCAGTCAAAATAATTATTATTTCAGTATTTAATTCTCATCTATATTTTTTTATATTCAACAATGGGTAAGCTCTTGGCCTTCATCTCACCTGATGGTAAGTGACGATAAGGCCGAAGGTGGAATCGCGCTTCACCTGGAATCTTCAACCACTGAGGAACTGGCTAACTTATTTCAAACTGTTGGAACACAACAATGCTATCACACAGTTGTTATGGCGACAGACTTAGATAAGATGGTGGTAGCTAGCCAGGCGGACTTAACAGTACTACCACCAACCAAACCGAGCACACAAAGATGTAACTCTACTGGAAATTGAACCCGGGACCTTGGGAGGCGGTTGAATATTGTAAGACATGAGAAAAAACTAAAATAAGATTAAGAGGAACAGATAAGATTCCTATTGAATAGCAAAGGGCCACCCTGTCATACTTTACTGAATTAATAAATTACTATTTTCCCTATCATTATGAACAGAACACTGAGTGTAAGTTTGTAAAAGTGCAAACGACTATCGCGATTGAGTTAAGTTTTAACAGATAGTTATTAATGCTAAGTAAATAAGATCAAGAATCAAAACTCTTAACCCAAATGCAAAAGTAACATTTGCACATTTTTAACTTACACTCAGCGTTCTGGTCATAGTTTAATGTAATGGGTATATTTAAGTAGGTAGCTATTTAGGTTATCTCATAAACTTAAGATGAGATGGAAAATGTCCTTCATTATAGGATATTATTTATTTGACCAAGGGGAAGTGATAGAAATTTCACAGGGAGCTTTAATCTTTTACTACTTATCCCATCATATCCTGTGAGTGGAAGTATTTAATAACACAACAAATCTTAACCCAGTAAACACCTGGGACCCAAAAACATGCGTTTTTCAATTATATTCCTTATTCTTTGTCACTGAAAAGTAATTGATAATGATGGAGTACTAACAACAGCAGATTCTTACTAGTTTTTATCATACACTTAATTGATAGTAGGACTTGCATAGCATTTTCAATGTCATTTATGTTTTAAAGTAAGCATATATATTTACAGTACGACTTTCTACAAAAGCCGACAGTAGTTGACATTTAGCAATGGAACTGTTCCGCTTCCTAAATTTTACAGGAAACATCAATTGAAATACGCGATAGGCAAAAAATTATTACTGCAAGCCTGACTTCCACGGGTTCAATAGGAAAGCGCAATACCGGTTTGATAGTTAAACACATAACATATATTGAACGGCATGATATTACTTACCGAAAACAGGATAATACAACGCAATAAACGCAAAATAAAGACCAAATGTCGCCGTACACTTCCCGATGGTGCGACCCATTGTCATGGCGGAAACAACAGCTATTTATAAACAATACACCTGATAGTACGATAACCAACACATCTCACAGTTGTTATACCATTTTTCAATTCATTTACACTGCGAAAGCAATGATTATTTCTAAAATTAAATCAAAGTTACAGAATGACATCCGACTGAAGCCGAACAAACAATTTCACTGAAACGAGTGTTACCATATTACAAAAATAAATAAGAGTCTTTTCTTTGTCTGTGACGATTTTTGTAAAATGACTTTATTCCACAGACGTTTAGGAACTCGGACCAATGGGCGATTTTCTGACAGCCCAAATTAAAAAGTAAAATTAGTTCAAAAACACTCGATAGATGTCGTTTTATGAAAGCTGGGCTACTTATGGGCTGTAATAAATTCTACACTTTTACTTGTCTACCAAAAGAATAAAAAAACAGTAAGTCCTTACCTATTTATATTCAGGACATCCAGAACCTATTTCTATTTTGGAATAGAATAAATATTACGCAGCCATACACGTGCTCTTCATGAACCCGCCTTTTACTAAGCGCCATACTAATCTATGCTAAGCGCCATCTATGAAGTCATTTACGAACCAATTTCTTTTTTTTTTTGATCTCGGAAAATCGCCCATTGTGATATTTGGTCCGAGTTTAGGAAGCTTTATCTTGGAATGGGCGTCGGGAAAGATAATGGGCGATTTTCCGAGATCACAAAAAAAAAAAGAAATTGGTTCGTAAAATACTTCATAGATGGCGCTTAGCATAGATTAGTATGGCGCTTAGTAAAAGGCGAGTCCATGAAGAACACGTGTATGGCTACGTAATATTTATTCCATTCCAAAATAGAAATAGGTCCTGGAGATCCTTCATAAAAATTTGTAAGTACTATTTTTTTATTTTTTTGATAGACAAGCAAAAGTGTAGAATTTATTACAGCCCTTAAGGCGGGTCTCCTGCGACACTGTTTTGTGTTTTCTAACACCTAACATCAAACATCTAACAAATATGGGCGTGGCCTACGTACAAATTTTGACATATTTTGTTAGATGTTAGATGTTAGAAAACGCAAAACAGTGTCGCAGGAGACCCAGCTTTAGGTTGGAACGGGTCGGCTTTCATAAAACGCCATCTATCGAGTATTTTTAAACTAATTTTTATTTTTTAATTTGGGCTGTCAGAAAATCGCCCATTGGATTAGTGTGTTTGAGCGTAGATCATGGACGTAATATACTAACAGGACAGATCACTCTCCCAAATTGCACTTACGAAAAACAACCTCATGGTATCCAATAAGGTGTATTTTTATCGGCACAAATAGAGAGCTAATTCCAAGTCAAATGAGATAACGTTTAAAGGCCATTTGTCTCGCTCTATGTCAAAATGACAGTAACAAAATATCATCAGTGTCAATTTACGTGACAATCATTTTAATGGATTCCGCCTCAGAACAATATGCTTTAGTTATTGTTCTGAGGATTCCGCCTCCGCGAGTGTTAGTATATACACGTGTTTGAAAACGAATCTGTAATTGCATATTTCTAATCAGTTTCTTCGTTATATTACTAGTTTACATTGGTGCTGGTTAACTTACTACTAACATCCGGTAAGTAAACAACTAATCTCTCCCTAAAATGAATAAACCGCCCGATCCACCAGACCCTCTCGATATTCCTAGATCTTCTTCCACAATGAAACTCTCGCTTGCTATGTTTTCCCAGGCAGGCTCTAAGCGACGAGCCGAAGATGAATTAAGAGACACGCCAACCAAAAGAGCATCTAGTAATACCTCCAACGAATTATCAACTTCTCTAACACTTTATATTCATGAGTCGCTTTCTAGTGTTCCTACACAATACTCGGAGAAAGATAGAGGTCCTTTTATAATACATATGGGTGTGTAATGTTTGATATAAATACTTATGGTCTAAAGTTCTGATAATATAATTTCATTTGATATAACGACTAACTTAATATAATAAACATTTAATATAATTTTAGATTCTATAATTTCATTTGATATAATGTACTTTTGATATAACAAATGATATAACATTACTCATGTAATAAGCAAGCAGTATGCAAGCAAGCAAGCAGCACGCAAGCAGGCATGCAGCATGCAGGCATGTATGGAGCATGCAGGCAGGCATGCAGCATGCAAGCAGGCATGCAGCATGCAAACAGACATGCAGCATGCAAGCAGGCATGTTTTCTGTCACGGCTCCGGCGCTGCGGGACTCCGGCGGTCCCACACGAACTTATCGTCGCAGATAGCTTTCGCTCACCGCCGCAGCTGAGGCTGGCCGGCGGAGCCGGCCAGCAAGCCGAAGCTGGCCAGCAAGGCGAGCGTTAAACCCACCTGCTCCTCAGCTCGTGGGTCGCCTCGTCCCTCCGCGCCTACGCGGGATTAAATTACACTCTAGCGTAGGGCAGACAAGTCTACGTGGAGTCGGTTTTGCCGCGATTCGTTTCTGTCACTGACGTTTTTAGCACAACCATAACGAAAACACAACGTATAAACTTTTTAAGACAATATTTGAAATCAATTTAGGGTTAAAATGGTATTCTTATTTTTAAGCAAAAATTATATCAAATGAAGTTATAGAATATGATTATTCTACCAATATAGCTTTATAGCATAAGTTGTTAGAGAATATGAGTATTATATCAAATGAATAATATACGTAATGTTGTTATAGGAAGTGTATTTAGAACAAGTAAAAATTATGTCCAATGAACGTTATGTTCTTTGAAATTAGTTCATTTGTCATTATATGAAATGATACGCACCCTATACCTATATCTAAAGTGGAACTTGATTCGTCATCTGGTACCTACCACACTCCATCCAATTAAGTTTGGTCAGTTATTGGCCAAGCATAAAATATCTAACAAACTTAAAGACAGTATAAAAAAGTAGGTCGTAACAAAATATCAGTTGAATTCCAAAGTGCAACTGACGCCAATAATTTTTTTAAAAATCCAATACTGAATCTTTGCAAATATACAGCTGCTATTCCAAACTATAATGTGACGAGAATGGGAATCGTTAGAGGGATCCCAACGGACATCTCCATGGAGGAACTTGCAAATGACATGGAGGTACCAGAGGGGTGCCTAATTTTAAAAGCAAGGAGGTTAAACAGAAAAATAATTGAAGATGGTAAACCATCATGGATTCCAACACAAACAGTTGTACTCACCTTCCAAAGTCAAGTTCTCCCTTCTAGAGTCTTCATATTCCATACTTCCCTTCCTGTTGAGACCTACCAATTCCCTACTATCCAGTGTATGAACTGCTGCCGATTTGGACATATCAACGCGCAATGTCGCTCAAAGCCTCGCTGCTACCGATGTGCACAACCTCATATTGGAGAAGATTGTGTTGTAGCAGAAGAAAGTGCAACCTGCCTGTATTGTTCAGCTAGACATTTTGCCAGTAACAAAACCTGCCCAGAGCATTTAAGACAGAAATCAGTTAAAATACTCATGTCAGAAAAAAATATTTCTTATCAGGAGGCCATACGACAGGTACCATCTATCAAGAGGTCATATGCAGATGTTTCAAAACCGACTCCATCTTTCAATCATCCTAGTCCTCCTAGTCTTAAGCCCTCATGGTTAGCTAAAAGCCCTCCCCAATCTTATAGAAAAACAATATCTCTTCCGTCTCGCCCGAAGACACCTTTTTCTTTGTTTTGACCCAGTTAAACCTGGATCCCCTGCTCCAGGGGAGCAGCCTGGAAGGTTCAGACTGCTCCCAAACGGGAGGAGGGCTTGTGCAATGCAGCCTAGTGTTCCTCAACACTAGGCCGCGGCCCTCCTAGGGGGGGAGGAGGTTTCTCTCGACCCCCCCCCTCCGCCTCTTCCTTGTGTGAGACCGCGGCCCCACGCGTGAGCCTCCCGCGGCCTCACGCGCGAGACCGCGGTCTCACCCAAGGAACACCACCACCTTGGGCTTACGGGGGGGGGGTGCATAATAAAATGCCCACACCAAAGCCCAACCACCGGCACTTGCGCAACCACCCATGTCCGCAAGCGCAACACACCACGCAACCTCGGCCGTCGACTGCCGGGCCGTGGCTCGGAGACGATATCCCCCGAGTGCCGTGAGATGCTGGGAGGCTTTTCCGGCGGGGTTCTTTCCGGCGGGCTTTCCGGAGCTTTCTGGACTTTCACGGGTGTACCTACTCCACCCGCTACTCGTCGGTACTAACCACGTATTAACCGGCGGTACTATCCGGCGGTACTCAGCCTCCCAGCGAAGGTTTCGGGGTGGTTTCCCGACTTTCACGGGCGTGAGGAGCCACCCGCTACTCGTCGGTACTATGGCCGTTACTCCCTTCCGCTACGGGGCTCGGGCTCTGCCGCCTCCAGCCCAACACCCGACCCTCGAAGTCCGAGGTCGCGTCCCACCTCAAAAGCCCGCAGAGGGGCGCCGGCAGAAACTCCACTCAAAGCCGCTCAGAAGGAGCGGCGAGCGTGCGGCCCAGAGTGGACACGCACGAGGAGATGCAGAGCCCAGAAGGGGCCCCGCCTAGAATTCGACGCCCAGAAGAGGCGCCAGGGATTGGCATAAAGCCCCTTGTGGGGAAGAGGCCTTACCCCAGGTGCACCACGAGGAGGTTCCCAAATTTACACCCACGCCCGAAGACACCTATTGGAAGAGGTTATGACAAAGACGCTCATAATAATATTGTTGGAAATTGTAGTTTCTCCTTGCCAAATGGTTGCGCCCTGAATGAGGACTCAAGTGCCTCGGAAATGTCACCTAACGATGACATGTTTGAGGTGATTTGGCATTTTCTGTTTAGCTTCCTTCGACGTTTCAATGATGTCCCACTACCGCCCAACGTTGCCCAAAAACATAATCAACTTAATGAATTTACCTATAATAAGAATAATAATAATAATATAGAATATAATTGATCACAAAGTGGTTCAATGGAATTGTAAAAGTATCCGGAGTAAGAAACATGATGTAATGTACTTAATTAATAAATATTCTCCCATTGTTCTTGCCATGTCGGAGACATGGTTGGTGCCTGGATCACATTTTTATGTATCTGGATACATGGATGACAGGGATGAAGGATATGCAGGCTGCTGGTCAGCCGCTCCATCCCGTTTAATCAACTTCCCCTTCCACTTCACAGCCAAGGTATTAACGCTGTGTTTTTACATTCCCCATACTAATTTTTCTATTCTTCAAGAAATTTGTGATTTAATTAAGGCAGTCCCACCTCCAGTTATAATTATGGGAGATTTCAATGCTCACCACATGACATGGGGATCTCACCGAAACGAAGCATTTGGATCTCTCTTGGTAGATTTGTTGCATGAGCTAAATCTATGTTTTTTGAATGATGGAACTAATAATAATAATATCTTTATTAACATAAACATATAACATTCATTTTGACAAACATGAAACAAACAAGATTACAAGAAAAAATTATATATACTTACAATGGGCGATTTTCTGAAAGCCCAAATTAAAAAGTAAAAATTAGTTCAAAAACACCCGATAGATGTCGTTTTATAAAAGCCGTACCTACCTAAGGGCTGTAATAAATTCTACACTTTTACTTGTCTACCAAAAGAATAAAAAAACAGTAAGTCCTTACCTATTTATATTCAGGACATCCAGAACCTATTTCTATTTTGGAATAGAATAAATATTACGCAGCCATACACGTGCTCTTCATGAACCCGCCTTTTACCATGCGCCATACTAATCTATGCTAAGCGCCATCTATAAAGTCATTTACGAACCAATTTTCCTCCCCTCCTCCTCCTCGCCTCCCGGTATAGGTCTCTAGTAGGAAATAGAAAATGTTTTTTCAGCATTACCTTTAGGACAGACCTTTGTGCTCTTTCCAGACCTATCATGGTTGGTTTTCCTATGCCTCCCCAGACTGCAGTAGCTCAGGATTGATTGACATAATGTTGTATAAACAGTGGTAAGTAGTTTTTTGTCAGCTGAGATTCGAAGAAGGCGCATAATGTGGACATGTCTTCTTGTTCTTTTAATAAGTGAATCTATGTATTTCTTAAAATAAAGTTTCTCATCAATTTCAACTCCTAGATACCTAATAGTCTCTGTTCGTGCTATGGGGATACAGGAGCAGTGTGGGGCATTGCAGGAGTGAATTTTTATGTTAGTGGTAAGTGCCGGTTGTGAGGAGCAAGTCTTGTGGAAGAATAGATATTTTGTTTTGTTGAGGTTCAACGTGAGCAGATTAAGGTCTAGCCATTTCTTGATCGAGGACATACCGAGATTTGCAGAATGTAAAGCCTCTTTCCAGGATTTCCCTTGATAGATCGCTACGGTGTCGTCGGTCATAGCAAATTAGTTCTGCCGAACTGGAAGCATTTGCGTGGATGTCGTTAATGTATAAAATAAATAGGGACGGTCCCAGAACACTCCCTTGTGGCACTCCAAAGCTGGTAGAATGTCTTTCGCTGATAATGTCACCAACTTTTACTTTATGGGACCTAGCAGTGAGGTAGCTTTGAAACCAGTCATGCGCCAATCCTCTGATACCAAAGAATTCTAATTTTTTTAACAGAATTGGCACGGATAAAGTATCAAAAGCCTTTGCTAGGTCTAGGAAGACTCCTACGCAGCATTGCCCTTTATCCAGATGATCGGAGACAGTTCTAGTGAGAAGTCCCACTGCGTCAAGGAAAACCTCTCCCACTCAAAACCAGTCTGCAGTAAATTTGACTTTCTGTTCTCCAAGGCTTTCATCTCAAATTAGCTGGACTGTTTTCAGTAGTTCTTGAAGTAGTGATCAGTACCCTATCACTTTAAATATCCTAGGAAATGTTCCTACAAGCCTTCCTCATGACTCTTTTATAAAATTTAGTATTCAGAAAGCAAACTGGACGGACTTCTCAAATACTGTAGAAAGAGAAATCAACTTACTTCCAGAGGTCAGTGCTGGGAATAGCCTAAATAACTATAAGGAATTTACAAATACTTTAATGAATGCAGCGAAGGCTAACATTCCGCTCAAAAGGTTTAAAAGAAAGAGACAATCCCCTCCTTGGTGGGATGCAGAATGTACAGAGGCTATTAAGAAGCGCAAAATCGCTGAAAAAGCTTATGCTAACAACATGTCTCTAGAGAATGGGCGATTTTCCGAGTACACAAAAAAAAAAGAAATTGGTTCGTAAATGACTTCATAGATGGCGCTTAGCATAGATTAGTATGGCGCTTAGTAAAAGGCGAGTCCATGAAAAACACGTGTATGGCTACGCAATATTTATTCCATTTCAAAATAGAAATAGGTCCTGGAGATCCTTAATAAAAATTTGTAAGTACTATTTTTTTATTTTTTTGATAGACAAGCAAAAGTGTAGAATTTATTACAGCTTGTAGCTGTCCTACGGGAATGTATAAAGGAAACACTATTGTTCGCGAAACTTTCGTTTACTAGGCGAAATGATTAAAACTAGGTACAAATTCGGAACTAGCCTAAGTCTAGCCTACATTACGTTATGACCTAAGTGCGCGCGCGAGGCAAAGTTTGGGCGTGCATTCGCCGTCGGGTCTGGATCGAGACTGCTGCGGAGTGTCGCGATCGAATGGCAGCTCCGTGCGCGGGCGCTCGCCAGGAGGCGGAGCCCAGAGAACAAAAGACCAGATAAGGAAAAGTGTCAAGTTCGAGCGTTTTACGTGATATAGCTGCACGCCCGGCTTTGCCTGCGCAACTTAAACATTTTATTAATAAAGTTTTATTTTCATAAAAATTACTTTAACACACTTAACAGAACTAAGTAAAGCTTATATGATTAAAAATATACATTGAAAATAACAATTTATGCGCTACACTAATTACTTTTAACAGAACTAAGTAAATCTTATATGACTTAAAATATACATTGTAAATAACAATTTACGCGCCACACTCATAGGCAGGAACGGGTCGGCTTTCATAAAACGCCATCTATCGAGTATTTTTGAACTAATTTTTATTTTTTAATTTGGGCTGTCAGAAAATCGCCCATTATTATTCTTATCAACACATTGCCGCATGTATCCGCTGGCTTCTTAGTAAAAAGATAAGATCGGGGTGGTCAAAGTTTTGCGAAAGTCTATCTCCTGGTACGCCGGTAACTGTCGTTTGGAAACAAATTCGGAGATATCGCGGGTCACTTACAGTAGGAAATCCAAGTGATAACGATCCTTCGGTATGGCTCGAAACGTTTGCAGACAATTTAGCCCCTCCATATGTTCCTACACAACGGTGTTTACCATCTTATCCTCCCGTTTTTTCTCCTACAGAAAGCCCTATAAATGCGCCATTTTCTCTCGTAGAACTTAAACTAGCACTAGGTGGCTTAGTTGATTCATCCCCAGGGATTGATGGTATATCATCCTCTTTCCTAACGAGAGCACCAGAGAACGCAAAACTATACTATCTGAAGCTTATTAACACATTTTATGAACGAGGGATTATTTCTGAAGCATGGAAGCAACAAATTGTGATACCTATACTTAAGCCCGGTAAAAACTTATTAGATCCCACCTCCTATCGACCGATAGTTCTTTCCTCGGTATTACTCAAAGTCACAGAGCATATGATAAAAAATCGACTGGAATGGTTCGTTGAAAACCGCAACATACTTGCTGAATCCCAATTTGGATTCAGAAAAGGATCTAGCACTATGGGCAGCTTGAGCATTATCACAACTGATATTCGGCTAGCATTTCATAACAAGAAATTCTTAGTGGGCGTGTTCATAGACATAGCAGCTGCATATGACAATGTATTAATTCCGGTTCTCAGGCAAAAATGCTTCAGCTGAGTATCCCAGAGAAATTGGTCCATTTCATTAGTAATATTATTTCACCCAGAAATATTATTATCAAAATGCAGAATCTATCATTAACCCTTTGACATAAAAGGGACACCACTGTTCCTAAAATTAAATTTGTGTTTATTTCTAAACAAAGCATTATTGGGAACTAAACTAAACGCATGCTTATTGTATCCGAACGTATTTTGTTTTTTTTCTTTGGTTGGTAAATGTGCGCGCGAAAAAAAAAACAAAAACGTCAGATTACTTTTAAGTAGTTTGCTGCGCTTCTTTGACTTTTTTCTGAAGTGATTAATATTACATTTTTGCTGCACTCGGAGACTGTTTAGTGAATAATTTATAAGAATGGTAAGTAGTAATTATGTTTGTATTATTAATTGTCGTAGTTAGTAACATTTTAGTAACTAAAATATGAAATTATAAGTAGGGGACGCCATTGTCCCAATATGCGTAAAAGGCCAATTTTATTAATATTTTTCCCTAACGTTTTATGCATGTTCTGTGATTTTACACACGGTCTAAACACTCAATTTATTTGTTTTAGGCGCGCAAAGGAAATTGGGAGACTACCAACAATCACGGAGCACCCTAGCGAAGAGGTAGACTCACCCTCACCCCATGCCCATTCAGCCCATGCCCAGTCAGCTCATGCCCAGTCAGCCCATGCCCACTCAGCTGATACATACTCAGCTCATACACACTCGGCTGCTTCTCAATCAGCTCACCCCCATTCTGTGCCCACTGGCACACTCATTTTGTTGCCAACCGTCTCACTAAGAGTCGCGGACGGACATGGCCACCTTCACACAGCCAGACCTTTATTAGACTGTGTATGTTGATATTGATAACTTCACGCATGGCACGACTTTTGAACCCACTTCCTTAAAAATTACAGGAGTTGGAAATCAGCACAAACATGAGTCAAAAGCGGCAATAACAATAGTATGCCGACCCACGCACAATGTTACTCCTACAATTACTGCCACAGCTCTTATTTTAAAAAATGTCACTGGCTACCTTCCCTAAGAGAAGGTACCAAACATTTCCCACATACTAGGCCAGCCACGCGTATCATTGGCTGATCAGCACTACTACACACCAGCCCCGATCGACCTCTTATTAGGGTCAGACGTTCTTGGTCAGGTGTTGGACGGGACAAAGGTCTCGTTGGGCCCTGCATGCGCAACATCGCATAGAAGGGCATTTACTCTCATCACTTGAATACCGACAAGTTGTGGCTAGGGCTATGATTGGTAATTTTTCTATACGTAAACATGCCTTGCCATCCACTTCCATGACCAAAAAGCGGATTCAAAATATAGGACACAAACAGTCTTTACCTTCACACGTAATGATGAAGGGGCCTTCACGCAAACGATGTCTGCAGTGTGCGAAAAGTGGAGTAGAAAATCGTACCAGCAATATATGTGACATTTGTAATGTAAATCTATGTTTCACAGCAACGAGAAATTGTTTTGCTGGGTTCCATTCATGAAATTATTAATTAAACTGTTACTTTTTTACTGAATTTTGTTTTTTAATATCAGAAAAAACTTGATTTTGCTATAATAGTAAGTACCTCACTAAATTATAAATGATGCCCTTTTTCGCATATTGGGACACATTTGTCCCAAGTCATTTCCTAAAATCTATTGTTTTTTTTTATTTTTTATCATACACATATTTAAATTACCTTTTAAGAGACTAAATAACGTATAGTCATAAATATAAAAACTTATGTGTACTTATTTTGTGCGTCAAAGGGTTAAATGATAGATTGGTATGGAAAAGCATCCCCCAGGGTTCAGTCCTAAGCCCTCTTTTATATAACATCTACACCTACGACTTAGAACAAACCGTTAACAATTTTTGTGATGCCCTTCAATACGCGGATGATGTTGCTATATACTCACGAGCTAAGAGCATTTTAGAAGCTGAAAAAACCTTAATACGGCGTTATCGTACCTTGGCGATTGGCTTTTCAAGCATGGACTTTCAATCTCTGTCCCAAAGTGTACTACTATGGTTTTTACTAAAAAGCATTTGTTCCCAGATCCTAGAATAAAATATAACGGCTCACTGGTTCCAATGAAAGAATCCGTCCGATTCTTGGGTCTAATTTCTTCTAGGCCCAGGCAACAAATTAGCTTTGGACAAATTAGTAAAGGTCCAATCAAAATGTTTAAGGATTATCCTTGGCGCTATGAAATCCTTACCTATTAATGCCCTCCAAGTAGAATGCGTAGAACCTCCTTTATACTTACGTCGACAACTTCTCAGTGACCGGTTTTATATTAAGATCATGCAAAAGGAATCTCACATTCTATTAAAAAAATTACAGATTTTGTCCCAGTCTTTTGATTCCTCAACGAGTTTGCAACAAAATCTTTTTTTTTATTTTTATACTAAGCCCGGCAAATGACCCCACTCCACCTGATGTTAAGTGGAAATGAGGTCCAGGCGCGAGGACAACTGGTGCAGCGTAAGAGACGTAGCATCAGTCATCCTCACTCTGCCGGCCCACAAAGTGCTTCTTCACGCCTCGTTTGAAGGACCCTATGTCATAGGTAGGAGGGAATACGTGTGCTGGTAGACTATTCCATCTTTTGGAAGTGCGGCAAAGAAACGAGTCACCAAATTTCTTTGTGCGTGATGGAATGTTAGAGACTGTAAATTGGTGACTCCGGAGAGCAGCACGCGTACTCCTATGGAGGAAGGGAGAAGGAGGGATGAGGTCAAAGAGTTCTTCCGAGCACTCGCCATGGTATAAACGGTAAAAGACGCTGAGTGACGCAATATCTCTACGCAATTGCAAAGGCTCGAGAGTTTTAGTGACCTCTGCATTGCCGATAATGCGCACAGCGCGGCGCTGCAATCTGTCCAAGGCATCGAGAAGGTACTTTGCGGAGCCGTCCCAAAGGTGAGAGCAATACTCCACGCAAGACCGCACCTGTGTCTTGTATAATAGACACAACTGATCAGGCGTGAAGAATCGCCGCACCTTGTTCAGGACACCGAGTTTACGTGAGGCATTTTTAATCACGGTTTCGATGTAGTCCTTTTGGTTCAGATCGCAGCGGATATCCATACCGAGCATGTTAATACTGCTCTGCAGGCCTAGAGATGTACCCTGAAGAGAGGGAAGGGGAAGGAATGGCGACTTTTTCGCTGTGAACGCGCACACCTGTGTTTTCTTGGCATTGAACTCCACCAGATTATCGGAGCCCCATTTAGAAATGAGGTCCAACACCCGATCGAGCTCAATGACAAGATTTGCTCGCTTCATTTCGGTGTCTACCCGCCCAGCCGTTGGGTGCCCGTTATATCCCCCATGCACTGTGCTATCATCTGCATAGCAATGAATGTTTCCAAGAGGAAGCATGTCATTGATATGCAGAAGGAACAGCGTGGGGGATAGAACGGAGCCTTGAGGAACACCAGCGTTCACTGACATGAACCGCGAAGCGCATCCATCCGAAAGGACACGGATTCTACGCTCATGCAGGAAGCCGGCAATCCAGGTACAGAACTGAGCGGGCAAACCGTATGCCGGGAGCTTGGAGAGAAGAGCTTTGTGCCAGACCCGATCAAAAGCCTTGGCTATGTCAAGGCTAACTGCCAGTGACTCGCCACGCTTGTCAATAGCCTCACCCCAGAGATGTGTGACGTACGCTAGAAGATCACCCGTTGACCGTTTTGGCCGAAACCCATATTGACGATCGTGAATTAGGGGGTGATCTTCTAGGTATCGAATAAGCTGTTTGTTCAAAATTCGTTCTAGGATCTTACACAACACTGAAGTTACGGCTATAAGGCGGTAATTAGTCGGATCTGACCGATCTCCTTTTTTAGGGATCGGTTGCACATTAGCTTCTCTCCAAGATTCCGGCACACAACCCGAAGAGAGCGAGAGACGGTACAGACGCGTTAACACAGGGGACAACTCTGCTGCACACATTTTCAGAACTATTGCTGGGATGCCATCGATCAGGACCGTTAGCTTTCCGGACATCGATTGACTGCATTTCCGCACGGACATCACACTGCCTGATTTTAATATCAGACATTGTGTGGCCACAGTGAGGAATTGAGGGTGGCTGTGCATCACAGTCATCGACCGACCTTTCCTGCGGCTTGTGAGCTAAAGTTCCGTCAAGACATCTCAGTGGTGGCAGCGAGGGTTGGCAGAAGTTGGATTGCACGGCTTTGGCCAGACGCCAGTAGCTACGGCTGCCCGTAGGATGCGTCAGGAGTTCTTGGCCTACTCGTGCAACGCGCTGGGCATCCGCTCTAATGTAGGCCCTCTTACACGACTTGGTGGCATTATTATAGGCTGCTTTTAGCGAGCGAGTTTCGGGAGCCCCATGAGCTTTACCTCTGATCCAAGCGCGGTATGCCGTCTGTTTGCTCTCAACAGCGCTGGCACACTCGCGATTGAACCAGCGGTTGCTTCTGCCTTTGCTGATGACATAGGAGTGTGGAATATAGTATTCCATTCCTAATACTATCTCATCAGCAACGGCAGTGGCGCTAGCGGTCGAGTCCTTCCCACTAAAGCAGCGCTGCCTCCAAGGGACGGATGCAAAATACTCCCGCATCCCGTCCCAGTCTGCCGACGCGTAGTGCCAAATCTGGCGTTTCGAAACCGCTGTTGGCGGGCGCGATGCCAAGGACACTGTGCTGGATATCAAGCAGTGATCCGAGGAACCTAAAGGAGCTCGAATCTCCACCCGGTATCCAGCTGGGCGACTCGTCAGCAGAAGGTCGAGTAAGGAGGGCGCATGGCCAACTATGTCTGGGATCCTGGTGGGCTGGTTCACCAGTTGCGTCAGGTCTGTTTTGGAGGAACCTAACCACAACTCATGGTGGGCGTTGAAGTCCCCCAAAAACACCAGTTCCGCCGATGGAAACCGCTCCTGCGCTTCATCTGCTACCCGACTAAGATGTTCAATTAGTCGAGTTGTCTCCATGTCGCCGTTATGGGATCGGTAGACGCGGACGTAGACACGGCAATGAGAGCCTAAGTCGACGTGTACCACTAGGAGGGAGAAGGAAGGGTCCTCCAGACAGCGCAGACGGCGACAGCAAACATCCGCCCGAACGAATAAGCAAACTCCGGCTTTGGCTTTGAAGGATTCTTCAAGCACAAAGCCGGGATAGTTCAGGTAGGTGGTGTCAGCTGGGCGGATTATTTGCGTCTCCGTCAGGAACAACATTGCTGGCCGTGCCGTCTCAAGATGGTGGTGGACGGCATTGAGGTTTGCATGGAGTCCGCGGATGTTAGCGAACTCCACCTCAAACGGTAAGGTTTTGGTGGGGGTGTGCACCGCTGTAGTACCAGTTTTGTTGTTAGGCGCTGTCATTTTAGGAGTGGAAAGAGAGAGGCGTGAATCGAGAAAATGATGCCGCGATGCGAATGGTCAAAGTGTGCTGGCCTGTTTCCCCAGGAATTTGCCCACAGACGAGTATTATTAACCTGCCGAACGGAAGGGCCCCCGAACCCCCCCGGGAATGGCCGCCGGGACCCCACCTTCCGGTCACCAACCGGCACGACGGACCACCCCGAGATTATGCGTGGCATGGTGAGGCAGCCTCACGAGCTGGTTAGGCTCGCTTGGGCCCCTGTACTGTGCCACGGGCGGCCAGCGGGACAACCGTTTCTACGGGTCTCCCTGGTCGGCAGGTTAACGAAGTCATCCTGGCACTGGTTTGACGGAAGCCCCCACAGACCAAATACATCGCAGCATCATCCTCTCGAGCTCTGGTTATACGCTGGCTGATCCCGAAACGCGACCGACAAGCAGTCACTAGACGGGTTTTACACCATGCGTACGGTGGTCACCGGACGGAAAAAAAATCTTCCTTGTGTTCTACCTTATGTCTGTGTGTTCTACATAGTCACAACAAATTTTCCCTCCTACCAGTACCCTAATAAATCCCCTTTTCTTGCAACCATTTGAATCACTAATATTCGTTCCTTCAATAATTCTTAATTTTGGCATCCAGGAAGACTCTGTCATATATAATCTCTTTAGATATAAACTCTATGAATATTTTAGTGTAGGTTTCTATAGAGACGAGTTGTTGTTTTGTTGACGTATAGCGGATAAAATAAAAGTATGTAGTGATTGCTTGACAATAATTGTTTAATTTATTGGTGGCTTAACATGACACCAATGTACTCGTAGAACACTGCGACTTACTCGAACATATATAATTAACAGGTTATGGGCGCCTGAAAACGTAAGTATTATGAGTCCTATACATATTAGATAAGATAAGATAAGATAAAATTTATTGTCATAACTGTGTGCATTGGTTGTTACAATTAAAATGGTGTCAACAGTCTGTCCATTTCGGACGTTCAATATTTTACAAATGCCATTAAAAAAATAATTTAAAAAATTTTATACATTTAACCCTAGAATACTAATCATCGCCTGACAGGCCGCACGCGGTTAGTTTTTTCCGGTTATTTAAAAAACGCGCGCGCGAGTCGTATTGAGCTCTCGCGCCAATTCGGTATACACCGCGCCGCAGACGTCAGCGAACGCGGGCCCGGCGCGGACGCTTCATTTTCAAAATATAAGCTACAGCATCGCCTGGGAGGCGATCATTAGTATTAATGGTAAGTTGAAAGGCTGACTCAAATTAGTTTGTAGACAAAATTGTGATGTTACCAAAAGTTAGATTTAGTTCCATATAAAGTTTATATCTTGAATAGTAATATTGATGCCAAAAAAATAGAAATATACATATATTTTTTTTTTACCAGACTGTTCAAAGACTGTTATGTTATAAGAAAAAATGTTCATACCTGTAAGTTTTAAGTCTTATTTTAAGCCTAATGTTGATTTTAAAGAAGAATTTAGAGTTTAGTTTCTAAAAAGGTAGAATTTCACCTGTTAATTAATGTGATTTTTATACAAAAATAATAAACCACTAATGTGATAAATTGGTTTTATTTAAAAAGTAGCCTCCCAAGCGATCATTAGTATTAAAGTGTGGTAAATTTATATTAGTACTCTAGGGTTAAACAATATTCATTAAATTACAAAATAAACATTTCACATATCAGCAAATAGAATTGTATAAAATAATAATAATTTTTAATATTTTGTTTTGTTTTATATAATTTTTCAATATTTATTTTTATATATTGAGCAATTAAAAAGAGAGAATTATGACACATGGCGAATCCATGCCAATGCATATTTAACTAAGCTAGGATTGTGGCATTATGTATCAGAGGCGATAAAGAAGCCTACTGAAGCTAACGAACTAATTAAATTCTTAGAAACAGATGGTTTGGCGCTGGCAGATTTATTGCTAATAATTTCGCCGAGTGAACTAAAACAAGTGAAGAACTGTGAAACAAGTAAAGATGTCTGGAATACTCTCAAAAGTATTTAATATAGCAAAGGTCCTGCACGGAAGGCAAGTCTTTTGAAAGAACTGATATTGAGAAAAAGGAAGGATGGCGATAACATAGTGGATCATTTAAACAAATTCATGGATATTGACGATAAATTAGAAGATATGGGCATATCAATTAATCAAGATCTACTTAGCATTATGATGCTCTACAGCCTACCTCAATCATTCGAAAACTTTCGTATAGCCATAGAATCCAGAGATAGTTTACCAAATTCAGAAAACTTAAAAATTAAAATTATTGAAGAAGCTGAAGCAAGACGAAATAAAGCTAGTACAAGTGAACAAAACTCTGAACAAGAAGCGCTATACAGCAGACAACCGGGAAAAAACAAGAAATATACTGTTCAATGTTTCAAATGTAAGGAAAAACGACATAAAGAAAATGAATGTTGGTCAAAAGTAAATACAAATGATAAAAACAATGTGAGCCTACTTTGTTCAAAAGAAATATGTCTAAATACAAATAACAGTAAAAATAAAATAAGAAAATGGTGTCTGGATAGTGGTTGTACATCCCACATGACACATGAATTGGAAAGAATTCAGAATTTGGAAAATAATGATAGAAAAACTTTGAAGTTAGCTTCCGATAACAATACAGCACAAATTGAAGGTCATGGTTCAGTTAAACTAAATATTAAAGAAAGACCTGATCTACACCTGACTAAAGCATTGTATGTACCATCACTGACGACAAACCTAATGTCAGTAGGAAAAATTACCGACAAAGGTGCAACAGTTTTATTCAAACAGAAGAGTGCAACTGTAATGCGGAATAAGGAAATACTGTTAAAAGCCGAAAGAAATGAAGACGGTTTATACTATATTAAAGAAAATATACAAGAAAAGCTTACTGCTGCGAAACCAACTGTACGGGATCCGTACATGAACTGATAGAAATAATAGGATAAAGTTTGTTGAACACCGATTTATTGATATATATATTTAAACTTTAAATGCTATTAATATGATGCTAAGTTAATGATCAATGAGTACACGAAGTGATTGCTTAATGTGAACTAAATATAAAATTATTACAAAATATTCGCTGCGGGCGTAAATTGCTGACCGCGCGGTATGTACGGTCATTGCACCGTACATGTTCCCGGGGGACAAAAGAAAAGGAATAAAATTCAAAATTATGATTAAAAATTGTTGATGAGAAAATGATATATGAGACAAGGTGATTCACTGGGTCCTTAATTTCTAATATTTGATAAACTTAAGGTCCTCTATTTGCTTCTCTAATCTATCTGTTCGCACACTGTAAACCTTGTCTTTTTAACGAAGGGGGAAGAGGCTTTGTCTTTTTTATGATTGCACTCACTTTCACTTTCACTAACACTTTTCACTTTACACTCACACTGCTTACTAACCGTTGTGCTGGCGGAGGCGGCGCGCGCCTGGGGCGCCTGGGGCGGAGTCCCCGGCGCCGCGGCCGCCTCATTGGAACCCGCGTCGTCGCTGTTGCTGCTTTGAGGCACAGCGCGTCCTCGCCACAGCCAGACAACCAAGCCGCCCAGAATTATCACAATGCCTACCATTATGTATATTGCTGTATAATGATGGACATCATGATACGATATGGTATCCAATTGTTCTTGATTGTCTTGTAGAGCACGTATTTTGTTGTGTATTTCTTTCATACTTTCCTGTGTTTCTAATATCGCAGACTGACTTTCTTCGATTTGCTCCGGCAGCGAAAAGTTCATTAGGTGATTAATCGGTGGTATATAGTAGGGACTGTCCAATTGCGATACAATTTTCATATCACTACTCATTTCCTTATGTGAGTAGATAGTGAAATTCTTTGTTTTTATCATACAACCTTGACCGAGCCTTATAATGCCGGCGCGCGACAACTGTTGAGCGGTAACTTGATCCTCGCATAGTATCCGCACTTGACACCCATCGCAACAAAAATAAATAAATGTATTAAGGCTGCTCATTTTAATCCATTCATTACTGCAGTGCTTTATCTTTGTTTCACATTGATGTGTGTCATAGTTTAATACACAAAGGTCATTGTCATTTGTAAGGTGGTTGATTCGATTTTGTACGCGACAAAGAGATATTTCCGCCTTGTGCAAACAATCTCTCAACTCTGTTTCGCTCATTGTGATATAAACGTCTTTTTTAAGATTAATGCCAACGTATAATGATATTGGCACTATACTGATTTTACTGTTTTTTGATTGCTGAGGAATAGGTATTAAATTATAAATCTCAAAAAAATCGTGGCTTACCAGGGGTACCGTTATTTCGAAAAGACAATACTGTTCTGTCGTTCTTGTTTTGATTGATATCAACTGATAAAGATTTCTAATATCGGTTTGTATGTCATCAGTTGGTAGTGCTAAGTCTTTTGGCAATTGACTAGCAATCTTGCTTAATTCGCGTTTCAGCTGTTCGGGTGATAGTAAGTGGGGGTTAAACCGGCCGTGATAAATGTCAATTATGGTGTCTGATAACACGTTTTGTATATTTCTTAGGTTTTGCAGCATATTATTGGCGGTGACTGTTGTCAATGTAAACGTACTTATATCGACTTGATATTGTATTTCATGCTTCATGTAATTAGTAGCGCTGTCCAAGTTCATGAGGTGTTGATTAATGGTCTTGTGTTGTTTGTCAATCAAACTTTCAGTTCTTTTTAGAACATCGTATTCTGATGCAATGATAGAAGTTTGATTTTTCCACAAAGATGCCATGTATTTTTGATTTACTTTGATAAGTTCGATATCCTTTTGATATTGCTCTGCGAATCTTTGATCTAATACGCCGAACAGGCTGTTGGCGACGTATCCAACTCCGTCTATCAGGCCGCGCCGCTGTCGCGTGCGCGAGTGTTGACTCAGCAGCATCTGATTATAATATTGCAGTTCATTAAACCCGTGACGTAACTGTAATACGAGCATATCGCATCGTGCACCTTTGTTTATTTTAATACACTGATCGTCTAAAACTTTAATATACTTGTTTAGAGCGATAATGCCTTGTTGATAAGGTTCCATGTCGTAATACGCTAATATTTTCCAATCGTCTCTGATTAGTCTCATGTCGGAAACTTTGTCGAAGTACATCATCTGTTTGTCTTTAATTTCGGAAATATTATACGTGCATGCTATGTTTGGAATCATTGACATAAAATATAATAATACCATTACGACGGTGTTGATTGAAAAACGTCGTTTAGGTCTGGAATTAGAATTTTGTTGTTTTTGTTTTGTTAACGTTTGCTCAGTTTGCTCGGTGCTGTCTGTTGGTAAAATTGATAACTTAGTAATAGGTCGCTTTATGCAACCATTTTTGGTTTTAAGTGTTACTACTCTGACGTAACCATCGGCTCCTGGATGTAATTCGATGACCCGGCCCATTAACCATTTGCCTGCTGGTAGGTTATCGTCATGAATAAGTACAATTTGGTCGATTTTAATATTGTCTTGAGTCTTTTTCCACATGCTGCGGGCTGTTAGTTGATCTAAATATTCTTTACGCCATCTTTTCCAGGTATCTTGGAATATTTTTTGCGTTAGATTCCATCTAGTTCGAAGATCTCTTTCTGTCTCTATGATGGTAAGTGCTGATCCCCCAGTCAGGAAATGTGCTGGTGTCAGGTAGTCTAAGTCGTCTGGATCTTTTGACATTGGACCCAGAGGGCGTGAGTTTAGACATGCCTCTACTTGTGCTAATAATGTGGAGTACTCTTCGAACGTCAGATGTTGATCGCCGATGACCCTTTTAAGGTGGTACTTAAGACTCTTGACCGCTGCCTCCCAGAGCCCTCCTGCTGACGGCCAAGAGGGAGTGTTGAAATGCCACTGAATTTCCATCTCAGTAACTTCCTTCATTACCTCGACATTATTGATTTGCTGTTCGAATTCTTTTTGAATGATGTTGTTGGCTCCTACAAAGTTGGTCCCGTTATCACTGTAGACGTGACCGGGGGTCCCTCTGCGGGCTGCCATTCTACGCAGGGCTGCTATAAACGACGACGTCGTGAGATCCGAAACGAGCTCTAAGTGGACGGCTTTTGTTGCCATGCACACGAAGACTGCTATGTATCCCTTCGTAGTCTTAATTCCCCTGCCCTTGTTGGCTTTCACTGAAACGTACCCTGTGTAGTCCACTCCCGCATGATAAAACGCTCTGGGCGATGGGTTGCACCTTGCTTTCGGCAAATCTCCCATGAGCTGCTGTAGTTTAAAGGGGTCGTGTTTTCGGCACGTTACACACTTACGTAATTGCTTTTTGACAGTTCGCATTCCACCAAGGATCCAGTATTTCTGTCTTATAAATGCCAGACATAATCGAGCTCCCCCATGAAATGTCATCTCATGTGCGTAATCAATGACTAACTCTGCTAATCTGCCATTTGAAATAATGATAGGGTTTTTTCTTTCTTCATTTATACGGGCGTGCCTTAATCTGCCACCCACTCGCAAGAGACCTTGATTGTCTAAAAAGGGATGAAGGTTTAGTAACTTGCTTTTACTATGCATGCTTTTCCCTTCTCTGATACTAACTATTTCAACAGGAAATTCCATTTGCTGATGATGTTTCATGATTGTTATAGTAGCTTGCCTTATTTCTGTTATTGTTAAATATTTAATTCTATCAACTTGCTTTACTGTGATAACACGCCGCAGCCACGCAACTACACGTATAATAAATAAAAAATTTCTTGATCTTGTAATCAGCGAAGTAATGACGTCATAATTTTCTTGATTTGTTATGACATTAACTTGCTTAGTAGATTTTCTCACTTCTTGATCAGTGTCATATTTAGGCTGCTCGATGTCTAGATTTAATTTCTCATTCTGAAGCCAGCTCGGTCCTTGCCACCAAAGAGAGTGATCTCGGAGCTGCGTTGCTGACAATCCCCTGCTAGCACAGTCTGCGGGGTTTTCACTAGACCTAACATACCGCCATGCTTTTGTCGGTATGACTTCTCGGATTTGATTAACTCGGTTTTCTACGAATGGCTTCCACCGGCCTTGTTCACCGTTCAACCACCCGAGCACCACCATTGAGTCAATCCAGCAGCACATTTTTATATAATATTTATCTAAGCAGGTAATAACCTTATTCATTAATTTTGATAACAGATGTGCGCCCATTTATTCTAATTTAGGCATAGAAATAGTTTTATTGATTGGAACTAATCTAACTTTACCAGCTACAATAGTAATTTTGCAATCTATTTTTGTACTGATTTTGCAATAGATGACGCACGCGTAGGCTTTAGTCGATGCGTCACAAAATCCGTGCAACTCGATAGTTTGATTTTCATGCATCATACCTAACCATCTTGGTATTTGAATTTGTTGTATGTGATCTATATCTGCTATGCTTTTAATCCATTTAGCTTTAATGTTTTCAGGTAATTTGTCATCCCATTGTAAGTTAATTTGCCAAACTGACTGAAATAATGATTTTAGGCTTGTTGTAAGGGGCGAGAGCCACCCCAACGGGTCAAATAATTTAGATAGATCCGATAACATGGATCTTTTTGTCGGATCTGTAACATTAGGTTTCAATTTTGCTTCAATTAAAAAAACATCTTGTTTGCTGTTCCACCGTAACCCTAATGTCTTTGTTGACTCTGCTCGCCTAAAATTGTAGCCATCTTGCTCGGGCTCTTCTGTACCTATTTGCTCTAGTAATTCTGTCGAATTTGATGCCCACTTGCGTAGGTGAAAGCCTCCCGATCTTAGTATATCTGAGAGTTCCTTTTGTACTTGTTTTGCTGATGCAACTGAATTTGATCCGTGAAGGACGTCGTCCATGTACAGGGACTCCTTTAAAGCCTTGATCGCTTCACTCCCTGGATACTGGTCTTCTTCATCATTGGCTAGTTGTTGTAGCGTCATCATAGCTAAAAAAGGCGCTGCTTTAGTCCCGTAAGTGACCGTTGTTAGCTGATATTCTCTCAAAACTTCAGTTGGGGAGTCTCTCCACACTATCTTCTGAAGCTTTTGATCATCTTCATGGATCCAGATTTGTCTGTACATTTTTGCAATATCAGCAGTAAAAGCGATCTGATATTGACGCCATTTCAATATTAAGGATTGAAGGTCTTTCTGCAAATTTGGACCCCGTGCCATAACATCATTCAAACTTGATCCATTTGTAGATTTAGAAGACGCATTAAAAACAACACGTAATTTGGTTGTTTCCGAATCTGCTCGTAATACACAATGGTGCGGCAAATAATAATCGGGCTTCGTGTTACATGATACTCGTCTCATATGACCGAGGCTTAGGTACTCGTTAATAAACAACTTATAATCGACTGCTAAATTGTTATCTCTTTTAAATTTACGCTCTAACTGATAAAATTGTGCTGCCGCTATTGATTTCGAAGATCCTAATTGTTTCTCATAATCTTGAGCGAGAGGTAGACGTACTTGATACCGTCCATCTGGCTTGCGAACCGTTGTTTCTTCGAAATAAGTTATACAATTTTTATCTTCTGTTGACAAAGATTTATCTTCTGTAATATCCTCGATCTCCCAGAATTGTTGAATATCGTCCATGCTATTTATGATAACGTTGCATTGCCGGTTAGTTGACTTGACTTTCATACTATTTCCACATATTATCCACCCGAGTTCCGTACGTTGCGCAACAGGCATAGATGTACAACGGCCCTTGCAGACTCCGTCTAAGATAAGTCTGGGAAAATGTCTGATCCTAGTATGATATCTATGGGGCGACTGATGTTGAAGTCGCTATCGGCTAATTCTAAACCTTCCAGATGCGGCCAATTCTGCTTAGACATCGATCTACTTGGGAGATTTTTAACTATTTTGTTCATGATACTAGCCTTTACGTTAAATTTAAAATTGTTATATACAGACGCACAAGTCAATTGTATGATTCCCTTGCACATACTCTCTTTCTGTCCGACACCTGATACGATATCCTTACATCTTGCCCTAGGAAGCTGCAGGCGTTGCGCCGCTTTTTCCGTTATCAATGACATCTGAGAACATTGATCTAACAAAGCGCGCATTTTATAATAAGTGCCGTCTCGCGCCTGCACATTGATAATTGCTGTAGTGATAAGAATTTCCTTGTCATTCTGTGAAACATACGCACTACCTGATGATGGTCCAGGGTTCGATTTGCTAGTATTGATGTTGGGTGTCGATGAACTTATAAAAGCTTCATGCATAATTGTGTTATGCGGGCCATTGCACTCGCGGCACGTTTTGCTAGAAATGCAATTATTTCCTTTATGATCGTATAAGCAATTTTTACATAAATTGTATTTTGTAATTGCTTTTCTTTTCGCATCAGCTGACATACTTAAAAACTGCTGACAATAATAAATGCCATGTTCTTCGGTGCAAATTGGACACGATTTACTGTACTTTTGATTGTTAATTTTAGTGTAAATCGGCTTGACCGTTTTTGATACAACTTTGTTGGCAGAGAACGATTTATAGTTGGAAAATTTAATTGATTTTTGAGCTCCTGTTGGCTGAGAATTGCTTGATTTAAATAAATTTTCCTGTTTTCTACGTGTTGCTGATGACAATTTTAGCTGACGTAAATTTTATTTCCAGGAATTCGAGAAATTCTTTCAAAGTTGGTAATTCGCGTGGTTGTTTTAGCGACTCTAGGTAATCATTATAAGTGTCCGAGTCTAATTTTAGCGACATAATCTGCACCAACAACGGGCCCCAGGTGCTTACGTCAACACCCAGGTTCTTGATAGAATTAAGGCATTCGTTAGTGGTATCATGA
This sequence comes from Scoparia ambigualis, assembly GCA_963921215.1. Taxonomy (NCBI): domain Eukaryota; kingdom Metazoa; phylum Arthropoda; class Insecta; order Lepidoptera; family Crambidae; genus Scoparia; species Scoparia ambigualis. Next base: position 13,224,165 of record OY992528.1, on the reverse strand, counting down.
ATACGTTTGATCTGTATGACATTAGGATACTGCATCATAGGTAAATTTAAGAGAATGTTAACGTGCGACGTAAAGATAAGACGTTTATTATGATATCGGTTGTTCAATAATTCCCAGCAAACTTGATAATTATCTGAGTTAATTGACAGATGCTGTATAAACTTTTCAGCCTCCCCCCTAACCTTACTTTTTAGAAATTGCATTTTTTGTGCATTGTTAAGTGAAGAGTTACTATGTATTGTTTCTGTGAACAAATCTTTAAAGGATACCCACTGGTAATAATTGCCACTAAAAGTCGGGATTTCCATTTGCGGCGTGGATTTTTCCCTATGAGATACGTTCCACAGCTTGCCACTGATTGCTTTTTTCATAAATTTATACGTTTTCTCATTTGCTATAAACGACTTTTCGTATTCCTCGTCTAAACCATTTAACTCACAATCAATTTCTAAATGAAGCGAATCAATAGCTGCCCACCTTGAATTCAGCTGCCTTAACAGGTCCTCAAATTCCCATTTTTCCGTGACAGCTTCCAAATCAATATCTTCTACCGTGCGGCTGAACGCTCGAAACTGGCTAGCTTGCTTCTTTAGCAGTTCGGCAGTCTTGCTGTCAGTAGCTTGGGACCTCCTGTCAGGGATTCCTACCTTTAATGATGAAGGACCCGGTACGCTCGCTGATGGTGTCAATCTTGATTCTACTTTACCACCGCTTGGAGTTTCTGGTCTCGGTAAGCACTGCTGTATGAATACTTTAGCGTTGTTATAAGATTGTAAAGCCTGCTCATAATGATTATCACGGAAATATGCCATTTCCTCATCTTGATACTCTTTAAGTTGTGCGTGATTCAATTCAAAATCTTTCCAATATGTATCCAGAGTATCCAACTTTCTCTTGATGTAGTCAGCTGTACGACGCTCGCGTCCCGTCTTTTTAAAAGACGAGAAAAGCTGCTCTATAGCGCCTACTAACTGCACTTGATTTGCCATGATATCTTCCATCTTAACTTGATAAAAAAAATGGAAAATTCTTACTTGATAGATGCTTGCTTTGTACACCGCCTGCTTGGTGCTGCAGTCTCTGAAAGTTCTTGCTCGTCCAGCCCTGTCTTGATACCTTTGATAGTCACTGATACTCCTCACTCGCGATTAATCCCACTTTAGACCAACACGCGCGCAAGGTCAAAAGTTCGAAGGACCATAAATGTACGGGATCCGTACATGAACTGATAGAAATAATAGGATAAAGTTTGTTGAACACCGATTTATTGATATATATATTTAAACTTTAAATGCTATTAATATGATGCTAAGTTAATGATCAATGAGTACACGAAGTGATTGCTTAATGTGAACTAAATATAAAATTATTACAAAATATTCGCTGCGGGCGTAAATTGCTGACCGCGCGGTATGTACGGTCATTGCACCGTACACCAACAAAATGCAGAAATGGCACAGAAAGCTAGCCCACCTCAATGAAGGGCAAATGCGTATAGCCCTGAATAAGAAAAACATGGAGGGTTTGGAGTTTGGCAATAGTGACACAGTTAAAGACTGTGAAGTATGTGCTAAAGGCAAGGCAACAAATCTGCCATACACCCTTAAAGATGAAAAACGGACAAATGAAAAATTACAAATTGTGCCTACTGATGTATGTGGTCCGATGAGACAGCCGTCGAAGAGTGGTTCAAGATACTTTATCACATTTATAGACGACTTTACCAGATATACAAGAGTGTATATGATGAAAACAAAAGATGAAGCTCTTTCAAGATTTAAGGAATTTAAAAACGAGGCCGAGAGATTTACCAAACAAAAAATAGGCTGCTTACAAAGTGACAATGGAACAGAATATATAAATAAGACATTTGATAATTACTTAAAAGAAAATGGCATTAAAAGGAGACTTTCCGCGCTATATACGCCACAGCAGAATGGTTTGGCAGAAAGAAAAAATCGAACGTTACTTTGTGGTGAAACCACTTACCTTTTTCCATTTCCCAGGTATCATTTTATTTCATGTAATCATTTCATAATTTAACACACGCCTCATTTTTATTTTTCCTCGCTTCTGAAACGATACATATTGATTTAGTAACTACACACTACACTACACACATCGCAATTCCTTTATCTAAGCACATTTACTTACGTGATCTAAATCACGAAACTTCGAACACTATTTTTCGACAGTTTTACGTATCCCACAAGTTTCGGATCACTTCGATAATCTTATTATGCGTTTTTCCTTGTAATATTTACATTTATCTCACCTTAATTGTTTTCTATTTACTAAATATGGTGTTTTGGTCACGTTTTGACGTATCTGACAACTTATTTTTGCTTCGTTGCTATGCAACTTATCAACAAAATTGAATCAAAACTTTTAGACTTTCTTATTTTTATATTTGGCCATCTAGATTTCAGCGTTTTATTAATATTATTTTGAAATTTATGCAGAACTCAAAAACCGAGGTTTCTTTATAAAGTTCAGCCGACGACTAATCATTACATCTCTAGCTTCTGATTCAAAAGGTTTAGACTAGGCAGACGATCACCAGCTTCCGAATTGGAAGGTCTAGTCTTCATACTATCTTCAGCTTCTGATTCAAAAGGACTAATCTTCAGATACAATCACCAGCTTCCGAATTGGAAGGACTAGTCTAGACTACAGCCTCCAGTCATCGCGTGCGCCTACGCCTGCCTGCGCCTGCCTCGCCTGTCTGCCTGCACCTTCGCCTTCCTGCCTGCGCCTGCCTGTGCCTGCCTGAGCCTGCCTGCGCCTACCGGCGCCTGCCTGTCGGCGCCTGCCTGCCTTTGCTTGCCTGCGCCCTTCGGCGCCTGCCAAGTTCTGCGCTTGCTTCCACACTGCGCCTGCCTGCGCCTACCGGTGCCTGCCTGTCGGTGCCTGCCTGCCTTCGCTTGCCTGCGCCCTTCGGCGCCTGCCAAGTTCAGCGCTTGTCTCCACACCTTCGCCTGCCTCCACGTCAGCTGCACCTACCCCTTCACTTTTATATTATCAACCTTCATCTTTACCATCATCACCTCCATACTCACCATCCTCACTCACTTCTTTTTTCTTCACTTTTTGTTTGTTATTTTATTTTGTATTATAAATATTTGTTAAATCTTATCATCTTTTCTTTTTTAAATGTCGCTTCACGACAACTTGATAAAGCTAGATGTATGCTGATCGACGCCAATATGAACGAACGTTTTTGGGCTGAAGCTATCTATACAGCCAACTATTTGACGAACCGTAGTCCTTGCAGTAGCATTAACAATGTGACGCCATTTGAAAGATGGGTAGAAAGAATTCCGTCAATACGGCACCTTCACATTTTTGGGACTAAGGCGTTTGTACTTAAAAAAGGCAAGAAGTATGGAAAATTTGAAGCGAAAGCCACACCTGGAATATTTGTAGGGTATTCAGAAAATCATAAGGCGTACCGCATATACAATCCAAACACAGATAAGATCTTGATCAGCAGAGATGTCAAAATCCTAGATAATATCCATATAGTAATGTATTACGAAAATAAGGTAGAAGAGCAAAAACAAAATGAAATTGAAGTTGTATTTTTTCCAAAGGATGTAAATATTGATAATGCTAATGACTTCGATGGATGTGAAACACATGAACGAGAATCGGAAATAAACGTGGATATGAATGAAATTGACGAAACGGAACAAGAACAGAATTTGGATGAAATATTGGTAGATGAATATACAGAGACAGATGAAACAAGTAGCGAAATTAGAACGAATGATAGACGACAGAGAAAACCACCAGCATGGCAAAAAGACTATGAAATGGATGCTGAACAATCATTTATGTGTGAATTACATGAAAATAGCGATGAATGGGAAGACGCTATAAGAAGCGAAATTGAATCTCATCTAAAAAACAATACTTGGAAATTCGTACATCAAAATGAAAGTAAAAATTTAATTGACAGCAAAATTATTTTGAAATACAAGTACAATGAGCTTGGGAAAATAGATAGACGAAAGGCACGACTTGTAGCACGTGGTTTTATTTTATTTTATTTTATTTTATTTTTATTTTACAATTTTTTGGAAAACTTACAGCTATATGTTAAATATAAATTAATGTATGAACACAATATGGCCAATTACAAGTTTTCACCTATAAATAAAGTATGTTGATACATTTAGCAAGTGGTTTTTAACAATAATATATTATTAAGAGCCGTGCGTGATGTTTAACAGATCATTACCTTTCATGAGCTAACAGACAAAAAAGGTATCATTGTATAATTTTTTGAACCTAGATACGTTGGTGTTCAATAAGTCTAAGTCTATAATTCGACATACGGAGTTGAAAAGCTCGGGCGCCCTGTTAATAAACGCGTTAGATTGATAATTTGTTCTCGATAAAGGTATATGCAGTAAATTTGTGTGTCGCGTTGTTTTCCTGGGTGTATTAATATAAATTTTACTGAGTAGTTCGGCAGAGTCTATGTTACCTTGGAATATTTTAAGAAGTAGTGCTATATCTGACATTTCTCTTCTTTTATGTAGTGGTAGGAAATGAAAATGCTTGCACCGTTGTGTGACCAGAGAGAAGGCATTGATTACAATGAAACGTTCGCCCCAGTTGCAAAAATTAGTACAATCAGACTACACATCGCACATGCGATAGAAAATAACATGAAATTGTCACAACTGGACGTATGTACTGCATTTTTGAATGGAGATATAGAGGAAGAAATTTTTATGAAGAAACCGAAAAACCTAGATAAATATTTAAAAAAAAATTCTTTTCACTAGGAACAGACAAAGAATTAGTAAGAAAGGCTAAGGAAATGATACAAGATATACATAAATACAAAAATAATGGGATATGTCAACTTAATAAAGCCATTTATGGCTTGAAGCAAGCAGGACGACAATGGTTTTTAAAACTGCACAAAAAATTGCAGGAGATTGGTTTTACAAATGCTACAGCGGATCCTTGCTTGTATATTTTAGATAAAAGAGGTGAAAAACTATATGCAAACATATATGTTGATGATTTAATTCTGGCATATAAATCGGATAGCCTATTCAAAGAAGTGAAAACAAAATTGCAGGAAGCATTTGATTTAAGAGATATGGGTTCTCTACATCACTGTCTTGGCATACGATTCTCCCTTGTAGGGGGAGAAATGAAGTTGTCACAGGAAAATTACGTAGACAATTTAGTAGAAAAATTCAACATGGAAGAATGCAAGCCGACATGTACACCCATGGAGCCAGGTTTCAAATTAGAGAAAAACGAAAGTGAAAAACTAGAATCACAAATCTACCCATACCAAAAACTAATTGGATCATTAATGTACTTAGCAGTGGCAACAATTGCTGTTAGCTACCTGAGTCAATTTAACAATTGTTATGATAAAAGCCACTGGTTAGCGGCTAAAAGAGTAATTCGATACCTAAAAGGAACGAAAAGTTTATGTTTAAGATACAAGAAGACTGGAATGGCACTTGTGGGTATGGCTGATGCAGACTGGGCGGCATGCACAATTGACCGTCGGTCATACACAGGTTGTATTTTCAAATATGGCGGTGGATTAATTAGTTTTGAGACAAAGAAACAAAGAGTTGTGGCTTTGTCGACGGCAGAAGCCGAATATATGTCAATGACAGAAGCAACTAAAGAAGCACTGCATTTGAAGCAACTTCTGGCAGATATTGGAGTTTTACAACAGACCGTCATAATATACAATGACAATTTGGCTGCACAGAAGTTAGCAAGCAATTTAATGACCGGAAAAAAATCAAAGCACATCAGTATTAAAGAGCATTTCATAAGAGATTGTGTCCAGAAGAAATTGATAACTGTACGATACAAGGATACAGATATTATGGAAGCGGATCTCTTAACCAAAGCTTTACCACAGCCAAGGCTGTTGAGACTTATGAAAATGATTGGAGTCACTCAGACTTGTGCTCAGACCCCATATTCATCGTGAGGGGGAGTGTTATATATAATCTCTTTAGATATAACCTCTATAAATATTTTAGTGTAGGTTTCTATAGAGACGAGTTGTTGTTTTGTTGACGTATAGCGGATAAAATAAAAGTATGTAGTAATTGCTTGAAAATAATTGTTTAATTTATTGGTGGCTTAATATGATACCAATGTAGTACTCGTAGAACACTGCGACTTACTCGAACATATATAATTAACAGACTCTCTTAACGCTAAACATGAATTTAATGAAAAATTGGCTAAGAATTGACAAGGATGGCACCCTATGTTCACTGATGCATCCAAGTTATCAACTAATGAACATGTTGGTGCTGCGGTTTGGATCCCTGATTATAAAATTATGCTCCAATTTAAGATATCTCACCTTTCATCCATTTTCACCGGGGAATCAATTGCGCTTATGGAAGCTATTTCGTATGTAGAATCTCATAACCTGAATAAATCAATAATATTCACTGATTCTTTGAGTTGTTTACAAGCCATTCTTTCAAATCCTTTTCGGGCTAAAGTGAATTCTCCAATTATTAAAAACAATTAGAGAACTTTTACACAAATGCAAAATGAGGGATCTAGATATAGTAATAGCATGGATTCCGAGTCATGTTGGAACGAAACTGCAGACTCCTGCGCCAGGAATGCTATCTCAGTTGGTGTATCTTCTCACTCTACAGCTACTTGCCAAGATATTGTTCCCCGTGCAAATTCTCATTTATCACAGTCGTGGAAAAGGACTGGTCTAGATCAAGAAATAAAGCTGGTAAACATTATTATTATATACATTTGGAAATACCAAATAAACCGTGGCTTTTTAAATACAAAGATATGCCCAAAAAAATTGTGTCTGTTTTATGTCGTCTTCGTTTAGGCCATGCTTGCACACCCGTTCATCTTGCAAAGATTCGTGTAAAAGACAGCTCTTTATGTGAGTGTGGACTGGATGAGGGATCTGCTGAACACAGAACATTTGATTTTTAACTGCCCTTTATTGGTTTATTCCCTATATGTCTCCCTGCCACCGGAAATTCCCCGACGCATTAATGTTAAAAGTTTGTTGCAGCTAGTTAGAACCCCATTCATATATCGCTTATCAAAATTCTGTATAATTAACAAACTAAAATTATAACCTAAATAAATATAAGTTATATGTCATTTGGCCAATTAATTCAAAAGTAGTACTAAAATGTTTAAGTTTGTGTGTGTATAATAAAATTAAAAAACACAAATTTATAATAAAAAAAAAAACACAAATTTGGACATCACCTTAGATTAAACCCTTTTTGTTTTAATCTAAGGACATCACAAACACAAATTTACTTGCTTCAGGTAATGGGCGATTTTCAGAGAGCCCAAATTAAAAAATATAAATTAGTACAAAAACTCTTGATAGATGGCGTTATTGATGCACTTTTGTGCCAAACAAAAAATTAAAAAAATAGTATTTTCATACTAGGTGTAAGCTTTTAACAAGAATCTTTGTTGGGACGTCAGGGGGGCGATCAAGTTAACCTTTTGGTCCGAGATTCCAACCAAACCACATCTGAACCAGCAGCCGTTCTGCCGACTTCGTATAGCGCTATCGAGTGTGTCAAACGCACTGTAAAACTAGGTACGTCTATTCTTTCTAACGACTGTTCAGTGGTTGAGATTATTTAGCGTGATCGCCCCCCAGATGCGTCAGACTAGAGACTCTAGTAATCAAATAATACTGAACTTGACCTTTTTTTTAGAGATTTATACAAAAAATCACTATCTTCTTGCATACGATTACGCTTTTCTAGAGTGAATGAGTTTTACTATTGGCAAATAAAACGTGTTCCGTGCAAACAATTTTATCGACACAATACACAAAAGCACTAACAATGTGATTTTACCTAGGGTAACATTATTTGTTTATTGACAAGTCAAATGACAGACGGACGGCGGGGCTACCTAATGGCTAACGAAACAATTTACACTAATTATATGACTCGTTAGAGAGATTAATTCCGTTTTTGTCGTAGAACTAAGTGAAAATGTGGTTGAAGAACTGTGTTTAAAACAATAACGCATGTAACATACGCGTTTTTCGTGATTTAATATGTATTTTCAGAACTCTGTAGGAGCCATTTTTATTGTATTTATTTTAAGTGTTCATTGTGTAAATGCAGCAAATGACAACGAAATCAAGGAAATTTATGGTGAGTTATTAATTACTGCTTTCTTTGTTTTGCCAGAATTAGTATCAGTCTCCTATTGCACTCGTTCGTTGACGCCTTCTGTAGGTTTTGTATGTAGGTTTAATCTGTCAAATCAAGTTCGTGATCAAGAGGCGTGCACTAAATCCAAAAATTTAGATTTATTTTGATGAACAAAGATTATTTGTTATCGCTCAAGCTACAGCTACAAAACCGGTACCTACAAGCAGTTTTTCAAAATTGTTTTCAAATGTTTTTTATTTTATATTAGTTAAAGGTAATAAGTGCTCTAATATCAAAGCTAATATTAACTATAATAGTAAAAAAATCTTATTGGAATTAACAGAAAGCTTTTGAGGTACACAGAACAAGCAAGCACAAAATGTATGGTGCTAGTGTCAATCTTCAATTAAGAGTTCGGTCTGAGCTTACTAACCATTCGCTTTTTATGCTTGAGACGGGCAGGACTGGCTGTGCAGCACGATTTTGTGTGGGCCGTATGAGGGTGTGTAACTACGCAGCCTGACTTGTTAATCAAAAAGTAATCATCATATGGCCGACCACCCCAGTTTAGTTTTGGTTGGTGAAATGCCTATGATTTATTACTAATACTGACTGCTCAGAGAATTTACTTTATGACACAAGTTAGACAAGACATTTAACAAAGGTAAGTTTATCTCTGGAAGAAATCTTTTCCAGCCACTCTAGCAGTGGTCATTAAGAAAAATCTGCAGTACTTATATACATACTTTATTTAATTATTTTAATATGTCTTATCCGAAAAGAGTTTGTTTCTCTAAGACCACTTTGAACTAATGAGATTGTGTTCATAATTAAGATAACATTGAATGGAGTTCAGCTAACTCCAATCAACAATCATGGTTGAACCTGTTAATAGTTTGTGATGTATATTGTATGAGTCATCTAATGCATTATGTTTATTTCTTCTACAGGTAGGAAATAAAACTGATATGGTCATATGTGCAATGGAAGTTAAATTATATGACACAGATAAAAGAAGCCACTTATAGTAAAGGTTCACTTGTAATAACACCTTAAAATAATGTACATTCATTATTTTATAATGATCTCTCTTATCTAGTGGAGCCTGCAGAGGTCTCCCTCTCGCGGCAGCCCGTCGACCCATTGGGATCTTTTGTACAACCCAGTCCTATCACTCTGCCTCCTCAATGAAGGTTATTGCCATAACTTGGCAATGTCTTTGAGGGCGAAGAGCCTAAAATCTTCTGGTTTCAGGTAGGCTGATCCCAGGAGATTCATCCTTTTCCTAGCAAAAGAGTCACAGTCGCACAGTAGGTGCTGCATGGATTCCGTTTCCTCTCCACATGCCTTGCACAGGTTGTCTGTTGCTAGTTGCATTTTGTGGAGCTTTGGTTTTGTGGCGTAGTGCCCAGTCAGGGCACCGACCGGTGATTATCATAATGATCTAATATTCCAATTCATTTTCGCAATTAGCAATCACATAATAAATTTCCTTAGAATACTATACTTTAGATCCACTGAACATGAATAAATTGCAAGGATGACAATAATATGAAAATTTGGTAATTTATCAGATACTTACATCCCTTGTTTCCCAGAAGGATATACAATGCAGAGACCACATTCTGCTATGATCTTGACACACATAAAATCTCAACAGTTTTTCATACATGCTTTTCGGTTTAGGGTAATCTTGACCACCTTATTTATGATTTGGAGTTTATAGGAGACGTCTTGGCAGGAAAGTAAAGTAACAGGTCCGCAGTCTTGTTTTATTTTCAAAAAATTGTGATTTGTAAATATTAGATTGGATTATTATTAACAGTTAGATGATTGTGACCATACATAAGTGTTTTCATTAAAACAAAACAGTGCAAAATCACTTTTCAAGTCTGTGTAAGATCTCAGTAAAGTCCCACATCTTTACTGAAACTCAAGGGATTTGGGGGGACTATCATTTACTATTAAACATTCATATTATTACTATCATCTTCTTATACATAAGTGTTGGCATTAAAGCAAAACAGTGCAAAACCACTTTTTAAGTCTGTGTAACATCTCAGTAAAGTCCCACATCTTTACTGAAACTCAAAGGATTTGGGGAGGACTATCATTTACTATTAAACATTCATATTATTACTATCATCTACTTTATGCAATGGAAATATTTATTATTATCTCTTTCATTAGACACTGACTGAATGTGCTAACTGCACCAAGCCTAAATTATGGCTTAGTGCAGCTAGCCATAATTTAAGAAAAAAAAAACAAAATTGGTTTTCGTTCTGAAACTGTTGAAGACTTTAAATCATGTGAATTCAGCAGAGATTCTGATGATGATGATGCAATATATAAATCACTTTTAAGAAAAATGAGACACATGTATTATTACATGTAGAATAATACATAGTGTCTGACTGTGACTCAGTTTAATGAATATGACCTCCATTGCTCACAATGATAATACCTAGATTACCTAGGAGCACCCTTTGCATTGTCTTATGTTTTATTCAAACTAATACTATCAACATTTCTAACTTTTTAGATTGATAATCTATGATCATTAACATTAGAATAATTATTAACGCTCATGAAATATTAGGTCAAAACAAAAAGAAGAGGTAAATTCATTATTTCTACTATTTTACATAAGTACATTTTTATTTAAGTTTGACTCTTTTTTCACATGAAAAAGTTCGATAATCTGTTAAATTAACTATTTTTGCTGATGAATCCAACCAAAGGACATCATTTTTTTGGGCCTTTTCTGAAAGTGCCGACCAACAAAAAAAATGGTACGTATTGATAGAACTAGCCATTTGGAGAATTAGTTAATATGGCACAAAAGTTGTAGTATTGCTCCGAACCAAGTTATACAACTTCGAAGATTCATAATTTTTATACATTTATTGATCCCTAAAATTTTTTTCGCATATACAGAACAGATTATGACCCCACAGCTTTTGCACTGCAATGAATTGCTGCATATCATTAGTTCTAGCAATATCTATCATTATTTTATGTTTCCCAGTCCCAGCACTTTCAGAAATCAATAAATGTATGAAAATGATGAATAATCAAACTTGTATAACTTGCCTCAGAGCAATCCTACAACGTTTGTGTCATATCAACTATTACTCCAAATGGCTAGTTCTAACAATACGTACTATTTTTTTTTGCACTTTCAGAAAAGGCCCAAAAATGTATGGAGCCCGAATAATCTCCTTTATGAACAAAAAATGTTATAATAAAACAGAACTGGTCTTAAGAAGCCTATTACATCTCGACTGTGATTTTTGCGTAAAATGGCCAATTTTGGCGTTCTTGATCTCAGAAATAAAAAAGCATTAACAATTTTTTGACTTGTTCAATAGTGTAGAATAGCTATTGGCATAGTGCGTAGCGGCCTCGCTTTTTGTAAATTTTGATTATCTTTTTAGTTAAACCCAAAATTGCAGAGAAAGATTTTCGTAAAATGCGTGAAGGCACTTTTTTGAGCTCATCGATTGAACTACTGTTCTAAACAAATGAAATGAAAAAATTATAATGTTATCTCTTATGTAATCGAATAGTGCGTAGCGGCCTCGTAATTTTTAGATATCAATGATTTTATATAGGAAAAAAATCTTAGTCTAAACCAAAAATCTTCGAAAATCGCTATAAGTTAACTGTGAATTTCTCCTATCTACGATAATATTATTGAGCAAAATTTATACCAGAGTAATTGTTACTTCTTGAGGAATAAAGATTTTATAGTGAATTTATTATCCTATTTCGATATAAACGATAAATACAACTGCAAAATTACTACAAAATGCGATGCGCCGGCCGTCCGAATTCAGCTTATGCTCACAGAATGGAGACTTGTAATATTATGCATAAAATTTATTATCCGATATAAAAAACGATAAATACAACTGCAAAATTACTACAAAATGCGAAAATGGGCATTTTACGCAAAAATCACATTCGAGGTGTAATAGGCCTCTTATTATCAAGCCAAAATTTTTTATAAAAAAAATATAAAATGTGTGTAATGAGTCTTCAATATGATTTTTTTTACATGTCTAGTACGTAAATTGAATGAAATAGAAGCCTTTTAATTTAAAAATTGATCAAAGTCACCCCATTCTACGGTACTAAGTGAATGAGTTTTACACTGTATTCAAATAACGGTATACTTAAGGTAAACAAGGAGTGGGATGATGTGCGAAGCTTAAGATCTGATGATAGAGGACTGATTTTTGCTGTCCTCATTACCTATTCTCTGACTAAACCTTCGGGGATAATACTTGTGATGAATGTTTCAATTTATTAGTTACAATTTATTAAACTATAGCTCGTTAGATTAGTTGTTAAGTCTTAACTACAAGTTAGTTAACTGTTTTTATTATTATTATTAGTATTGACGTCAATAAGTGCCTGTAAAGGTTTACATTGAATAAATAATTTGACTTTTTTGACTTTTACTTTTTGAGTTCTATGACCCGTCCACCCACTGGACTTTGGGTGGACGGCTAATTCACTACCCCTCTACCCACTATGCTAGTGTGAACCGAATATTGACGTACCTAATTGACGTACCTACTAAGGTACGTCAATAATCGATTAATTTAAAATACTATAAATTCTAATAAATTAAAACATTTATTATGCTTTCATTAAAAAAAAAAACTAGCAAATTCTCCCTCTTTATAAAAAACTACGGTTCATAGGCGCGGTTGTAATGTAATGGAAAATGTCCTTCTATGATAGGAAGGGCATTTTCCAATTTGTATTGACGTTGTAAAAGAAAGGGAGAATAAAAAGCTGAGTTTCTTGCCGGTTCTTCGCAGTACAAGGCTGCCGCCCCATAGTTAGGGCTTACGAACCGATGTAATAAGTGCTCAATTATTAAAGCCTAAATTGAATGAATGATATTGAATTTTGAATTTTTTTGAATGGAGCCGCAAGCGAATGTCGCCGATAAGTGATCTACCGGTATTTGACTGTCTGACGACAGTCTGCAAATGGCAGCCATTACACGGTCAATCCAGATCGCGATCTAGCCAGCCTGATCGCGATCACAGATTGATGGATTGCGCTACAACATTACACATTCAATCTGGATTTCGTCAGTCCGCGGATCCTTCGCCGCGTGCTCACACGTGTTGTCATGGATCTACATAAAGTTAAAACTATATTATCCCTTGTATTAATTAGCCCTAACTTAAAGGAAAAGGATTCGAAAAAGCGCTGGGTTAAACAGTGGTTACAGAAAAGAGAAATGTATACTCATTTTAAGAAATACAACTAACTGCTGAAGATGATGATTACAAAAACTACTACTAACTAACTACTCTTCTGGGGTCTCGGTAGCTCAGCGGTTAGAGCAGTGGACCGGCAATCCAATGGTCGTGGGTTCGAATCCCATTCGAGCTTCCTGAGAGTGGTTGATTTTTTTCTAGTAAACATTTTATCCTATATTCACATAGCATTTTGAATGCAAAATTTCAATAATAAAGATATTTATAAGCAATTACGTCTTTATCGATTGTTAAATACTTGCAATAGTATTGTATTCGACTGTGAGGGTAGACTTCACAGTGACGTAATACCGCTGGCTTGCAGCGTAAATCAAACTACGAGTTTCTCCCGTGTTCTTTTCGCAACAACACGTGTTGGGAGACTCCATTTTAATTCAATCTACCGTACAATACTAAATGTACTAAAAATAATTTTAAACCACTTGAAATTGGCTTAATGCTAAACGCGAAGCCATTAATTAAGCAATAATAATAATAATAACTACTAGGAAAAATTCACCGAGTCTTCTGGGGTCTCGGTAGCTCAGCGGTTAGAGCAGTGGACCGGCAGTTCAAAGGTCGTGGGTTCGAAGCCCATTCGAGCTTGGTGAGACTGGTTGATTTTTTTTCTAGTAAACATTTTATCCTATATTTATATAGCATTGTGAATGCAAAATTGCAATAATAAAGATACAAAAACTACTTCATGATGGATGAAAAATCTTTTAATGAGTTACTACAAATGATAACTCCTTAGATAAATATATTTTTTTAATATATCTAACAATTTTTTATATCCAACATCTCGTTTCTCGTTTGTATTTATTTTTGTAGTGCTGATGGTGGGCATTCCATAATACTGGTAAAGTTTCCATTATTATAATAAAATATTCTTCAACTTGAGGAAGAGAAGGTGAATTTGGCGTGTTGAGTTCGACCGGCGACAGCGGCGAGTGAGAGCGCGTGTCACCGACGTCCATCTTGCATAGCGCGTAGCGTAGACTGACGCGATTCTGCGTTTACACGTTCAATCTAGATCATGATCTCGGATCACGATCTAGATTTCAAAATTTCTAGATATTATGTGATCTGGATCGCGATCTGTCAATCTACACGTTACACAGTCAATCTGGATCGCGATCACAGATCACGATTATGGATCGCGATCTGGATTGACCGTGTAATGGCTGCCTATCCTTGTATCGTCGCGAGTGTCAATAGGCTGCGGGGATCATTTAACATCGTGCATACTGTACGCCTGTTTGCCGGCTCAGTTCAATTAAGACCTTAATTGCGAATTCACTTGTCTTCTTTTATGACGTGTCAGGTGAACCCACTGTGTGGGTGAATCACATCGCGAGTAAGAATTTCCTCACTAGAAAGTAAAGCGTCAAGTCTGAAGGGCATCCAACAGCGTTTTAGCCGTTAGTCGCCTTTTATGACACCCCGAGGTAAGAGAGGGGGTGGTAGTATTCTTTCACCGCTTCGCAACACGGTTATTCAACATACCACAAAATGACTAAATTTCTTCACAAAATTTTGAACTTTGTAACTGGAGTACTTATAAGGATCAATATACAGTGTGTCCCAAGATCAAGCGGTCAAGCGGAAGCCTAAAGGTAGAGTAGCTCTAGGGGAACCCAAATCACCCCCAGCCCCTATGTGTAATAATAATATGTAATTAATGTGTAATTTTCAATAGTTTTATAACTATGAATTTCAGAAATACTTTTTCATTTAAGGTGACCTACAAATATGGGGCACATGCCTTTTATTACAGACCCTTATAAAGAAACCTTTCCTTAACTATTAGAGTCAACCAAAAATTATTCAAATCAGAGATTTTCAAAAGTTTATGGTTCGAAAACTATTACAAATCGCGGCACATACATAGGTAGTGATTTGGGTGCCCTAGAGCTGCTCTACCTCTGGACTTCCGCTTGACCATATATTTTGGGTCACCTTGTAGGTTAGAGAATTTAGAGATGAATTTTGATGACAGTTTTGGATAGGTCGACCGTCGTGTGTCCTATCGTTAACGTGATCGAACGGAGAATAAAACTCGCACAAGTCGGCGATGAATTGGTGATTGGCCGCCCGCATACAGCGATAAATAAATTATTTATTCACTTGTAACAATCACCTTTAAGTGCACACAACAGCACTTCTTAGATTTTCAACTTTATCTGTTAAGGTGTTGAGTTCAAAATCAATTTTGCACAATTTTGCGTTTTGGTGTAGTCCGCTGTATTCCTACAAGTATTATGGTTTTCCGTCTATTTTTGCCAATCAATTAGGCCTATAGTAATATAATAAATACTTTTATTTCGACCACATATAGTTCATAAAGTGAGAAACAAAATCTATGTTGCATTCTAAATTAAAATATCAATAAATCCATTTATAAAGTGAGAGGCAAACAATAATATAATTTTCATCCCACCATCTCGGAAAGAGTATTTTTAATCTTCAATATCTGAATGGAAAAGCCGTTTTTATTCTCTAGAGGATAAAGTAAATTGAATTTAGAACATCGTGTGCACTAAGTTTGTGAATTAAAAAAAAACATTAAACCTATTTACTGCTACCTCTATGGTGCCGAATATATCATACAACTTTTTTTTAATTTGTTAAAAACTCAGACTCGGAACCTTTTTGGTGTACCTACTTTTTTAATTTGGTTGGTAATTTCCTCGTTGAGGTGGGATGAAAAGTTACGTGTTGCACTCGAGTGCAAAGATTTTTCACCTCGTACTCTTTTGATTCCCTCGCTAACGCTCAGGATTCTAATGTTTGAATCACTCGCTGCACTCGTGATTCAATTTTAGAATCCTTCGCTTGCTCGGTCATCAAAATTGAGCACGCGGTTAAAAAGCAAGTTTGCACTCTTGTATAACAAATAACTATTAAACACTTCTACCTACCACAAATTTTCGTATTTCTTCAATACATTTTGAACATTACTAGGGCAATAAGGAACAATCTTGAGGGGAGAAATTTGTCAGTTTTGGATACTTTTCTATGATTCACAAACCCTGTGTGACCGTGTAACCGTGTCGCTAGCGATGAAAGGATACTACCACCCCCTCTCTTCCCTTGGGTGTCGTAAAAGGCGACTAACGGGCTAAAGACAGCACATACATCCAACAGCATAGAGCGGCGATGGGCTCACCACCTGTCACGCTGAGCGCATGTGCAGCCGCTATTTGGTGAGAAGTGGACTATGGCAGAGGACTGCTTTTGCGGTCCTCATTGCCTAGTCTTTGACTAACCCTTCGGATATAATAGACGTGATTATTATGTATGTATGTAACAGTGTGAATAATACTTATTATTACATAGTAGGTAATTTGTGCTTTCCCTCCTGGATCAGTCGCCGACTATTTATATCTCTGACAAGGCGAATCTGTGTGAGCTTGACAGCTTGAAAGTGTAAAGAAAGTTCCAATTGGTCAAATCAGAACCAAAGCACGCGGTACAAACACACTTGACCAATTGGAACTTTCTTTACACTTGACCAATTGGAACTTTCTTCAGCTTGACGAATGAGTTCCTACATCTTATGCCTGTACTGCAAGATTTTAACAGTTGCTGTGTTCTAGTGGCTAAGCCAACGTTCTAAGGCCCACAGCACGATTTCGATTCCCAGCGGGGAGTACATTTTTGTGTACTCTGTTTGGTTGGTGGTAGGGCTTGTTAAGTCCGCCTGGCTAGCTACCACCGTCTTATCTAAAGTCTGGAACAACAATGTTAATAGCATTGTTGTGTTCCGACAGTTCCTCAGTGGTTGAGGATTCCGGGTGAAGCGCGCTTCCACCTTCAGCCTTATCGTCACTCACCATCAGGTGAGATGAAGGCGATGAAGGCCAAGAGCTTACAAGGACATACATAATACATCACGCCTGCTTCCCGGATGGTCTTACCCACAGACCACAGATTTCCATTTCAATTCTAGAGCACAAGTAGTGAAAAAAAATATAAAAAAAAATACTTGTATCACGTCACGGCATCAGCAAGACAGATACCACAGCATTAAATTTTTTATTAGGTATATTAACTTTCAAACAATTTTACTTTCAGCACCTATCTCATAGAAAAACAATGATGACTTTGTTGCGGCGGCCATTGACCTCCAGCGGTATTGTGCGCGTTGCGTAACCATTGTTTTTAGCACCAATTACGTGGTGCGGTCGTAATTGCTACCACGCTTTCGACAATGGCCCCGTTGCCGTCGGCACAATGGATCGCCTTAGTTACGTTTTCATCATTGAGGTATTGTAACTAGGGACTACAGCGCAAAGCAAGTTTTTGCGCACTCAGTGGCGGCTTTTGGGCTGCAGCATCAGTGGTTGTGATGTGAGTGATCAAAGCGATCGTGGAAATTGTTGCCGTAAGGCAGCGCGCATTTTTTTTTTATAAAAGAGGGAGGCATACGAGCATGCGGGTTACCTGATGGAGAGTAATCACCGCCGCCCATGGACACCTGCAGAACCAGAGGAATCGCAGACGCGTTGCCGGCCTTTAAGGGAGGAATAGGTTTAAGTAAGGATTAGGAATTGGGAAGAGGGGGGGGGGGGGCCTCCGGAACCCTCACTGGTCGGACGAAACAACAGCACCAAGTGCCATTATTTCACGCCGAATATTCGTGAGAGGGTGGTATTACGCCGGGCGAGCCGGCCCAATGCGTGCTGCAACGCAGCGTGGCTCTACCACTCAGTCAAAATTAATTGCTGCGCGCTGTCGTCTCTAGTTATAATAGCTCAATCAGGTTTTCATCAGTTCTTTCCTGATCTGTCAAACGATACACGACCTTATGTCATAGCGATAACTTGTCGGTGTTCATTCATAAAACACGCGCTATAGAATTTTCTTTTACAGTTTTACACTCGTAAAATGTGTTTGTCATTTTATTGTAGTCGTTAAATTTGTCAGTTACACTAGCTAGTAGACAGTCCCTGTGGGTACAACTCATTCTGTAATTCTTGCAGTAAGAATTACACAAAATGGGGATTGGAATGAAAATCTCCTATTTTATCTTGTGGTTTATCTTATCACTCCATAAAATAACAGTAATAAATATCCCACCAACTCAAATTGGACCATCGTGTTGGGTTATGGCCCAATTTCCCAAAATGTGCTATTGCCCATGTAAGAAGACCAACAGTGGGACCTTTATAGGTTAATGCTGATCCCAATTAAATAGCCCATCTACTTTAAGAATTTACAAAAAGTTTTTTCTAGTCTACTAAGAAGTCTGCATAAGTCTACTAAGAAGTCGACATTACTCTACTAAGAAGTCGACATAAGTCTACTAAGAAGTCGACATAAGTCTACTAAGAAGTGTAATGAGAAAAAACGTCAGTCAGGATAGTTCTCCAGTTTCTTGTTAGCTAGTAGAGAAGACCTTCTAGTTGCAAATTTTCGGTACAGCCGTGGGGAAGTGTCAATCACATAAGTTATTATATTTTATTCTGCTAGGTTGCCCTTTTAAATCGAGGTCACAAAGTCACATCCTGACACATTATTGTTATTAATTTCGTTTCTATTTGCCTGTGGAAGATGATAATTTAATTTTGATAGTTATGGACATCTTCCGTTTCATGATGGATTCGTTTTTATTATCATAATTACGAACTATTTCCGGAATCGTAAGTTTCACAAGGAAGTTGTATGTACTTTATTGTAAATTGAATTCGATGCAATCGAATTTCACTAATTATAATACCTAATTAGTAGATTCTAGATAGCGTTTTCTGATTACTCTGTTAGTTTATATTTTTATTACAGTCATTATAAACATTATAAATTTTTTAGAACTGCCATACCGTCACAGAGAGTTAGTTAGTATATGAGATTATTTTGACCTTTTTCATAAAGTTTAATACCATAATTATGTATTAATTAATCCGGTACATATAACATAAATTTTGTATAGATAAATATTATGTATTGTAGATAGGTACACCACATAAACATTTTAGACAAACATAAAATTACATAAAACTAGATTTTTTTTTACTAGGTATAGGTTTGCTCTTGATCCTAATCAAGCCCAGGGGCTAAGACAGGATCCACGCTGGTGCAAGCTAACCCAGAAGGTGCCTATTTACTCTTGCTTTGAAGATGGACGGGTTATATGTACTTGGAAACGCAGACGCAGGGAGGGAGTTCCACTCCTTTGCTGTATGCAGTTTAAAAGATGTTGAGTAGTGCTTTGTGCGACATGTAGGAATATCCACCAAAAAAGGGTGGTAGCCCGCAGTGCGTCTGGATGTCCGATGGAAGAAGGGGGATAGCGGTATGAGCTCATGCAGCTCCAGAGCACACTCTCCGAAGTACAGTCTGTAAAAGACCGACATACAGGCAACTTTGCGGCGGCTAGATGAACAAAGGGCGGTCTTATCACTAATACCTAGTGACCTTAGGATGGACATGATAGATTTTATATTAAAAGTGGACTTATCGTCTTATTGGTGCACCCCGGAAGACATAATAAGTAATAAATAATAATAAGACTATTGAAATCATACATACATATATATATTCACGACTATTGTCCCCAAAGGGTTAGTCAGAAAGCAATTTACTGAGTGGTAGAGCCACGCTGCGTTGCAGCACGCATTGGGCCGGTTCGCCCGGGGTAATACCACCCTCTTACGAATATCCGGCGTGAGATAATGCCACTTGGTGCTGTTGTGTTTCGTCCGGCCAGTGAGAGTTCCGGAGGCCCCTCCCCCCTCCCACCCTCACAATTGGCTACTTGACAGTTTTCGAAAAAGTATTTTAAAAATTACAAACGCTTACTTTATACCCCGTACAATATTTTCTTTCTCGAAAAAGCTTTATTTAATAGAAATAAACATATTTTTCTTTATTAATTTCAAATTTCGTTCGAAAACGGTTGGTCACGTGACATTTTGCTCTGTGACGTCACATTTCAATAAATATAGATTTTTTTCTTAAAACCTGACAGATAGTTTTTGATAATTATTATGTGAAATGTGACGTCACATGAAGCTCAATCATGGCCGCCCGTGTTAGGGGTCTTGTAATACACGGATAAAAAATCGCAAATTTATTTTGTAAAAATAAAATATTTACAAATTATCTTAGTAAAAAAACTATTGGAAAATTATCGTTATATCATAAACTACAATTTCCGACACATTTAATATTTTATTGTTACAACTGTCAAATAGCCAAATCCTATTCCTTCTTTAACCTTATTCCTTTCTTAAAGGTCGGCAACGCATCTGCGACTCCTCTGGTTTTGCGGGTGTCCATGGGCGGCGGTGATTGCTCTCCATCGGGTGACCTGCCTGCTCGTTTGCCTCCTTCTTTTATTATTTTTATATTAGCCCATATTGTCCGACTGCTGGGCAAAGGCCTCCCTCCTCTTATATAAAAAAAGGCATCGAGTACCGCAAAAGCAGTCCACTGCCAAAGTCCACGTTTCACCAAGTGATAACTGCACATGTGCTCAGCCTGACAGGTGGTGAGCCCATCGCCGCTCTATGCGATGGATGTATGCTGTCTTTAGTCCGTTAGTCGCCCTTTACAACACCCACGTGAAGAGATGCGGCGCGGCGGTAGTCTTCTATTAACGAGCCGCTACCAGCACAGTACCTAGGGAAACGTTGTATAAATTACATATACCAACTAAGGCTCGACCGAGATCTCAAAAATCAAAAAAATCAAAATCAAAATTTCTTTATTCAGTAAACTTAAAATAAGCATTTTGAATCGTCAAAAGTTAATGGATGGATGGGCACCCGAATTCAGGAAGTCTTTTAGCTGTGGAGAAGAACGGGCGCAAGAAACTCCACAGATTTATAATAATAAAGAAGTAACGACATTTACAAAACTATATGTCGTTACCAAATCATACAATATATCATATCATACAATAAATCTCGGTCTCGGCATTCTCGGCTACAAACCTGACCGAGAAATCTGTCTCGGTTCTCGGCTAAAAATCGCCGAGTTTCTCGGCCCTGACCGAGACTGTAACTTTGTACGGAATGGTTAGATAACTCTTCAAACAAAGTTGCAACAGAGCGATCCAACTCATGGGCAGCACATGATTCCATAGAGTTGGAAGACGAGCCAATGAGCAATGACGAAAACAGTTCAAGTTCTCTGATTAAAATAACGGTAGAAATCTTTTTTATAGAGCTAAGACTGCAACGAAACTCTTATATGTTGAGTATTGGTTTCGTCACCTCATAAACCAACTGATGCGTTCATACAAAATGGTTGCATAGGAACGATCGTTCCGTGGGAGAGGTATGGCATAGTGCTAAAGTAAGGACACTTGCAAAACGAATCTGCGTTCAACCACACAAAATCAGCTCAAGATCCCAGCTCATAAAACTGCACGATATTGGGGATGTTTTAGGTTTAACGCGGCAAAATATGGAAAGATCTCCCCCCGCCTCTCCGTATATAAAGTTAGTACATCAACTTTTAAAAAGTATTATAAAAGGGCTTTACTCAGTAAACAAATTGCCGCGGAAGATTTGAAAAAAGATCTTACCACATGAACCTGGCACTGAAAGACTTATTTTCTTTACTTCAGCAAATCCAGCAACATGTACGGTATATTCTCTAACAAAATGCGGCGCATAGACCTATGCTATTGACACACAAGAGCAATTATTTATTGTTGTTTATTAGATTTACGTGGAATCTGTATAAATTGATTTGAAAATATGTATATCCTCTTGTCAAACAGCTCTAATAACATCTCAGAGTAGGTATAGGGAGTGGCTGAAAAGCAGCGTTGGTTTAGGGTCTTAACTAACTTAGGCTGGGTCATTTCCTTAATTGTCTTTTTTTAAAATAACTATTTTTTTATAGGATTTTTTAAGTAACTAAACTTTAAGTAACTAAGTAACAAAAGAGAGCTATACTCCTTTAAGTCTCTCGTGTAACTGCTGAAAACTTTATTTTAATTTTTTTAATGTGCTTTATTTTTGTAAGTATGTAGTTCTTTGTTTAATAATTTTTATGTAAGTAGTACCTACTGATTCGATTAACTACTGTTCATATAATTTTCTTGAAATTACTTCTTGATTAATTTTCATTATTGTCATGTTTGCGTGTAATTATTGTTGCACTGTAACAATTATTATTAACACTATTATTTTAGATATTAACTGTAATGTAACAATTTTGGCAAACCTAATAGAATAAATAAATAAAGTAATAATTTCACTATTTGTACTGTTGATTGTTCTTATCTTTTATGTAAAAGATAATAAATATATTTCTATTCTATTCTATTCAAAGTGTTGAGCTACTTCTAGGCTGACTGTACAAATTGTTGTGTACACGGATACATGTAATCCTCAACGCGAACGTGTAGGGCTTAGCAAGATTAAATTATTATCGCATTCCGCCCGAAATCCGGTCCCGTTTCGGATTTCCCGAGGAAATTGTGATAATCCAAAATAATTATATTCGCTAGATGTTTATCAAATGTTAAACTGAATGCAGGTCACCGTTATCCTATATTGCCTTGTCTGTCACGAAGACGCTGAGGTTACTCACCATTGAAATTCTATTGTGTCTGGTTTTATACTGCTGCTAAGCTCATAAGAGTCCTACATGGTAGGCTGAGGCCTTTACCACGTGATTAATATCACATGGGGTTACTCGCATAATGACTAACTTCTTACACGCATAATGACTAACTTCTTACACGCATATTGAAATACACACATTTTAACTTACACGTATATTGACTTACACGCATATTGACTTACTTACACACATATTGACACACAAGATATATTTAAGTATTTAACACTAGTTTGCCGTCAAGCGGCTTCGCCTACGATTCCGAGTAACTCTGTTGATTTCCCACCGTAAAAAGTAGGACTACTCGCATAATGACCCATTTTGGTAGCCCAACGCACAATGACACATAGTTTCTAGGCAAAATTACATAGGTACACAAACTTCGTCCTTTTTACAAGCTTTTATTTGATTTCTCCTGTTTGTTAATTAGTGTGGGACAAATCTTGCAACTGAATTTAAAACCAGTTCAAATTCAGCTAAGCATACATATGTATGGCGCTTAGCTGAATTTGCTACTAATTTTTACGGTGGAAAATCGGACAGAAATCAACAACATCGTTGGCGAAGCCGCTTGACGGGAAACTAGTGTTAAATACTTAAATATATCTTGTGTGTCAATATGCGTGTAAGTCAATATGCGTGTAAGTCAGTATGCGTGTAAGTCAGTATGCGTGTAAGTCAATATGCGTGTAAGTCAATATGCGTGTAAGTCAGTATGCGTGTAAGTCAATATGCGTGTAAGTCAATATGCGTGTACGTAATTAGTCATTATGCGAGTAACCAAAAAGTAGCCCGTGACGAAATTTATTTCTGTGCAAAAGAATCATGAAATATGTGTCAATTCGCGTATATCATTCAATTCAATTTCTTATTTGATGGCTCGCTATGATTTAGCCAGTGTCTAGTTTTTGGGTAGACAATCGCGTAGTCGTTCCTGTGTGTCATTTCGCGTATGAGAATATGTGCCAATTTGCGTATGTCATTTTGCGTAGACACGATGTGTCATTGTGCGTTTGGCTACATATATGTGTCATTATGCGAGTAACCCATCACATGGGATTTCGAATATTACGCACCATGCTCGCTCGGTGCGGTTTGGTGCTATGTGTGAATTATTCCTCAGAGATACACTTTCCCCGTAGAGACACTTTTAATAAAACTACGCTTTTATTCCCCAGAGATACACATTCAGCTTGAACACCTAAATAGAAATGTTTTTATGTGAAAAAAAAACTAAATTAATCATAATTAAACAAATTATAAAATCGCTCAACACTGTGGAATTGTAAAACAAAAAACACTTTAAACGGATGAATGAGAGGCGTCTAAGGCTCTGCTCGATATCGATTTTGTTGTTAAGGAGATCTTCTACAATTTTATTGATGCGTAGGTCAATCAATCTATCGTTGTTACGTTGTTTTTGTGAATCGTTCAGTAGATTTATGTGCTTGTTTCATTCGAAACTCTTGAAACACGCTTTCTTTTTTCAATAAGCAGTAATAAAGGACCATGGGAAGAAACGTCCCCACCATCCAACAGATTTGAAATTAGTGTCATTTGAAGGGTCTAGTAGGATAGATATTTTTTTACTATGACGACGTTCTTCAAATACGTTGGATTTAGGTTATAAAAAATATATTGCTTTTGAATTTTTTATTCACCAAAATAATATTGCAAGAGCAGACCAGCCTCCACAGGCGGCACCCGTTCACGAGTAAGACATGTGAATCAGCCATCGCTTCGCTCAACCATGTTTTAGGGAACGTAACGACCCGACGCACATGCCACCACCGCAGAGACACTTTGAGAGAGCATGACACACTCGAGCAACTCTAACTAAAGCAAGAAAACAATAAAAGTTTTTTTTAAATTATAAATAAACCCAATACTTTTTGCAACTAACACAGGTACTTTAGGCTTATTTGGGTCCCAATAAACAAATCGACACGTATCCCATGACTGTTGTAGGGTGGGGACCGGGTTCATAAATCATCCCCCAATCTCCCCCATGGTCCTTTGCCTGTGGTGTGTGTTTATTTATCTTCAGCAATTATTTTGTACACAACAGTACCGAAAAGTGTATCTAAGAGGACATATTGGTAGGGATTAAAAAAGTGTATCTTACAGGAATAAAAGCGCAGTTTTATTAAAAGTGTATCTACGAGGACAGTGTATCACTGGGGAATAATTCCTATGTGTATAGACTGGCAAACTCGTTCCATGGTCTGCCGGTCGGGGGACGAAAGGTTGCGGGGGCGGGAAAGAGTGGGTGCGAGCGGCGGGGTCGCATATTAGGAACGTCCGTTTTGTGCAGATGTCACCCCTCCCCCGTAGCCCGCAGACCATGGGAATGTCACGTACGAATTTGCCAGCATATACATTTTTTTATTATTTTTTCAGTTCCGTCCGCACCACAAAACCTCACATCCACCATCGTGACAGCCACCGAGATCCACCTATCATGGGCCCCGCCATTGACCTTTACGCAGCACATCATCGCGACAGAGAAGAAGCAGCCCGCAAAAGCCGACCAAGAGCTCGCCGTATTACCCAAAAAGAAGGTTGAACATCAGTCGGATGAGCCAGTCAATGACGTCATCAGTCGAGCAGACTTGCCCGAAAGCCCTGACAAGCTGAAAGACTTCGAATACGCCACATACAATTGGTACAAGAATGACAAGAAGTACAACGACGAATATTCCTCGTCGGATATGATGATGGACTCTTATAGGACTAAGAGGGAGTCGCGTTCACACAGGCACAGGAAAAGACGGCAGGACAACAGCACTGATGCAAAAAGTTTGCATATCGAGACTGGTGACGTGGAAACCCATCAACCCTTCGAAATGGGAAACAATATAGAGATCGTGAAGAAGTCTTTGCCGCCAGCCCGACCGCACAGAGATACCACGCAGGTCGCGTATGTACTGTATTTCGAGCAAGGAGTTCCGAGGTTCGACATGACGACCGTAGTCGGCGCGCAGAACTCTACGGAGGTGAAAAACAAGAATGTGTTCTCGAGCGACCTTGGCATGGAGGAGTATTCCAGGTCGACGAAGAATCTCACTTTGTTGAACACCTCGGGAAAAGTTACGAAAGTTGTCGGATTCCGATTGAAGAATTTGAGTGAGTATTGAAATTAATTTTATTTCGTCATGAATGTGATATTGTTAATGTCATTGTTTTAATTGACTCAGTTATTTTTATGTGTGACTCAGCCCTATCCCAATTCCCGTTATTTCTAAATATAGATGGTTAAGTATAGTTGTGGTGCAGTATGCGGTAAAATTTGATAAGATCCAAATGAAGCTCGCTCAAACTATAACATGTTTTTTAAATAGGGTATGTTATGTTTTATGCCAAAAGTAGTCATAGTTTCAGTAATTTATTTAAATATTGATGACTCTTTCAGAACCCTTCACCCCGTACAAAATATGGGTGCGAGCGTTCTACAATTTCTCGCTAGAGGGCGTGTCATCTTCGGACCTGCTGGAACGGCTCAGCAACAAGTCTGATCCTGTCTACGTGCTGACAGATGTAATGCCGCCTTCACCGCCTAAGATACTCAACCTTACCTGCGATATGACTAAGCGTGAGTTTTGATAATAACTTATTTACGGTTTAGCACTTTACCTTTATTTCTCCTGATGAGTGATGATAAGACGAAAAGATTTTTGAAGGCATTGCGTGGCATCCACATGGTCGTGGTTTTCTCCCTTACAACAGAAACATACATACACACATATAATCACGACTATTATCCCCGAAGGGTTAGTCAGAGACTCGGCAATGAGGACCGCAAAAGCAGTCCTTTACCATAATCCACTTATCAACAAATAGCGACTGCATATAATGCTCAGCGTAACAGGTAGTGAGCCCATCGTCGCTCTATGCTGTGGGATGTATGTGCAGTCTTTAGTGCGTTAGTCTTCTTTTACGACACACAAGAGAAGAGAGGGGGTGGTAGTATTCTTTCACCGCTATGCGACACGGTGAACAACAGAATCTAATCCTAAAAATATCCCCAGGTACCCTCTATCTCCAATGGCGGCAGCCGGTGGAGTACAACAACTCTCTGGACCAGTACGTGGTGACCCTCAGGAAGATACCGGAACAGCAGCCGCGCACCCGCCTAACGCTGCCCACGAGCAAGAACGATATTGAGACCACCATCAGTGTGGTAAGTTGTGTGATGGTATGCTTTCAGAGATCCAAGGGCAAATATTACTGTGTGGTTGCTCTGCTTTCAGAGATCGTAAAGCAAATATAAATTAAATTAATTTTTTGATTTATGACGGACGAGAGATTGGATAATCCGATGCATATTTACTTAAAGTTTTGCACAGAAGATCCTAATGGATCGACGTACTGCTGCGACAGGGAGACCTCTGCATGCCCCACTGAGATAAGACAAGATACGTAATTTTATGGGAATCACACAAAGGTTTGTGTGATTGTTAAGGAAAATGTAGAATTTATTGAAAGAAAAGACATCAAAAGTTTATCTAAAAGTAAAATTTTAACTAACATAAATATGGTAGAGAATATTCTTAGAATATTTTATGTTATCAAGCACTTTTTTATTTTATTACTAGCGGCTTTTTTATTTTATTACTAACTTAGAAAGACAGTCATACTTCAGCCATTTAAAAAAATATATCTACAAAATATAAACAAAAACCATCCTCAGTTAACGCTTTATCTTTTAGTGAAAATCGCATAAAAAATCCATTGCGTGGTTTAGGAGAATAATGCGGTGCCACAGACAGAGGAAAACGGCGACTTTACTTTATAATTATGTAATGATATGAATTTATACTGTAAGTGTCTCTCAGTGACTAAAAATAACTGGAAAAATTCTCTCTAGACCTATCTATGTTATGTGAAGGTTGCAAAAGTACATGCAAAAAATCTACCTAATCCGATTTATGGTGATAATGCTACCAACCCAAACAAAATAATGCTCTTTTAAATTTAAAACTTTCTTTTTCACAGGAGGTAGAACTAGGTAACGTGACCCGATATGAAGTGAAGATTTATGCGGTGACCCAATCTGTCGCCCGCCACAACGTGCTCATCAACGGATCTGAATCTCCACCAGAGGTTGGTTCTTTAAAATGTAATTCCTAACAACAAAACAATTCATCATCATTATCATCATCAGTTTATTAGCGTCCCCCTGCTGGATACAGGCCTTCGGATCAACCAGATGTCACAGAGTCACTTCCCAATTTGTCCAAAGTGTGTCCAAA
The DNA here is from genome assembly GCA_963921215.1 of Scoparia ambigualis. NCBI lineage: Eukaryota > Metazoa > Arthropoda > Insecta > Lepidoptera > Crambidae > Scoparia > Scoparia ambigualis. Next base: position 13,195,866 of record OY992528.1, on the reverse strand, counting down.
GTTTTGGATCTTTCGATGCATAGCCAGGGGTTTTTTTTATAATTTTTTTCGGCAACGGGTAAGCGCTTGGCCGTTATCTCATCTGATGGTAAGTAAAGATAAGGCCGAAGGTGGAAGAGCGCTTCACCCGGAATCCTCAACCGCTGAGGAACTATTGACCTAGAAGTATAGACAAGAACGTTCATACAAACCATTTGTTAAATTCTGGATTGAGAGACCTAAAGTTCGCTGCAGCCGCTGCAGCGCTTAAACATTAAATGTCGTCTAATCAGCAGACAGACATCGCAGCGCCGCAGCGCCAGATCGGTCAAAGACAACGTAGTGTGTATCAAGATGGCGTCCCAAATAGATTGTCAATAACAATAATTGAAAAAATATCTTTTCTATTCTAATAATACGATATAACTACATAATAATGACTTGAATAACAATTAATTTAACTTACTTGACAACTGAATTGTACTAAACGTCTAGGTGTTCACTTACTCCGCAGATGAGTGGAACATAGTGCGTGTTCGGAAGGGCCTATCTAGTGTAACGTATATATCGCTGTGAGGAACTGGCTCTCTCATCTCAAACTGTCATAACACAACAATGCTATAAACATCGTTGTTATGGCGACAGACTTAGATAAGATGGTGGTAGCTAGCCAGGCGGACTTAACAGCCCTACCACCAACCAAACCGAGCACACAAAGATGTACCCCCCCGCTGGGAATCGAACCCGGGACCTCTGGGTCTAAAACCGGTGGCTTAGCCTAGACCACAGATGCGGTTACAGCAACCCGCATTTAGCAAGCGTGATTATTATGCCAACGCCTATCAATTGTAGCGGTGATTTGATTTCAATGATGGAGGCCTTTGTCCAGCAGTGGGACATCCCTTTCCTTACGTCACTAAGACGTCCCTGCGCCAGATTAGCTATACACGCGCGGGAGGCCATCTGCGTTAGCATTTTTCATTCAGGATCCATAAAGACTTGCAGTGTCGCAGAAGAGTGGCCCCGTGAACACGTGTAGATCAGTGCAGTGGTAGAAACCCTACACCAACCTATGGTCCTGCCTACCTTGCGGCATAAGGACCGAATCTCGGAAGAGCGCATGGGTACTGCATAGGCTCTTTTCCCCAGATTCGCTTATCACATCGCTCCCTACAAAATCTTATTCTGTCCCGTCTGTTTCCACCTCTCTCCCTTCTGGGGGCGTAAACACCATAATACTTGACTTCGCTTCGGGCTGCTCTCGTTGTTATACCTAAACCTCATATTCGAATGTTCGTCGAATCGTGTGCCAGGAATGCGCGAACTCGCGGAGTGCTTCCTAATTACTTCGGCTACTGATTAGGTCTTGGTGGTAGACTGGACCGATATCCTATCTGCGTAACCTATCGAACAACCTGACGTTTAAAGATTGCTTCACCCATATCAGTGAAGTCACAGTTCCGGCACAGTGAAAAATATCCTTTCATACATTCTCTACGAATTTTATCAAAATGAATACGTCCGTGATTTGCCGGTGGCGGCACTGACACTGAAAGCATTATCACGACAAGTGGGGATGCGTTCATAGAGAATGTATGAAAAACACTGTGCCGGTACTGTGGCTTCACTGATATGTGTGAAGCAGCCTTAAAGGCCACACTTATATTACTTTGATTGCTAACAGGAGGTGTCGAGCGAATGGTGCACCGTCCATTCTGAGGCGATGTCTCCCGGCGACGCGCCCGCCGCCACCGCGGGCGTGCACACGGCGGCTTTGTTAGCCGTGGCGACGATAGCGCTGCTGGCGGCCGTCGGGGTCATCGTGTTTTATTGGAGGTATGATTGAATGAATGAATGAATGAATGGTGCGCCGTCCACACGGAATAGCGGCGGCCGTGGCGACAATAGCGCTGCTGGCGGCCGTCGGGGTCATCGTGTTTTATTGGAAGTCTGATTGAATGAATGAATGAATGGTGCGCCGTCCACACGGAAAAGCGGCGGCCGTGGCGACAATAGCGCTGCTGGCGGCCGTCGGAGTCATCGTGTTTTATTGGAAGTCTGATTGAATGAATGAATGAATGGTGCGCCGTCCACACGGAAAAGCGGCGGCCGTGGCGACGATAGCGCTGTTGGCGGCCGTCGGGGTCATCGTGTTTTATTGGAGGTATGATTGAATGAATGAATGAATGAATGGTGCGCCGTCCACACGGAAAAGCACACGGCGGCCGTGGCGACGATAGCGCTGCTGGCGGCCGTCGGTGTCATCGTGTTCTATGAGTGAATGAATGAATGAATGGTGCGCCATCTTGAAGGAAGTCAGTCAATATGTGCAGTCTTTAGTCCGTTAGTCGCCTTTTACGACACCCAAAAGAAGAGAGGGGTATAGTCTGACCGCTACCGCTGTACCGCGCCTTGGGTATGCGAGCGGCGAGGCGGGGGGTGCGAAACAGTTGCTCCATTTTGTCATTCTGCCGTCATCGCTCACGGCGGCAACTAGTGCGTCAGAGGCACATGAGATAAAATATCTAAAAATAGGTCGTGCATTATCTCGAGATAATCAAGACTGTCATTTTTAAAGTGGCCGAATATTTTAAGAAAAGAAAAGCAAACAAAAAAAGTTTATATTACATATTTCCAAGAATTAAAGATTTATTTCATTTATATTGGTTCTTTAATTGTACTTATCTTAAAATCATACTGGACAAAAACGGATTGGATGTAATTATACTCGTAAATATAAAGCTTCAATAAACTGTGCTTCGATATCGTAAGATCTGTCTGACACTACGAATCTCATGTGAGTTCATGCTCTTTACTTCCCACTCCCCCCACCACCCGCGCATACCTAAGGCGCGGTACAGCGGTTGCGGTCAGGCTATTGTACTGTTTTAATGAGCTGCTACGAGACACGGCTCATTGTAGGCTCTGAGTGGTAGAGCCACGCTGCGTTGCAGCACGCATTGGGCCGGCTCGCCCGGCGTAATACCACCCTCTCACGAATATTCGACGTGAAATAACGGCACTTCGTGCTGTTGTGTTTCGTCCGACCAGTGAGGGTTCCGGAGGCCCCTTCCCCGCCCCCCCTCCCAATTCCTATTCCTTCCTTAAACCTATTCCTCCCTTGAAGGCCGGCAACGCATCTGCGATTCCTCTGGTTTTGCGGGTGTCCATGGGCGGCGGTGATTACTTTCCATCAGGTGCGTTTGCCTCCCTCATTTATAAAAAAAAAAATCAATGAATGAATGAACGTCTGAATGAATGAATGAATGGTGCGCCGTATACTCTAAGGCGATGTCTCCCAGTGACGCGCCCGCCGCCACCGCGGGCGTGCATACGGCGGCTTCGTTAGTCGAGGCGATGATAGCGCTGCTGGCGGCTGTCGGATTCATCGTGTCCTATTGGAGGTATGTTAAGAGGAGACAAACGATAAGGAGGGTCACCTGATGGAAAGTAATCACCGTCGTAAAGCAGAGGAGTCGCGGATGCGTTGCGGGCCTTGTTTATTTATTAAATCAGGAATGTTTTTGACTGTCATACTTGTTGCTCGCGTGGCGAAGGTAGCGCTGCTAGAGCCTGCCGCCCGGGTGTCATCGTGTTCTATTGAATGAATAAATAATAACTATTTAATTTACAGACGTTGGGTAGAAATATTCGAAATAAAACAACAATAATAATATTGTAATATTATTTGAATTTATATTAATTTATTTTTTTACAACTTTTGTGAGTGTTTTTTGTTTTGTGTAGTGTATATTGTGTATTTTTACTCTAAAATATGATGAAGGGTCTGCAATAACGATTTTTATTATTATATTATTATTATTAGGTACCGTCTTAAGTGATATCCTGGTTATTTTATTTTATAGACAAGACAAGTGTACAACTTTTTTAGGGATTACTCAGGGTAGCATTCGTGGACCTTTGTTGTTTCTATCTTCTATTTACAAATGTTCCGCTAAAACTTATTGATACACTAAACTTTGGTTACTTACTTTATTATTTTTGTTCCTTCAATGAAGAGGCACTGTAGGCCGGCAGGGTGAGGGTGTCTGATGCTACGTCTCTTACTCCACTTCCACTTCCACTTAGAGGTGAAGCGCAGTTTGTCCGGGTTTCATATAAAAAAAATACTATGGAAACTTATTCCTATAGCGTGTGTTTAATAACAGTGACGCGTAGCGGTGAAAGAATACTACCACCCCGTCTCTTCCATTGGGTGTCGTAAAAGGAGACTAACGGATTAAAGACTGCACATACATCCAACAGCATGGAGCGGCGATGGGCTCACCACCTGTCACGCTGAGCACACGTGCAGTCGCTATTTGGTGATAAGTGGAATATAGCATAGGACTGCTTTTGCGGTCCTCATTGCCTAGTCTCTGACTAACCCTTTGGGGGTAAGAGTTCGATTATACACAGAGATTTTTCATTGGTTTTGGAGCCGAAACCCTGTTCATCTTTATCATCAGTAGAAGCTATTTAGCTTGTAAAACTAAAAATATGAGCATAAAAAAATCATAAAAAAATATCAATAAAAAGTGTACGAACCCTTAGTACCGGACGATCTTATGAAAGTCAATGACCGAGGCGCTTCAAACGCTCCGCTTACCTTCCGCCCCGCCGCCGGCGCAGGCGGCCGGCCGGGAAAGTTCATAGGGGTCACGGTGTACGACTTCATAAGGAGAACGTTACTACGTGTTTTCGACAAAAGGTCACTTTTACAACTTTTTTTTCTTTGCTCGTAAAGCAATTATTATTTCATAAATAGGTACAACACTTTTTTTGTATTATAACGTTTTCGGCTCCAAAACCAATGAAAAATCTCGGTGTATGTGTGTATGTGTGTTTAATAATTTGTTCTTTTTTTTTGTCTGCAGATGCCGTTCTCGCCTCAGTAAATGCGTTAGCGCAGTGTACAATTACCTGGAGGAAGGTGGGGAGAGAGCGGCGCGTGCGCCCCTCAACTCGTACAAAAAACCAGGTGAGATATTATCACTTATATGAAATAAAAAATAACACCTAGGTGGCCTAGGTGGCAAAGTGATTAGTCTGATATTCGGAGGTCCGGTGTACAACTCTTAGTAAGGGCAACATGTGTTTGGTATTTTTATACACAGTATCTAGTATCTATCTATCTAGGAGCTCGATGGCGCAGCGGCTAGCGCGTTCGGCTTGCGATCTTGCCCGTTAAGCAACTTTCGCAATGCCGGGTCGCCTGATGGGTGAGCAAAAAAAATCATCTCGAGCTCCTTCGTGCTTCGGAATGCACGTTAAGCCGTTAGTCCCGGTTGTTGTCGTAAGATAGCAGCCGTTGATATCCACCAACCCGCATTGGGCCAGCGTGGTGGGTTATGGCCCAATATCCCCACGTGCTATTGTTCAAGTGGGAGGCCTGTGCCCAGCAGTGGGATGTTTATAGGCTGATGATGATGATCTATCTATCTAGTATCTATATCAGTTTGTGATCACCAGCATCATCCACAGCCTGACTTCACCTACTGCTGGGTATAGGCCTCTCTTTGTATGTGCCACTTTTGACGGTCCCGTGCCAATCTCATCAAGCTTAAGCGTAATACAATTGTATGATTCAAATTCAGATCTAGATAAGTACTTTATTTGTGTAAATATGTACATTGATAAATTGATTTCTATGATTTAGGCCCAGCAGTGGAACAGTACTTATATTAAGTTATTACTTATTTACTTACTTTATGTTAATTTGAAAAATATTTTGTTTTGGTTGCAAGAGATATCATCATCATTTCAGCCTTTCTCAACCCACTGCCTGTAGGCCTAGCATGCGCAACACGAAATATGTCACGGACGAGAGACGACAAATCATTTTAAGTTGTCATGTTATGGTTTATAGACAATAGTACTACAGTTAATGCAAAAACTACTATTAAGTCTATTTGTGACGTATTATGTAGAGTTCTAAGCGCACCCATGTGTCTTTAGTGTCGATAGACATTAGAGATAAATGAATAAAACACGGGAAAACGGGTCGATTAGAGTTCTCCTGTTGCGCATGCTAAGCCGGCTGTTCCATGTGCAACCCACTGTCTCAACTACGTCATCTGCCCATCTGGTTGGCTTAAGATATCATAATCATGATTAGAGGGCCGAGTATCAAAATTAGTTGTGTACCTATTCGAAAACAATATTGTATAGAATAGTTGGAAGTTTGGAACCAATAGTTGTTTAGATGATTTAGAATAAATAAATTGTTTCCCATCCGCCTCGGTGGCCGAGTGGTCAAACGCTCGGCTCGATATCCGGAGGTCCCGGTTCAATTCCCAGGTCGGGCAAAGTTTGTTTTCGGATATTTCGATGCATAACCCGAGTTTGTGATCACCAACCTGCATTAGGCAAGCGTGGTGAATGAGCCAATACCCATCTTATAGCGATGACTTGATGTAAATGACGGGGGCCTTTGCCCAGCACTGGGACAGTACACATACTGAACTTTCTTTTTGATGTGATAATGTCTTATACAATGTGATATGGGTGGTACTTCTAACCCGTTAAGGCTAATTACTATATGTAAATTCATTGACAAAAATAATAATATGGGGGGTTCTACCCCCTCCCCCTATAATTCATGACCATTTTTACTTTATGCGATATCAAAGGTTTCATACGTCGGAGAAACATGAAAAAAATGGCAAACGGTAGCTAATGACACTGGCTAACTAATGAATTACTTTGTTTCGTATGTTTGAGATTATTTTGGTGAGAGAAAAAATAATTACTTAATTATTTTGTGATTTAAAATCACTGTTTTATAAGTTCATATTATTTTTTTTGACGATAAATTTAGATGTAGTACTTAGCCTTAACAGGTTAGAAGTACCACCCCTATCAAATTGTATAGCGCAAGAGAGAGAGCGCGGAACAAGCGATAGAGAGGCACGATCGGTTCACCCTTGTTTGCTATAACAACGTTTCGTAGAAAATCGCTTCGGCTAATTTTAGTTACAATAAAGTCATTCCACATAATTCATTCATTCATTCATTTGATCGAATATTCAATAGATCGAGCTTATCGTCGCAGATGGCTATCGCTCGCCGCCGTTGCTGAGGCTGGCCAGCAAGCCGAAGCCGAAGGTTAAAACGTCCCTCTGCGCCTACGCGGGCTTAAATACACTAGCGTAGGGCAGACAAGTCTACGTGGAGTCGGTTTTGCCGCGATTCGTTTCTATCACTGACTTTTGTAGCACAACCTTAACAAAAACACAACTTACAACAGAAGAATCAAACAGTTGTTATACCAAACAAGGGTGAACCGGCACGATCGGCCTAAGCGTTCGGCTTGTGACGCAACTAACTCTCTTCCACTATTTGCCGATGCGTAATTGTTTTCTTATGACGTTATCACGTAAAATTGTCGTCCGTAAACCGACTTTACAGACAACCAATTTTTTTCCCCGTCCAGTAGTGAACTGCTCCCCGCTCCGCTCGTGCGCGTCCGGCGGCACCGCGGCCGAGAGTACAAGTGAGCCGCCGGCCAAACCGCCGCGGATGGCCGGCCCCCACCACCCCGCAGTGGCGGCTACGGAGTTCCCGAGACACGTGGCGGCGCTACACGCAGACGGGGATATAGGCTTCAGGTATGTAGGGTGACGGTAGCGGCTACTAAGTTCTAAAGCTTGTAGCATAGATGTCTATGTTTTATAGTGCGTTTCATCAAATAGTTCCTATGCCGTCATGTTGGCATTTCTGTCTTGTCCCTGCCGGTGTTGCTAACTTAGTGGGTTTTCCACTAAAACTGGTGGTTTCGACTCCCCTTTTAGTGGCGAAATATTGGTTTTGTGGCTTGTGGTTTCTACTGGATTTATAGAAAGAATTTCATTTTCAGTAGGCTAGATCACTCAACCACTTAATAACATGAAAAAAAATAACCAAGGGGGGTCGAAACCACCAGTTTTAGTGGAAAATCCACTAAGTTGGCAACACTGTAGGAATAAGACAGGAATGCCAACATGACGGCATAGGAACTATTTGATGAAACGCACTATAATCTTCGCCTACACCTCGCAGCTGTAGCTGCTACGGAGTTTCTACGGCACGTAGCAGTGCTACACGCCAACAGAGATATAGGATTCAGGTAACTACAGTGGCGATAGTTGCTACCATGTTTAAATGACTCTTAGCAGTGTTAATTAAAATTAGGTTCGAAGCATCGACGCCGTAGCGGCTACGGAGTTTTCGCGGCATTTAGCAGCGCTACACGCGTTCTGGGAGTAGGTAACTATGGTGACGGTAGTTTGAAATACTCGTTGCAGTGTTAAATGAAATCTAGGTGAGCACCATCTTGGCGTAGCCGTTACGGATTTATTGTAGCACCATTGAGCCGCCGGCCGCCGCGGATGAACGGCCCGCACCACCCCGCAGTGGCGGCTACGGAGTTCCCGAGACACGTGGGCGGCGCTACACGCAGACGGGGATATAGGGTTCAGGCAGGGGGTTGTCACTCCGCAGTTTATGCACAGAATAACTAATAGAATTACCGTACAGAAGGTTCACTCTCTAACGACTTTCACACGAAATTGAAACTTATCGTGTGACCCGAGCGTTCATATTCTGTTAAGCAACGCTGATTCGATATCTATTTGACGTCAGAGCATAGGGTTTACGGGCGCACGCAGGGATTACGATTAAGCGACGACGCGCGACGTGGAGCGTGCGAGCTAAGCGGCAATATTTAGTGCCATACGCCTGCCTGGGAGGCGCGCCGGCCGAACGTACCTAAATCATGGGGTGTCACTCCGCAGTTTTGCCGCTCGGCTCTCACGCTCCACGTCGCGCGTCGCCGCTTAAATCTTAATCGTACTTTAATATATCCATGAATGGAAACCCTACGCTCCTGACGTCAATAAATATCGAGTCAGCGTTGCTTAACGGAATATGAACGCTCGGGTCACACGATAAGTCTCAATTTCGCGTAAATGCTTGGCCACGTAGACGGGCTAGGCGCGGTTGCGGGTGGCGGCGGCGGTTAGCTAATTCAGAAGTCATCCGCGCCCGCGCTAAGCCTAGCCCGTCTACGTTGCCAGGGCGTAAAGGCTTTAGAGAGTGAACCTTCTATACTGTAGTACTATTAGTTATTCTGTGGTTCAGGTATGTAGTTTAAAATACTCGTAGCAGTTATTAGATGAAATCTTAGCACACAGCTGTAGCGGCTACGGAGTTTCTACAGCACGTAGCATTGCTACACGCGGACGGTGAACAGGTAAAATGGTGACGGTAGTTTGAAATACTCGTAGCAGTGTTAGCCTATATCACCCAGCCGTAGCGGCTATGGAAAGACACGTAGCAGCGCTATGGGCATATTATGGGCTTCAAATGTCAAATGAAGCCTATGTCCATATTCATATTTTTTAGCCGATAGGGTAGCAGGTAAGTATGGTGACGGTAGTTTACAATACTCGTAGCAGTGTTAAGGCCTATTTAAACCTGAGCGGTATTCGCTGCCGCTGTGGGTAGCGGCAGCAAAAATACCGCGCACGTCGCTCTAGCCGCGGAACTTTATACTAAATACCTGAGCGAAACCCGCGCGGCAACCGCACGGTATATACCTTTACCTTTAGTCTCGCAGTATGCAACGTTCTGTGCGGACGCGTCGATTAGTAAAAGTGTAAATCGGACACGTATCGCGGCGCGTGACGCCGCTCGAACAGTCACCATGAGCGACAAACTCGTGGTAAACGAGCTCCTCGCCTTCCTGCAACAGAAGCTGGACGTGATGGACGAAGTGAGTGCGGTGCAGATCTGCAAGTCCAGCTTCAGCGAGGAAGACGTATCTGCAGCCAAGAAACTTTTGTTTGGGTCACTGAACAAAAGCGACCGAATGGTGTCTCATCGGCGCGACGGGACACCGAAGAGCCTTCAGGAGATTATAACGCTGCTAAAAGAGACCGACCCTGACGACGTGCCAACGTTTGTGGCGAGGGACCTAAATAAGCTCCCTCCCGTCACGTTCGATCACGTCGACGTAACCAGCCTCCTGAAGGACATCGTGACCATGAAGGCGGGCTTGGCGGACGTGGTGCTGAAATACGAGGCATCACAGATCGCTGTGAGTGAGTTGCGCAAGGAGGTCGATAGTTTGCGCGCATCACTCGCAGTAACTAGGTCAGTCGTCTATGACTCAAACGTCAACACGCGGCGCGGTGCATTCGTCAATGCACCGCGGCTGAGTTTTGAGTCAGCATTCTCGACGCCAACCTCGTCGCCCGCGCCGTGCAGCGCTGACGCAGTCGTGGCCCCCGCGCGGACGCCGGCTCGGTGCGCTCCGCAGTCGCCGGTGCCGGCTCCCCGCGCCCCGCAGCCGCCGGCCCCCCGTGCCGTGCAGCATGCTGACGCCGCGCCCCGCGCGCCGCCACCGCCGTCCTGCCCCGCGCCTTCGCCCGCGGTGCCGCACGTGACAGATGTGCCTGAGCCTGTCACCAAACCAACGAAGCCCAGCCGTCGTGACTACGCCTCTGTTGCTGCATCCAACTTAACAGCTCAGAGAATGTCAGAGCGTGACACCATGGATCTAGACGACGACGGTTTCGTCAAGGTCCAAAGGAAGAGGGCACGCCGTAACCGGCCGAATCAGAACCGTTGCGGCACCGCACTGACAGGGCCCCAGTTCCTATTGCGCGCTGCGACGCCGACCACGCTGATGTACCTTTCGCGCCTGCACTACACCATCACCGTGCAGGATGTGATAGAGTACATCAAGACGAAGACCAACTTCCTTCTGAGGGTGGAGCCGCTGGAGTCGCAACACAATGTCAGTTTCAAGGCAGTTGTGGTGCGAGTCCCGACAGCCATGCTGGACACTTTTATGAAGGAAGACTTCTGGCCGAAGGGCGTGATGTACCGGCGTTTCCGCGGGAGATTGCCCACCAACACCACCGGAGCAGCACAAGCCAGTGCTAAATACTAACATAGTTATAAGTTATATTTACTAACAACAATTGTTTATTTTGTATGTATGTTAGTCTGTAAGGTATATATTATATGGGCCTCATTGTATTTTATACCATCTATACATTGTATGTTGCCTGAATTAAATTAAATTATTATTATTATTATTATTAAGATTAAATCTTCGCTTACACCACTCCGCCGTAGCTGTGGCAACTGTTCTGAAGTCACGTGTCGTAAATAAAGCTCTGCTATTGGTCAACTCTATTTTAGAGGAATTTGGTACCCCCCCCCCCCCCCCCCCCCCCCTTATGTGACAAAATGGAATGCAGTTTCCAATTGCTGATTTATGTTTAATTTCGTTGTTCACAGCAAAGAGTATGAGATAGTAGTGGCAAGGTCAGCAGCCTTAGGACACACCAGTCATCACAGCCACAGGCCAGAGAACCGGCTGAAGAATCGCTATTTAAATATAACTGCGTGTAAGTATACTAGTAATGGTATACTAGTAACTATATATGTACAGGGTCTGAAAAAATCAATAAGCGAAAGTTTAAGAGCGGTATCTATACACCATTCTGAACACAATAACATAAAATGGGCTCCAGTTTTATAGTGATTTTTCAAAGTTTGTTTTCTAACAAACTAAATCAATTAAAATGATGCACATCATAAAACATGCTGTATCTTTACTAACACGCACGCTAGCGTCAATAAAAAGATAACTCAGTGTGCTCCGAGTTTAGTGTGCATGCTTGGCTATCTTTGTGTGCGTGTAGTACAGCTGTACGGGTTTGGAAATGGCGTATTGTTTGGTGAATTATGTTAATGTTTTGATGATTATCTCGGTAACGAGCCTGTAGTTTTGGACCAAATTTGGTGAGCATGCTCAGTGTGATGTATAGATGCACCCCTTAAACGTTCGCTTATTGATATTGTTAGACCCTATATTGGTGGAGTAATTGGGATCAAAAATAACCAGACTCAACTGTGTTTCTCTGAAATAACAAAGTATTTATTTACAAAATAGAACATTACAATTATTTACATTTTAAAGATTAACTTACCTAAAATAACAAAGAAAACAACATTTATCTAAACAAGCAACAGTGGACCTTATCGTTCTCAACAGCTGCTCATTAAAAGAATACTATCGTCCTATCTCATTCCTTGGGTGTTGTAAAAGGGGACTAACGGACCAAATACTGCACATACATTCACAGCATAGAGCGGCGATGGGCTCACAACCCGTCACGCTGAGCATAATGTGCAGTAATCATTTGGTGAAACGTGGAATGTGGCAGTGGAGTGCTTATACGGGCCTTATTGATTGGTCTCTGACCTTCGATGATAATAGTCGTTAACATCACGGTCGCTTTCCAGAGGGGTGGGCAGAGACCACAGATTTCCATTTGCTACGATACTGACAGACATCATTTGCTTCGCTTAGTGTAATCGTCCACGGCGGCGTAGCTTCATAGACGCTTCAAAATACGCCAATCAGCGTGAGCAGCCCAGCGTACTAATCTCTGTCCGCGAGGCGTATCGCAAGCGTACGTTGTCAATCATTTGTGAGAATGCAATCGGACGACGAAGACGTTATTTTGTTTTCACTACATTCGAAGTCGCCAAAGACGACGATTATATTGGACTAATCCATATATAGAAAAAAAAAGATCAACTGTAGATTGTTTGTAGCGGCAAGAAAATTATTAGAAGATATTATCAGTATTTACTTCATATCGTAGGGCCATTATTACAAAAACAAAATACCAATATGCGAGAATAAACACTTGCGTTCACTCTATGTACGACCAGGCGTATAACATGCGGTACGGCAGGCGTCATGTGACGCCACATGCAGCGACGCTAACGCGACGTTGCCGCTCCGTCGACAGAGAAGCATAGTTTTGTATGTAAGCTGCAAGCAAGCGTACACTAAGCGTATAATGACGAATAGGCGTCTATAAAGCTACGCCTTGGTGGATAGTAGGCATTACTCTCGTAACGTTCTTCATACATGCTCGTCGGTTTAGGGTACGCTTGACCTGACCTTTGACGGGAAGGTCACCGGTTTTATGCATGTTTGTAATTGGCTACTTGACAGTTCTCGGAAAAGTATTTTAAAAATTACAAACGCTCATTTTATACATCTTACAATATAATTTTTCTCGAAAAAGCTTTATTTAATAGAAAAAAAACACCTATTTTTCTTTATTAATTTCAAATTTCTCGCAAAAACGGTTGGTCACGTGACATTTTGCCCTGTGAGTCACACTTCAATAAACAAACTTTTATCTTGAAACTTGACAGACAGTTTTTGTTTATTTTGTGAAATATAACGTCACACGAAGCTAGATCTTGGCCGCCCGTGTTTCGGGTCTTGAAATCCAGAGATAAAAAATGGCAAATTTATTTTGTAAAAATAAAATATTACAAATTATCTCAATAATAAGTCCGTGCTTCGGAAGGCACGTAAAGCCGTTGGTCCCGGTTGTTGTCGTAAGATGACAGTCGTTAAAACCCACCAACCCGCATTGGGCCAGCGTGGTGGGTTATGGCCCAATATCCCCACGTGCTATTGTCCACGTGGGAGGCCTGTGCCCAGCAGTGGGATGTTATGAGGTTGATGATGATGATGATGATCTCAATAAAAAAAAACTATTGGATAATTATTGTTAAATTATAAACTACCATATCCGACATATTTCATATTTTTATTGTTACAACCTTCGATCATCAATTACAACTAGATGTCAAGTCGTTGTGAAAAATGTGTCTCGGTTAATAAGAGCGCACTTGAGAAGTGAGCTCTTATTTTCTCGCAAGGCATAACAGGAAAAAGTACTTTATTTGTTGCCACTTAAGGTTGATTTCACCACTAAATGTTATTGACGTCTTTTCTTTTCTAAGTGACAGGAGTAATTTATTGCTTTGAAAAAGTATTTATTAACGTGGACAGAATTTAGCTTTGATTTTGTTCGTGACGCGTTATCTAGTTGGTATTGTTGATCGAAGGTTACAACTGTCAAATAGCCAATTACGAACTTATTATTGGTCACAAAATAGCTGACCTAACGATGGCCTATAAACTAACTTAAACTTTCCTTCACTCACACCAATTATCTAGCCCAAGAGAAGCTTCGAAGAAACTCGTGAAATGGTTACTAGACAACGGATAAACGTACTTAAAATACTTAAATACATGCTTATTATACATAGAAAACACCCAGACCCGAGACAATTTAGAAAAACAATAATTTCTAAATTGACCCGACCGGGGATCGAACCCGGGACCTCAGAGATGGCGACACCATGAAAACCGGTGTACAAACCACTCGACCAAGGAGGTCGTCGCCTATGTATGTGTAATGTGCGTGTATACATTTGGTCACGCGTTGCAGACGACCACTCGCGCGTGTGCGTGTCCGCGGGCGGGCGCTGCGGCGCGGCGGGCTGCGCGGGCGCCGGCCGCGGCGCCGCCTGCGACTACGTCAACGCCAACTTCATTGACGGGATGCTGCCAACGCTAGATACCACCGCTGCCAAGCGTATCCAGCGCAAGATCGACCGCTGCAGGCGGCCGCAGAGGTAAGCACTAGTGTTGGTATAATTAGCACCGGGACTCCACTTCCATTTAACATCACAGGTAAGCTGCTGTAGCTGTGACAACTTCATTGGCGGCAGAATACGGCTTTTTGGCCGTCTCTCGTCGCACAGCAGCTTCCAGCTTTTTATGGTTCTGATTTAAGGTTGTATTTAATACGAACTTCTTCTCAATTTAAATGATTATTAAAATGACTTGTGTGATATAGTTTTGTGAAAACATCTACCAGCGTTAATAGTGACTTTACACTAATTCATCATCATCATCATAGCCGATATTGTGACATCGGTGACGATTTATTTTTTTGTAGCCTATATTGTGTCCAATAATAAAAACACAATATTGTGTGTTAATATTGTGTCTGAGGAGCTCGATGGCGCAGCTGCAAGCGCGATCGGCTTGCGATCTTGCTTGCTAAGCAACTTTCGCAATGCCGGGTCACTGGATGGGTGACCAAATTTATAACATCTCGAGCTCCTCCGTGCTTCGGAAGGCACGTTAAGCCGTTGGTCCCGGTTGCTGTCGTAAGATGGCAGTCGTTAAAACCCACCAATCCGCATTGGGCCATCGTGGTGGGTTATGGCCTAATATCCCCACGTGCTATTGTTCACGTGGGAGGCCTGTGCCCAGCAGTGGGACGTTTATAGGCTGAAGATGATGATGATGATGATATTGTGTCCCACTCAATGATTATACCTAGTTTAATAGTAGATTGTATTATTTGGGAGCAAATAGTAGATTGTTATACAAGGGGCTAAAGTGACCCATTATATACGAGGTAGTAAATAGAAACAGAGTTTTGTTGAGTTTTTAGCGCCGTGTGTGCTCTGCTTTTCACTACGAATGCGAGAAAATTAAACAATCCAACACAATATGAATTGGTTTATTTTATTAAGAATTAACCCGTTAGTTGCTTTTAAGACACCCAAGGGAAGAGAGGGGTTGGTAGTATTATTTTGATGAGCCCATCGCCGCTCTATGCTATAGTATGTGCAGACTTTCCATCTCTTTTCTTGGGTGTCGTAAAAGGCGACTAACGGACTAAAGACTGCACATACATCCTATATTATAGAGCGGCGATGGGCTCATCAAATTAATACTACCAACCCCCTTTCTTCCCTTGGGTGTCGTAAAAGGCGACTAACGGACTAAAGACTGCACATTCATCCTACAGCATAGAGCGGCGATGGGCTCGTCAAAATAATACTACCAATCACTCTCTTCCCTTCGGTGTCGTAAAAGGCGACTAACGGACTAAAGACTGCACATACAACCAACAGTGGCAAAGATAATTGCGGCGCACTTATAAAGAGGATTAAAAACTCATTACTGCCCGCTAAAACTTTCTTATAGAAAACACCACCTTTGGGTGCACCTCAAGGCGAACCAAGTCGCTTCGAATAGATGGAATGAAAAACCCCCTTTCCTTACAGACAACCATCAATGAAGCCGACAAAGCCCCCTCCCAACCTGGCAGAGGGCATAGAGTCCGCCTTCCTGAACATCGAGTTCTCCGGCATAGTGGAGTCGGACGAGCAGAACGACGACTCGGATAGCGACCGCAGCGACGACGACTGCGAATTGGACGACGTTTATGTCGATGTCGGTGAGTGCTTGTTATGTTTTAATTATTTATTTCGATAAACAGGTTTTACACAAAAGTGGTGCCAGAAAAAAACTGTCGATTTCTTTGGGAATTACGCACTAAACGTTTTTGTAATTACAAATATTTTTTACTCACTATATACCCTCTTTTTGTGTTGATCTTTACAACTTTTATTATAAATAAACTAGCGGCCTGCCCGCGACTTTATCCGCGCGAACACCTCATACCCCGTAACAAATTTCCAAAAAAACTTACATGATATAATGTCATATAACCATGACAATTACAAACACAACAAAAAAATACATACATACCTACATACTTACATATTATAATCACGACTATTATCCCCGAAGGGTTAGTCAGAGACTAGGCAATGAGGACAGCTAAAGCAGTCTTCTACCATAGTACACTTTTCGACTGCACATGTGCTCAGCGTGACAGATGGTGAGCCCATCGCCGCTTTTTTCTGTTGGATGCATGTGCAGTCTTTAGTCTGTTAGTCGCCTTTTACGACATCCAAAGGTCTCTACATTAGAGAGGGGGCTGGTGGTATTCTTTCACCGCTACACGACACGGTTACGGTAACAAAAAATAATGAACCAAATAGGAACAGGTGCAGTCGTTTTGAAGTGATACAACTATATAGTTAACGCAAAGACTCGTGGCAGACGGTGCAATAATACGTGCGAATGAGACAGCGCACATAATGTGCTCTCTCGCACTTACACTGTTTATGGGTGACGTCACAAAGACGTAGTGATGTGCGTTGTTTTTATATTATGTTTATCGATAACAATAAGAGTTTTAAGTGGGTTATTTTAAATGTGACAAATGTAATTGATTGTTTTGTTTATGATTAGTATTTATATTATATTCTTACAAAAAATATTTGAGACAAATCGTCTTTATCGTCGTCGGTGTCGCTACTGGCAACTTGTATTATTAGCCTTTCGCGTAAAAAATATTTCTTCAAGTCCTGTTCATGCAGAGATTCAGTTTGAAGAACACATTTTTGTCAATTTTCGGTAGTTACATTTTTGATAGCTAACTTACCTTCAATACATAATGTGTAAATTTGTCATAGTTAATAAGTATTAGTTATGATAAATACTATAATCAGGTGATTTGTAACTAACAAACACTGCTTTTTATCGACAATCCTGTAATTTTGCGCGTGCGGAAATCTCTGTTACAAAAGTGATTTATGGCACCGTCTGCCACGAGTCTTTGTGTTGAGTATAATTTCATGTTTTGAGCTTTTTACTTAACACGTTGTATAAAAAAACTGTTATTACCCCCTCAGACGGCGCTCCATCGCGCGTTAAGTTAGAGTGGCTGGTATGGCGGCGGCGGTACATCGCCACCCAAGGCCCCACGCCCGCCACGTTGGACGCCTTTTGGCGGATGATATGGCAACATCGAGTGCACACCATCGTCATGATCACTAACCTTGTGGAGAGGGGCAGGGTGAGTTGTTACTCTTGTCACACACGCCAGTAGGCATACGCAACACGAGATATGTCGCGGACGATATTCTCTCTTCCTTCGTTGGCGGGAACGACAAACTATCTCGGTTACAGTTGTCAAAACTCGATAAAATTATGTTGCATGTTAGGGAGGCAAAAATACTACAGAAAAGCAAAAACTAGTATTATGTCTATTTTTGACATATCGTGTGTGCTTATAACCGCTAAGCTACCGAGACTCCAGAAGACTCGTTGAATTTTTTCTAGTAGTTGATGAATTACGCTGACCGGCAATCCAAAGGTCATGGGTTCGAATCCCATTCGAGCTTCCTGAGTCCGTATAATACATTAAGACTATTGTACATGGCACTAGCAGATTCTGTCATTGGTTACGGTATTTCATGTTATGCACAAACTTATAAATCATATCTAAATAATATTTATAACCTTCAAACTAGACTACTGAAAACCATTGTTCCTTTTAAAATTAAATTTATATTTCAAGATA
The DNA here is from genome assembly GCA_963921215.1 of Scoparia ambigualis. Lineage (NCBI taxonomy): Eukaryota > Metazoa > Arthropoda > Insecta > Lepidoptera > Crambidae > Scoparia > Scoparia ambigualis. Next base: position 13,177,780 of record OY992528.1, on the reverse strand, counting down.
ATTATGATCAACTATTTCAGTATTGTAATGTGATGAGTGTCTTTAATAAAGCTAAATTTGTAAAGATTGTTGAAAATAGTGAGAATATTAAGTTATTAAAAACAAAGACAAGACCAACATCTCTACGTACATTGTCACATCTCGCTTTGTATGAAATACCTAAATGTAATAACAACTATGGTAAAAGGGTTTGGATGTGTAACCTCCCCTAGATATTAAATGAATTGCCCAAAACTCTGGTGAATAAAATTGAAGACAAGAACACCATGCAAATTAAAAATATATTAAAAAAAATACTACTTAAAAGTAAACATCAAATCCCAACATCAATGGTCGGCTCCACATCCAAAGTCGCAATGTAAAAAAATAATTATAAGGACTACTTAGGGCGTCATAATCTTTAATCTTAAGATTCTGCCTGACTATGTCTGTATTTTTTAATGCAACTTTTTGAAAGAAACAGTTTAATTTTTTTTTTTTGAGACAGGTTTTTTTTTCTAGTAAACATTTTATCCGTTATCCATATTGTTTTCTCGCCACATGTTCTCACTTTAACCTCATATTGTATTGTTACTTTAGCGCAAGTGCGACATGTACTGGCCGGGCGGCGGGCGCGGCAGCAGCGCGTCGCACGGCGGCATACAAGTGCGCTTGCTGCACGAGGACGTGCGCGCCGCCTACACCGTGCGGCACATGCGCGTGCGCCGCCCGCAGCCCGACGCCGATAAGGTATGCGCGATTGTTTTCCTTTTTTAGGGTTCCGTAGCCAAATGGCAAAAAACGAAACCCTTATGGATTCGTCATTTCTGTCTGTCCGTCCGTATGTCACAGCATTTTCTTCCGAAACTATAAGAACTACACTTTTGTAACTTGGTGAGTAGATGTATTATGTGAACCGCATTAAGATTTTCACACAAAAATAGAAAAAAAAAACAATAAATTTTGGGGGTTCCCCATACTTAGAACTGAAACTCAACATTTTTTTTTTCATCTAACCCATCCGTGTGAAGTATCTATGGATAGGTCTTCAAAAATGATATTGAGGTTTCTTATATAATTTTATTTCTAAACTAAATAGTTTGCGCGAGAGACACTTCCAAAGTGGTAAAATGTGTGTCCTGTCCCCGTCCCCCCCTGTAACTTCTAAAATAAAGAATGATAAAACTAAAAAAAATAAATGATGTACATTACCATGCAAACTCCCACCAAAAATTGGTTTGAACGAGATCACTAGTAAGTAGTTTTTTTTTAATACGTCATAAATTAATAAAGAAAAAAAAAACACTTTTATTAAAACATCGATCAAAGTTACAACAAACTACAAGAACTTTTATATGATGTTACTTGCTGCTACGGAACCTTTCATGGGCAAGTCCGACTCGCACTTGGCCGGTTTTTTATATTTACCGTAGCGGTGAAAGAATACTTCCACCCCTTGCCTAGTCTCTGACTAACTCTTTGTTGATAATAGTCATAAAGCTCCTGAATTGGCACCAGTTCTAACGCGCTTTTTCCGGCTCTCTTACACTACTGGCGTCGTCCCGAGCTCTTGGAAGACAGCCCTTGTCCACCCGATTCCAAAAAAAGGCGATCGCTCAGATCCGTCCAACTACAGGCCAATAGCTATTACCTCTTTACTCTCCAAAGTAATGGAGTCCATTACAAACCGCCAGCTCTTAAGGTACCTAGAAGAGAACCAGCTACTAAGCGATCGCCAGTATGGTATTCGTCGCGGTCGAACGGCTGGTAATCTTTTAGTGTATCTTACTCACCGATGGGCGGAGGCAGTCGAGAGTAAAGGGGAGGCACTGGCAGTTAGCTTGGACGTAGCGAAAGCTTTTGACAGGGTATGGCACAGGGCTCTTCTCTCTAAACTTCCATCATACGGGCTTCCTGAGAAATTGTGTTCATGGGTTGCCAGCTTTCTTACTGGGCGTAGCATCAGAGTCGCAGTCGACGGTTCGTGCTCCGACATGAAGCCCGTGAATGCTGGAGTCCCGCAGGGGTGTGTGTTGTCCCCTACTCTATTTCTTCTGCATATCAATGACATGCTGCATAACAACAGCATTCATTGCTATGCAGACGACAGTACTGGGGATACGCTCTACACCGGGCGAGCTAATATTTCTCTGGAAAGCGTCATCGAGAGCCGGAATAAACTTGTGACTGACACCGAGAACATGTTAAGTCATGTCTCGGATTGGGGCCGACATAACCTTGTCCGCTTTAACCCCTCTAAAACACAAGTTTGCGCATTTACCGCGAAAAAACATCCCTTCGTCGTACCTCTGAACTTTGAGGGAGCTCCCCTTGATACCAATCCGATTATTGGAATCCTTGGCGTCGATATTTCGAGTGACGTTCAGTTTCGTGGTCATTTTCATTTTCGAAAAAGCTGGGTGTGCTTAATAGAGCGGGTCAGTATTTCACGCCGGCCCGTATAAAGCACAGGTCAGGCCGCATATGGAATACTGCTCCCATCTCTGGGCTGGAGCACCCCAATACCAACTCCTTCCATTTGACCGCATTCAACGCAGAGCTGCTCGAATTGTCGACGACGTGGTTATTTCAGGACGGCACGATCCACTGGCTCTTCGGAGAGACGTTGCGTCTCTCTGTATATTGTACCGTATATATCATGGGGAGTGTTCTGAGGAATTGTTCGGCTTGATCCCTGCTGCTGGTTTCCTTCACCGCACTACACGCAATCGACTGTCATTCCATCCACATCACCTTGATGGATGGCGGTATACTACTGTGCATTTTTCAAAAAATTTCTTGCCTCGATCTACAGTGTTGTGGAACCAGCTCTCGGCGGCGGTATTTCCGGACCGTTACGACTTAGGGATCTTCAAGAAACGAGTCTATTCCTTCCTTAAAGGCCGGCAACGCGCCTGCGATTCCTCTGGTTTTGCGAGTGTTCATGGGCGGCGGTGATTACTTTCCATCAGGTGACCCGCTTGCTCGTTTGCCTTCTTCTGCTATAAAAAAAAAGCTATGTATCTTTATACTTACCCCGACAAATGACTCCACTCCACCTGATGAGAACAACTGGTGCAGCCTATGAGACGTGCAGCATGAGCCGTGTCGCGTAACGGCTCCTTGAAAGAATACTACCGACCCATTTCTTCTCTTGTGTGTCGTAGAAGGCGACTAACGGACAAAAAATTGCACTACGTCCAACGGCATTGTCACGCTGAGCACATGTGTAGTTTTTATTTTGTGAATCGTGAACTATGGTCACAGGAAAGGTTTTAAGGTCCTCATTGCCTAGTCTCTGACTAAACCTTTGAGGATAATAGTGGTGAGTCTAATGTATGTATGTATGTATCATTTTCAGCCTTTCTCATTCTCCCTGTTTATGCCATTCGCCTCGGTCTTCTTTTATCCAGTTTCTCGTGCAACCTACTGTCCTAATTACATCATCTACCATCTACTCTAAGCGCAGTATTACTTTAATCTTACATACATACATACATATAATCATGACTATTATCCACGAAGGGTTAGTCAGAGACTAGGCAATAAGAACAGCAAAATCATTCCTCCGTCATAGTCTACTTTTCACCAAATAGCGACTGCACATGTGCTCAGCGTGACCGGTGGTGAGCCCATTGCCGCTCTAAGCTTTTGGATGTATGTGTAGTCTTACATCCGTAAGTCGCCTTTTACGACACCCAACGGAAGAGAGGGGGTGGTAGTATTCTTTCACCGCTACGCGAAACTTTAATCTTACTATGCAAATTCCATATTATGTAATTGTATGTATCTATGTAATTGACTGAGTCCTGTTCTTCCAACCCCAGGGCAGCGAATCCAGCGGCCACTCAGCAGACACCGATAGCGACGGGTGGCGCGCCGTCGCCCAGTACCACTACACCGTGTGGCCCGATCACGGCACGCCGCGGCACCCGTTGGCTGTTCTACCGTTTGTGAGAGCTGCTAATGAAGACCCGGGGACCGTGCTAGTGCACTGCAGGTATGGTGCATCTTTAGGCGAGTGTATTTTAAATGTTGTAGGTTGTACCCCGATATCTGCTGCATTATTTGGTCCTTCGAAGCAATCGATTTCGGAAAATCCCGTTTTAACTCTTGTCTGCGTCATGAAAGAGATTTGCTTGCAAAATTTCAGCGCTCTAGGTACAGTTATTCAGTCAGGTCGTCTGGAGCCAGAATGAGTGACCCACTGTGTGCGAGTGTGCCTGTTAGTGTGTGTGTGTCTATTCGAGTTATTCGTGTATCGTGGATCAGTACCACTAAACCGTGTGACCCGATCACGGCACGCCGCGGCACCCGTTGGCTGTTCTACCGTTTGTGAGAGCTGCTAATGAAGACCCAGGGACCGTGCTAGGTATGGATAGTGTATTTTAGGTGTTGTAGCCTGATAATGGCACGCCATTTTGTTCTTATAAGCAACCAGGCGAGTGTATTTTAGGTGTTGTAGGTGGTAGCCCGATATCTGCTGCACTATTTGGTCCTTCGAAGCAATTTATTTCAGAAAATTCTGTTTTAAGTATTGTCTGCGTCATGAAAGAGACATGCTTGCAAAATATCACCTTTCTAGGTCCAGTTCTTCAGTCAGGACGTCTGGGAGTAGGAAAGAGTGTGCGTGTCTATCGTGTCGTGTTATTCGTGAAACGTCGCCCAGTACCATTACACCATGTGGCCCGACCACGGCACGCCGCGGCACCCATTAGTTGTATTACCGTCTGTAAGAGCTGCTAATGAGGACCCGGGGACCGTGCTAATGCACTGCAGGTATGGTGCATCTTTAGGCGAGTGCATTTTAAGTGTTGTAGGTTGTAGCCCGATAACTGCTGCACTATTTGGTCCTTCGAAGCAATCAATTTCGGAAAATCTCGTTTTAACTTTTGTCTGCGTCATGAAAGAGATTACTTGTAAAATTTCAGCTTTCTAGGTACAGTTCTTCAGTCAGGACGTCTGGAGTTGGAAGGAATGTGCGTGTGTGTGTCTGTGTCTGTTTGTGTGTGCGTGTGTGTCCTTTCGAGTTGTTTGTGTAACGTGGCCCAGTACCACTATACCGTTTGGCCCGACCACGGCATGCCGCGGTACCCGTTAGCTGTTCTACCGTTTGTGACAGCTGCTAATGAGGACCCTGGGACCGTTCTGGTGCACTGCAGGTATGGGTAGTGTATTTTAGGTGTTGTAGCCTGTTAATGGCACGTCACTTTGACCTTATAAGCAACCAACGAATGTATTTTAGCTTTTGTAGCCTGACATCTGCTGCACTATTTGAGTCTATTTGGTCCTTCGAAGCAATCGATTTCGGAAAATTCCATTTTAACTCTTGTCTGTGTCATGAAAGAGACTTGCTTGCAAAATTTCAGCTTTCTAGGTCCAGTTCTTCAGTCAGGACGTCTTGGAGTCAAAATAACTGTGAGTGTGTGTATGTTAGTGTGTGCGTCTGTGTCTATCGAGTTATTCGTGTAACATGACCCAGTACCACTACACCGTGTGGCCGTATCCCGAGATGACCAGGGCTTTCCGAAAAATTACGTCTCATCTCTACGTTGACTATGTCGCAAAATTTCTACGGGCGATGTGCCGATTTTAAAGATTTTTTTATTTTTTTATTATTTAAATAAATATCAATTGTCTGTTACATGAAACTTTAAATATAAACCTTTCCCTTTCAGCGCCGGCGTCGGCCGAACAGGCACCTACATAGTTTTAGACGCACAACTAAACCAGTTGAAGCTGACCGGTACTCTATCCCCTCTCGGCTTCTTATGCCGAGCGCGCACGCAACGCAACCATCTAGTGCAAACCGAAGAGCAATACGTGTTTGTGCACGACGCTCTACTTGAACACGTACGCTCTGGCAACACCGAAGTAGAATTCCCCAAAGCGCGCGACTACTTAGTCAAACTATTACAGCCCATATCGGACGACGAGCTAGCCGTTTTGGACCTTAACTCTAATAAGAATAAGAGCGTGAATGATTTAACGAATGGTATTGAAAATGGAGAAACATCAAGTATCAAGTCTAATTTAGCGGAGTGTAGTGAGAAGGAAGAGGTTTTAGAGAACGGCAGTCAAGTGTCGATAAAGACTTGCGACTTGAACAGCGAACAGAGTAAGTCGCAATGTTCGGTTCGAGACGCGACTGATGATTCCGAGACTAAAGACGGCATGGTGAATGGCGACGATACGGAAGGTGTGTACGATTTGGCGCCGCGATCGACTGACACGTACAGCAAGAAGATGATGGCGTACAACAACATGAGTGAACAGGAGAAGGAGGAGATGAGAAGGTGAGTGCGTAAACAAAGGAGAACCGGCACTTTCCGTAGAAAAAATGCTTAATTTGGATACTATATAATTTGGTCCTAAAGTAAAGCTAATATTATTTGCTACCTAAATCAAGTTTTGTCTTATTTTTATCGAATCGCGGATAAGAGTTATTTAATTATTAATATTTTTTAATATGGAAACACTAAGACTTCAAAAACCGGACACGTAACTTTAAAAATGTCTAACGTGCCTGCATAAACCATAATTCTTTTGCTTTTAATAAAGGGAAATGTCAACATTGCCGTCACGCCATGTTTGATTTGACAGCTAGCGGCAGTCATTTATCAACAACTGTCATTTGTTGACAGATATTGCCAGTTAAATAATGAATAACAGATTAAAAAATTAAAAAAGTATACGACTTAAGCATAAAACGCCGGGTCTCCTTTAATTAATTTAATAAAGTAAAAATAAATAAATACAGATTTAATCTTCCAACTGCGGCCGCGCAACAAGTGCTCGATGATTAAAATTTCTATTGTGTCTAGTGGCGTCGCGTTCTAATTGTTAAACCCTTTGGTCATCTAATCACTAGATACACAATCCCATACAGGGTTAATTTCGGACACCCCACCGAAAGTAAATATGGGGTTAAAAAATAAATAATAAAATATTTGACGTAAAAATAATAAATATTTTCTACTTTTAAATACAATATGTTTAGGATTCCGGGTGAAGCGCACTTCCACCTTAGGATTCCGGGTGAAGCGCACTTCCACCTTCTGCCTTATCGTCACTTACCATCAGGTGAGATGAAGGCCAAGTGTTCACCTGTAGTGGGTAAACAAAGACGTACAAGTGTCTCATCCATGTATGTTTCATGTTTTAGAGTGAATCGCGCTGAAAACTACGCGCTGCTCGAGCGGATGCGTTCGCTCGCCAACCGCCATCACACGTATCAAGGACCGCCCCCTGTCAACCTACTGGAGAAACAGTTTTTGGTAACTATATTTTGTTTATTTTATTTTAAGTTAAAAAAAATAACATCTTAGTTTCATAACTTTCTTCTCTGGTAGATATCAGACAAGCCCATCCCAAGAGACTCATTATTTTTATCTGTCAAAAACAGCCGCAGTCACTGTGGCTTGTAGTGGTTTGTACACTGGTTTTCATGGTGTCGCCATCTCTGAGGTCCCGGGTTCGATCCCCGGTCGGGTCCATTTAGAAATTATTGTTTTCTAAATTGTCTCGGGTCTGGGTGTTTTCTATGTATAATAAGTATGTATGTTTATCCGTTGTCTAGTAACCATTTATGAGTTTCATAACGAAACTTCTCTTGGGCTAGATAATTGGTGTGAGAGTAGAAATGTTTATTATTATTATTTATATTATACTGTTGCCCTGTACAAGCTATTTGTTGCAAGTTGCATTCTGTGGAGTATTTGTTTAAAAGGCTATACTTTACCGCCGTGCGTAAAGCATTTCACTAAAATAATACTACTAACTCTTTCCTTGGGTGTCGTAAAAGGCGACTAACGGACTAAAGACTGCACATACATTCAACAGCTTAGAGCGGTGATGGGCTCACCACCTTGATATGTGGCTCAGCGTGATCGCTGAGTACATGTGCAATAGTCGTGAATATATTGTATGGAACCCTTGGTTCAATAAGTCCTGAAACTAATTACTAAAACAAAGATTGTTTGATAAATTTTTTTTTTTTTATTTATCACCATAGTCTCCTTCAACTGCAATACAGTCTCTCCAACGCTTTTCTTACTTTTCTATTCCATGAGTGTGGAAAGATTTATTTTTGGCTTTAAAATAAGCCTCCGTTGCCGCGATTACTTCACCATTTGAGTAAAATTTCTTGCACTGGAGCAATTTTTTTAAGTCTGCAAACAGCCAGTAATGACTGGGGGCCAGGTCTGGAGAATATGGTGGATGAGGAAGTAATTTGAAGCCCAATTCGTTTAGAATGGCCATCGTTATCATGGACTTGTGACACGGCGCATTGTCCTGGTGAAATATCACTTTTTTTTCTTCATTTGAGGCCGTTTTTCCGCGATTTTGTAGTTTAATCGCTCCAATCCAATACAATATATGATATATTCGCTATTTATATGTTTCCCTCTACCAAGGTAGTCGATGAAGAGTATTCCATGCACATCCCAAAATACAGAGGCCATAACGTACCCGGCAGATTGTTGTGTCTTTGGCCGCTTCGGGCGACTTTCACCGGCCGCTCTCCACTCTGCTGACTGCCGTTTGGATTCCGAAGTGAAGTGGTGAATCCATGTTTCATCCATTGTCACATACCGACGTAAAACATTCTTTTTTTTATTAAACAGTGCCAAACAGCGCTCTGAGTCATTAATACGTTGTCCCTTTTGATTAATTGTTAGCAGGCGCGGCACCCATTTGAAAAAAAGCTTTTTCATAGCCAATTTTTGCAGTAAAATTGCGGAAACACTACCAGTTGAAATCGTCGCTATCTCAGCTATCTCGCGCACTTTTACTTGATCTTCCTTCACGATTTTCAGGACTTGGTTGATATTTTGTTGATTCACTGCTTCATTTGGACGACCACAACGTCTTGTGTCCATACGACCGCGTTTAAATCGGCAAACCACCGACAAATGGTTGGTTTAGATGGAGCAGATTTTGGATAACACTTTATAAGCCATTGCTGTGCTTGAACGGTTTTTTTTCCCATTAAAAACAATGTTTTATCAACACAAGAAACTCGTTTTTTCCATTGTTTTCGTAATTAAAAAAGTAGCGTCACTTAAATATCTGTAAACCATTATTTAGATTGTTCAATTATCAAAAAATTTAAAAACATTTGATGGCCAGTACTTTCTAAAAATTAAAAGAGTTTTTAATGTAAGCAAGCAGTAAGAAATTTGAACGATCTAGTATACTTTACGTGTTTGTTTTAGCTGATAACACGATCATGCGTTGAGCCGAGCGTGTGCGCACGCGCACCGCATAATGTGGAGAAGAATCGGCCCGGTGGTATTTTACCGTCGGACTCTGCTAGAGTCATGCTTGTGCCCAAACCGGGAGTTGAAGGTGAGTTTTTGTTTTAAGGATAAATAACTTAAATGTTTCTCTTAATTCGTCGTCGTCGCAAATTTGAAATTAGGAAAAAGAGAACAAATTAAAACTGCATTATTAGATTTCACTTTAATAAGGTTAATCATTAGATTTCATTTTTGCCATGTTCTGAATTTTGTTGATTATAGTAAAGAAATTATAAAATTGAAAATATATATCAATATAGGTAAGTTCACCGTACTGAAAATAAAATAAAAAAACTTTTTTCTTTTTTTTGCTTCCGGATGTTTTACGACATTGTAATTTTCCGTCTCTATTTTAACAATTAACCTCGGTTTTACACACGCCTGCAGATCAACCTATCAGAAACGGTCAAATTACACCAATCGATATTGATCCTGATTCCCTAGTGACAAAGTTCAAAATGTTTTAAAGAAATTTGACATTTTGTGGTAGGGTAGAAGTGCTGGCGTACCACAAATTCATCAATATAGGGTACTCCATTCTAAACAATTGACTGCAAACAATTTGACAGATAGAGCCATGATAGCATAGTTGGTAGTGCGTCTTCTTGGCGGGAAAGTGAAGCGTCATGTATGCGGTTTTGTTTTATTTTCTAAAATTTGTTACCGTTAAGTGTTTGTGAACGTGCATGAGTGTTGGCAAATGAAACAAAACAGTGCAACATCACTTTTCAAATTCTCTCAAGAAGTCCGTGTGAGACCTCAGTAAAGTCCCACATTTTTACTGAAGACTCAAGGGGTTTACGGAACATCATTTTTCATTCATCATCTTAATCACCACTCATTATCATCAAGGGAAAAAAAGGAAATAAAAAAACTGATGACTAGGTAGTATGGTCTCTGATCTTAGCCTGTTCCTTCACGGAACAAAATATATTTTAAAAAAAAGTTGGTAGTGCGCTTCACCCGGTATGCCAGTTTTGAGTCTTTTTCGCAAGTTCGAGACTCGAATTTGCAAATAAAAGGATCAAGAGCAATTTCAAGCCTTTTTTTTAGTTTTTTTTTGATACACCGACTGACTGAATCCAAATAAGCCTATATCCACAACAGGCAGCGAGTACGTGAACGCGTCCTGGGTATGCGGGCGGCGGCGGCTGCGCGAATACGCCGTGGCGCAGCACCCGCGCCCGCCCGCCGCGCCCGACCTCTGGCGGCTGCTGTGGGACCACACGGCGCAGCTGGTGCTCACGCTCAGCGACACCAGCGACCCGGTCAGTGCACTCTATAGGAATAAGGAGCAATTTCGCATGCATCTCAGTTTATTTTGTGTAGTTGGACAACCAATAAGAGCCGCGAAGACCTCTGGCGGCTGCTGTGGGACCACACGGCGCAGCTGGTGCTCACGCTCAGCGATAGCGATACATAATAATCACGACTATTATCCCCGAAGGGTTAGTCAGAGACTAGGCAAAAAGGACCACAAAAGCAGTCCTCTGCTATAGTCCACTTTTCACCAAATAGCGACTACACATGTGCGTGACAAGTGGTGAGCCCATCACTGATCTATGCTGTTGGATATATGTACAGTCTTTCCGTTAGTCGCCTTTTACGACACCCAAGGGAAAAGAAGAAGTGGTAGTTAGTATGAGACCCTACGCGAAACGGCTCTCTATATAACAGTGCAACATCACTTTACAAATTCTCTCAAGAAGCCTGTGTGAGATCTCAATTAAGTCCCACAGCTTTATTGAGTCTCAAGGGGTTTGAGGGAATATCATTTACCATTAAACGTTCAATATTACTCATTATCATCTACTTTAAGCGAAGAAAATATTCACTTTAAAATCTTACTTGACACTGGCTAAATGTGTTGACCGGACGAAGCCATTATTTAAGAGGATATAAGGTATCCCAACGTGGACAAAATCAAATTTATTCTCTATTTTCTAATTGGCAGGAATGCGAAATATTCTGGCCGACGGAGGAAGAGAAGGAGCTGTTCGTCGCCAACTTCAGGGCGAGCTTCGTCTCCAAGGACACGTACGTCGCCCACCGGAAGGCAGACCGGAAATCTCCGGCGGACTCGCCCGTCGAACCGGACACGAACGGCTACCGGCGGCAGGAGAGCAGCGACTGCGCCGACGACGAACGACTGATACCGGAGAACGGTTCGCCCATCACTGACAACGAACCGGCTTACCGGTTCGATAGGACCGAGTTGCGACTCGAAAGACTCAACGCCGGTAACAGAGATTTGTCTGCGCGGAAATCCATAGCCAACGGCGATCTATTCTCGTCCTTATCAGAAAGCAAGAAGAACGGCCCGAAATCGCCGAGGTCACCCTCGAAAATGTCGCTCAAAAACTTCAAGCTCAGCTCGCCGACGAAATTCAAGTTCCCCGATTGGGGGTCCAGAGCCGCTGGCTCCCCCCCAGATGTTGCCCCTCCCCCTCCCCCCGTAGCGCCTTCCCTAACCGTCGAAGAGGAGGCTGAGTTACGGAGACCTTGCTACTACTTCGAAAAAGTAGATTCAGTGCCCGAAAGCATACCATCGAATCGCGTTATTGAGGTCACCAACGTCAGCGTACACTCTTTGCAAGACGATTACCAGTTGAGTGTGAAATTTATCAAATGCACCGGCTGGTTGGACGGTGACACCACAGAGTATACCGCCGGTGACGTAGACACGAACGACTTCATTAGAGGAGTGAAGGAGGCGAAGAGCGACAATGAGAGGGAGACGGCTATAGATAGATTGATAGAGCCTTATAAGGACTCGTTCGCGTTGATCGAGTTCGTCGCCGGGTGTCAGATGGAGTACAAGAATGGGCCTGTCGTCGTTGTTGACAAGTAAGTGATGTTATTTATTTAGGGCGACTGATAGAAACCGCAAGAAACTTCAAGGACTGGTCAGGTCAAGTGTTTCAAACATGACAAAACGAAAATCGTGCTTTTTTCATTTTTAATTAAATAATTCATTTTGCGAATTTTAATTGAATAGTCTTCGAGTATTTAATTTATTTTAAACCAATAAAATGGGAAAAATACGCACATTTCGTAATAGAAAAAATAAATGGTCTCATTGCAGACTAACGTAGGTACTTATCGCCCGGCTGACGCGGACGGGTCAACAGACGGTTGGATCAGCGACCGCCCGCTGCCCGCGCGTTGTAAATAATCGTTATTTTTAATTGTTTTTCATTTTATTTTTCTTATGTTATTGCTTTAAAATAAATTAGATACCCAAAGACAATCTAATGAAATTCACAATATAAATTATTTAAATTAAAATAAAAGAATTTCCTTTTTCGCATTTTTGACACGTTTAAAACACTTGACCTGACCAGCGCTTGAAGTTCCTTGCGGTTTCTAGCAGTCGCCCTAAATAAATAAAAATCGATTGCCGCAATGTGTGCGCATCACTTCAGAACGGCTGCACCTATTCGACTAAATATTTTTTTGTTGAGGTTTGTTTGATTTTTTTTGGAAATTCTTCACGGGATACGTCTTGTTCAACTCAGATGAAGTCGCGGGCGGGCCGCTAGTGATTGCACGTAGGTATATAACCAGCAAAGAAGAGTAGTTTCATTTTAGTAAACTCGCTTTTAGAAGCATTTAATTGTGAAGATTTTAACACTAGTTAGGAATGCAATCTTCTATTGAGAGGAAACAAGCAAAAATAAATAAGCTTTTTGCTTACAAATATTTCGAGTGGAACAAATAAGCTGAGTTTACTTACACTAAAGCACGCATGTCGATTCTTCCACGTGCTGGTGTTAAATCAACTAAAATTAAAAGAAGAATGGGCGTTTTTGTATGAAACCCGTCGCACCCCTTGTAAGTTCCCACATGGTAAGTTTCGAAATAAATAGTGTATTTTGTTGTAAGGGCAGCAAATATGAACGAGCGAATGAATGAATGAAAAAAAAAAGAAAAAGAAAGGAAAAAGAAAAAAAAAATGAAAAATGAGGATGTATAGTTAAATTCAAGAAAAAATCTTGACTTCAATTTTACATTATCGTTATTAATGTTTGTGTTATTATGTTACAATAAGAATATTATCTATCTATCTATTTTTTATCATTTATTATTTTAATTTTCTTCTTCTCAATAACTTTTTTCTCCAATACCTGACAGATTAGCTGTCGTACAATAAAATGCTTCAATTTTTAAGTATTTTTTTTTATTTGATGCATAAATGTAAGTGTTACAAGGGGGGTAGGGTCGTTTTGGCCATTCTTCTTTAACGTAATTTTGGTTGCGAACTTTTTTTGTAGCTTCATTGATTTACATAGGCTATCAAATTCATACGTGATTCAGTCCCATGGTCTGCGGCATGGGAGACGAAAGGTTGCGTTGTCGGGAAAGAATAGTGTGGGCGGCGATGTCGCGTAGTAGGAACGTCACACCATAGAACACACGTCGAATTTGCCAGTCTATAAGATAAACTATAGCATTACAACCTTTGATCACATATAAAAACTAGATAGGTAAAACAATCCCATACTAAATCGTAGCGGAATAGTGTCAGCCAAAGTCAAAGTCAAAGTCAAAATATATTTATTCAATAAACTCAAGTAAGTACTTTGAATCGTCCAATACTTTTTAACCTACCACCCATTCAGGACGTCATTTTTTAACTGTGGCAAAGAACGGGCGCAAGAAACCGCAGCGCACAGAAGCAACGTCGTTTACAAAAGAAAGAATATTATGTCGTTACCATATCATAAAATACAAAATATGAATTTAAAAAGTAATAAATTATGCAATACAAAACTACAATACAATGTAAGTATCAATTAATTATAGTCATATTGTTTTCTGAGGTTTAAGCGAGCACTACACATTGAAATGAAACACTTTTTACGGATTAACTCGCGTTTAATTTACTATTTACATAGTTTTTATATTATCCTGACGTTTCGAACCCTTTACAAGGTCCGTGGTCACAGGGAGACAGGTGTTGGTCTATGTATGTAAATAGTAAATTAAACGCGAGTTAATCCGTAAAAAGTGTTTAATTATAGTCAATTAGAAATAGCTGTTGGAGTAATTGGAGCATTTCAGATCCAAGCTGTTTTGTCTTCTGTGTAATCTGACACTTTATAATAAGCTTTTTTATAAAGCTTTTCTTTGATTTTGATTTTAAATAATTAAGCTTTGCATTGACATAATTATTATATATTTGACGTATACTCATTTTTTACCAAAAAAAAATCGACCTCCCATACTATTGTCGTCAGCTGATCGGACAGTTTTGTATGGGAGGTCGAATTTTTTTTGACATTTTTGCACATAGGTTTCTTGGGGAAAGTTGTTCAGTTTCATGGGTGGAACTCACCCTTAATTTCATTAAAACGAGTAAAAGATGAGGGTGTATGTGTTTCAGAAGAAAAGCAATTTTGGAAGGAGATATTCGTCATGTTGACTTCGCTCGCACATTACCAAACGAAATGCGAAATACTCTTTTTGTGCGGACTTTTTGAGAGCGTCGTTTGTGCATCTAGTTTTTATATTATGCTATAGAAGGTAGCTTAATAACAGAGGTCGGAATTAGGTAGAGTTATAATGTAGTACTTGCATCGAAATGTTGATATGAATATGTATCTTCCCGGGATTCTAATGGAAAATCCCCGTGTGGCCAACAATATTACAAATAAAAATAATAAAAACCTCGAGAGATAGATAAGACAAATAAAACAAAGATAATGGTGGCAAACTACAAACTACAACATCGCGCGTGTGCGCATTGGAATTTTGAAACCTCGCACTCGGATCGCGCGTGCAGTGGTTTAAATTGTGTAAAAGTAAATAACTTTTTTATTCTTACTAGGTAAGTACTTAGATGAACGGTAGATAGATAGTTACTAGTTTTCATTATATATTTTTTAGTATTGTTGAACTGACGTAATAAACGGTAAAATTAATCACGGGATTTAAGGCATATCCACTTTATTCTTTCGCTGTATGAAATCAGTGTTAAGTACATAAACAACTCTACTTAATTCCGACCTCTGCTTATTAATTACATCATTATTAATTAAGTTTATTGAATAAATACATTTCGAATTTGAATTACCATGAATAAACTTTAGCATTACAACAACTTAACAGGTACGGTGGCTGGAAAGCGATGTCGTTCTGCACTTTGAGCGCGGCGTGCGGCGGCGCTCGCGATCCGGATGCCAACGATCCGCATGCGGAATTTCGGCCGGCGAGCGACGACGCCGCTTCATTATACACGTGCAGCGCTTTAGCGGCTCACGCGCGCTGCGACGCCGGGCAGCCGCCGCATACGCATAATGCGCTGCTAGCGGCTTATTGCGCGTTAGCGGCTTATGGGCCGCTGCTGAGGCACCGCCACAGGTAATTAGAGAGCTTCTAGAAAACTCGACTCGATCAAAAAACCTTTTAGGAGATTCAACGCGGTCAAAATCCTCTGCGCACGCACAACGCACTGTTGACGGTGTATTGCACGCTAGCGGCGTTCATCAGTCTGCTTTAGGCACCGCCACGGGTAATTAGACAGATATAGGTACCTATTTACAGACTGGATAGGTATGTAAGTGCGCTGCGACTCAGGGCAACCTCTGCGCAAGCACTATGGAGGTGTATTTTGTGCTGGCGGCTTACGGGCCGCTGCTAAGGCACCGCCACAGGTAATTAGACTATTATAGGTACCTATTTACAAATGCTATAGGTATTTAAGCGCGCTGCGTCGCCGCCTCATTGTACACTTGCAGCGCGTTAGCGGCTTACGGGCTTCTGCTGAGGCATCTTGTTTGGCACTTAACACTCGTCGAGTGGCAGACGTAATTGGGTACTTGACAGTTTTTGAAATAGTATTTAAAAAGTTACAAACGCTTATTTTATACCCCGTACAATATTTTCTTTCTCGAAAAACCTTTATTTAACAGAAAAAAAACATATTTTTCTTTATTGATTTCAAACTTCGTGCGAAAACGGTTGGTCACGTGTCATTTTGCTCGGTGACGTCACATTTCAATAAATATAGAAACTTGTCTTGAAACCTGACAGATAGTTTCTGTATACTTTGTGAAATGTGACGTCACAATTCGTCACATGAAGCTCAATCATGGCCGCACGGGCGGCCATGATTGAGCTTTCGGGTCTTGTAATCCACAGATAAAAAAACGCAAATTTATTTTGTAAAAATAAAA
This sequence comes from Scoparia ambigualis, assembly GCA_963921215.1. Classification (NCBI taxonomy): domain Eukaryota; kingdom Metazoa; phylum Arthropoda; class Insecta; order Lepidoptera; family Crambidae; genus Scoparia; species Scoparia ambigualis. The sequence continues at coordinate 13,161,321 of OY992528.1, read as the reverse complement.
TATTTACAAATTATCTCAATAAAAAAAACTATTGGATAATTATTGTTTAATCATAACCTACCATTTCCGACATATTTCATATTTTATTGTTACAACTGTCAAATAGCCAATTGCGGTGTTGGCTTGCTGGCGGGCGATTGTTTACAAAAAGTAATGTATGACCCTGTGTCGGCGCGCTGGTTCGCGAGTGTTGTTTTTTGTGTTGCCTAAGAATCCAACTTGAAAGTAATGACAAAGCCGTTAGGGTTTCTTTTAATAAATAATTATTATTTATTAAAAGAAACCCTAACGGCTTTGTCGGATTTTAGATTTGGCGGATTTTAGATTAGAACCTATTATTTAATAATAGGTTCTAATCTAAAATCCGCCTAACGTAAATTTTGATAATTTGGTTCTCAAATAAATTTTTTTAGTGTTAAAAGAGTTAAACTTTAACCGTCTTACCACAAAAAAGTTAAACATCTGTTGAGCACGGGTTTGAAAAAAAACGTTACCACAAAACTGCGTTTTACGACTGCTCAGAGATAAACACGACCTAAACATTGTCTAAATTTAGTTACGGGAGGATGCTAGTTTAAGTAGTGTCTAAACTTCTTCTGTCAACGCAAACGGTACAAACTGATTAAAATTGTGATAACCTCAAAGTTTATGCACTTATGCACGTTCACAAACACAACGGTTAATAATCCACCATTATATCACATTAATGTTAAAAAAACACAAATTTTAGAAAATAAATCAAAATTTCAGTTGCAGACATGACGCGTCACTTTCCCGTCAAGAAGTCAAGACAATAAATGCAATGCTGACCAGCTGTCAGTCACTGCTGCTGAATAAGTTTTTATTCAAACTGAACTTGAATTTACTTCATCTTCGTGTTTTTACTTTTTGTTCTAAATTACAAACGCAAATTATTTAATTAAACAAGTCATATTACAAAATCAATAATACAATTTATTGAATTGAACATAAATAATATCTAAATAAGTTTTGTACGTAATTATTATACTCAATACCACACGAGTTGCGTAAAATGAAAGTGGAAAGAATGACGGAAAATAACTATTATATATGTTATCTGTGGGTTGAATGAACATTCTTGAGAATGATTATTTAGCTATTGTTTAAGAAGACATGAGTAAGATACCGTTTTGTGGTAACCTCAAGTTAGACAATTGTTGAACACGCGTTTTGTGTTTAGACAGTGTTTAGCTGGACGTGTATTGAACAACTGTTTTAACGGTTTTTTGTGGTAAGACGGTAATGGTTTACACTTTAAAAGGCGCGTTAAACATATTCTATAAAAACCTACATTAAAACAGAAAATATAAAAAAATAAGCGTGTTGCGACATCCGCCGTATATACGCACAACGCACCGCTAGCGGCGTATTGCGGGTTAGCAGCTTATGTGCCGCTGCTAAGGCAATGTCACAAGTAATTAGATACCTTCTAGGAAACTGAACTCACATAGGTCAACCTCTGCGCACGCACAACGCACTGTGGATGGTGTATATTGTGGTGGCGGCGTTCGTTTAGGCGCGTCGCGACGCGGATCAATACCAAAACGCACTGTTAAGGCTCGCGTCCACTAGGCGGATCGGGCCGGGGCGCATCGCAACGCTATAATCCGCCTGCCAGTATTTATTATGAAATAACGTCCACTAGCGGCGGGTCGGGGCGGGGCGGGCCGCAGCGCGATAGCAGTGTTACGTATGCGATGCGACCCGTACCGATTCGCCCCGGCCCGATCCGCCGCTAATGGACGTCTACCTTTAGCAGTGTTTTGTGCGCTGACTGGTCTGTGGCTTATGGTCCGCTGCTATACTGAGGGCACGGGCATAAATATTTAAAGAAATTAATAAATTTAAATAAAAGGAGAAAAGAAGTTTGTTGTTATCTAAAGTTCACGCGAACACCTAAATTGATATTGAACTCAACAAAAAAAAATTGCTTGCGTACATTTTACATTTTATTTTACTACTCTTATCCTCCGTGCTTCGGAAGGCACATAAAGCCGTTGGTCCCGGTTGTCGTCGAAAGATTGCAAGTTAGAAACCCACCACTCCGCATTGGGCCAGCGTGGTGGTTTATGGCCCAAAATCCCCATGTGATGTTGTCCATGTGGGAAAGCCTGTGCCCAGCATTGGGACGTTTATAGGCTGATGACTTACTACTCGGAAAAACTTTGCAGGCCCGCGTAGTAAACAGTTATGCCTTGATCACACGTATCGGGCAAACGGGTGAGACAGTGCTCTCGGCCGAGTACTCGGTACATATAAACATAGCGCCGAGTCGCCGAGCCCTCGGCAGAACAAAACGGTGAAACAGTAGCTCTTCTACTGTTCTACTTACTAGGCCGAGTGCTTTCTCGCCGCTCTACTCGGTAGTGTGATCAAGGCAATAACGCCGAGTTCTCGGCCAAGCCCTCGGCAGAACACCGTTCTACTTACTAGGCCGGATGCTGTTACGTGTGATCAAGGCGTTATGCGTTTAAGTATATTATGAATGTCAAACGTGCGACCCAATTTTATTTTAAGAATTGCTTACTAATAAACATGTTTTTTTTTTAATTTTCCCCATTTTGCGTTACTTTCTCCTTTCTTAGTCAAGCTTGACGTTTTTATTATTCGACGCGTTGTTTCAGGTACTCCAGTTCGTCGCATCAAGTGTCGCGGTAATACACTGGTTGTATACATTAAATTAATACTCAATTTTCGTCTACCGAACGATGGTTGCATGTGATCATAACACTGTTTGACTAACTGTCACTTTGAGCTTTATTGTTAACGCATACGCATCGTGAAGATGTGAGAAATCATGGAGTTTGTACAAGGTTGGTACTTGGTAGGTTGATTGTTTTTGGTACCCCTCTCTCATTTTAGGTGAGGCAAAGCGATCTAGCCCGTACAGCCTAGTCTTATTATGATGAATGAATAGATTATGATAAGAGACGTTGAATGAAGGATATTTCTTCTCATTAACCCCCTCAATTTACTATACTCACGTGTTATTGGCAGAATTTGAAAAGTGACGCTCTGCTGTTTTGTTTTATAATCTACGCTGATATTGCACATTGATATCAAAATATGCAAGGGTGACTATCTGACAAGAAGTCTTCTTACACGTTTAAAGGCGTATGCGTCGACTTATATCAACGATTACGGGCTGCAGGTATCTAATACTCAACATATACATTTCACTATATGACATATTAAGATCAGCATTCAAAGTAATGTATTGTTCCAAAAGATATACCTACTTCGACATTTTTATGTTGTCTGAAGCGCGCGGGCGTTAAACAGATAATGTTAAAAAAAATGCTACCTATATGTACAATATGATATAGCATTTATTATTTCTTAGACTTTCATTATAATTATAATTCATTTCTATTAATCTCGTGGCAACTATTAATGCTCAAATGTATTAAAACAATAATTTAGCTGAATGAATATAAATTATTTGGTGTAAGGCTTCGTCTCTTATGAAATAAGATGTGGTTGTGTGCATTATGAATATTTACGGTTATACGTCGGCAGATGTGGATTTTTCTAGCATTTTTTTCGATGGTGGAATCACAAAATTTGTTGCTTCGTCATGCTATAGTGATTTACTGAGGTACTATTTAGATTGTCTCACTAAATTCTCACTAGAAAAATATTTAGCACAATATGTCTGCTAACAGTAATTGAATTTAAATTATATGCATTCCTTCGTTCATATAGAGCAAAAATATATTAAATAAATGTTTCTTTTTTTAAAGTTTAATTGTCTGGCCTATTCATAAATTATTCATATTTCATGGAGAATAGGGCAATATTTCATTAGGCTGTATAATTGACTGATTAACTTTATACCCTGTAAATGATAGAATGATAAATCAGTGAAATTTAAATTCTCGAAGTGAGAGTTATGTGAGTTCTTACTGTGTGGTACCGTCGCAAGCTAAATACCTGTTTTAATTATATTAGTATAGAAAAAGCCATTTAGCTAGTATACAATACGTACAACGGTAATAGATCCAGTGCAATAGTACCTTTACGCGTTTGGAATAGACACGCAAGAAATAGATTATATTTTAATATTTTTTTTCGTAGCCAAGTATTGTCTGTGGTACAGTACAGATATAGTTATGTATGTCATTGACGACGTTTTCTTTGTAATTTAAATATACATGGAGATATGTATAATGTATCATACCGTCGAAAAGATGGATAAAAGGTCTCAACGACATTCGAAAGTAAAATTAACTTCTATCGCTCCACCGAAATGCATCTTATTGAGTGAAAAATAAGTTATATTTTCAAATGTCCGAGACGTAATTTGTAATTCCTATTAAATCAAGTTTATGGTCCAGTATTTTTTATTGTAATAATGTAATTTAGTGTATTGTAATTATTATATAAATGTGAAGACTGCTTATTAGTGGTTTGTCAATTAAGTAAAGACGGGTTATGTTTGACAGAGTGTGGTAGAGTTCTTAAAAACATGGTTTACTCAAGTTTTTTAAGAGTTTTATCACACGATAAATAGTTTGGCAGTGAACTTCTGATTCGATTAGATATCATAATAATAACTTACTAACATAGTTAACGCTTAAAACGTTTTTACAAATCGTTTGAAACATTTTGAACACGAGTTCTCTGCCAAGTTATAGGTGACCGAGTCTATTGATTGAGATTCGTAATGTCTGCATTGAAATAATCTCAGCTCAGCAAGTAATGGTTTTCGAAACGTTTCGGTAACCTTGGTAGATAACATGATAGAACAATCTGGAGCCACTGTTCCAGTATGTGCCGTGTGTGGTAAGGTCGTGATGACGATGATAAAACAAGACATCAATCACTATTTAACCATAAACAAAAGCATCTAAATAATTTTCAATTCATTTCAAGACTTGACCTTTTACAGGGTTCAGTCGATATGTTTGAGACAGTAATTTGAACTTTATTCTTATGCCTTAAGTTCGAAAACCAATCAAAATACATGCTGTGCCGTTATGGAGTTAATCAAGAAGGAGAGATGTAAAGTTTTATTAAGTGAAGGTTCACGGCGAGTAATGTTTGTGCGGGAGACGAGAGTGCCATTTGTAGACTTAGATAAATGTAATTCTGTTCGATATTCTCAATTTTAGTACTAAGTACTTGTATTCTTATCCGACTCGACGGACCATTTCCGTTCTGACCTTATAAGTGTCCCGAAAATTTTATTGTACGTTTTCTATGACAGTTTTTTAATGCCTGCTATGGAAAACGAAATTCTTAGGGACAGAAACAAGAGAAAATTCTTAAAATTCTGTTAGTGTATTTGAACTACTCACTCATAGTGCTCTCAGATCAAGAGTGGCTTATCTGCCATGGTATTATATAGATCCATATCGCAAGTTTCAAGACTACTGATAGACTGTTCAATCTCCAGTAGATTTTTTAAACTGGTAGATACATCCTCGTTTTTTATTATTAACAATGTTGTTTAGTACATTGCTCGGTATCATAGCTGAGTGCGCAAACGTTCCGCCGTTGTATGCTGGTAACCAAAGAAGCGATGTTTATTGTGGTTGTAGAACGCGGGAGGTTAGAATGTCAGTTCTAGTGTATTCTTAGCCTAAGGAAATCCTATGTAACTCGTAAAACATATATTCGAAAGTTTACTCTGATGTCAGGCTGTCTGTCGGTATAGTTAGCAGCAAGCGTAAACAATAGAAGATTTATATGTTGTTGGTGAGCTCTATAAAACGTTACACTTGTCTCATCAAAATAATGGTACTGGCAAAGTTTAAAGTATCTAATCCCAATATGAAATCAACCTTATGTAGAATGCCTAAGGTGCAAATTTGGCAAAGTTATCAATGCGTTGTCAGGGTTTTTGTATTGTGTTCTGTGATGCTTTTATGTCACCTGTACCACTTATTGTTATATTATATCAAATAAAAATTAAAGTAAAACAATATTAGAAGCATATTTCAGAAAAAAAAAGTATTTTAGAAACTATTTTTGTCTGTAATGGTAATACCGACCGACCGACAGACAGCGGCAGCGACATTATATAAAAGTAAATAATGTATCTATATCTATTTAGGAGTAATCTTTGGCTCAAGGTTCACAAATTTATTTTTATTCTTTTTTTACATTTTTATTCTTGACTGTTATTTATTTATGTTTATATGAATATTTATTTTTTTGTAACTATTTCAAAGTATTTGTTTCTGTTTGACATATTATTATACAGAGCGCTCTTACGGCACGGCAACGCGGACGGAAAGTACTTAAAATAAAGAAAATAGGAGTATAACCTAACTTTATGTTAATCATCTGTCTACGTCAAGATCAAAATTGGACTAAATGGCATTCAATAAATAATTTTATTAAATCATCGGACGCAATTCCTTTTTATTTTTTAATAATGAAAAAAGTTATAAAAATATGTTCTGCGGATCTTTAATATTTCAAGTACTTTTCCTCCGTATGCCGTAGTCGCGGGACGTCTATTACACTACTCAATTACCATAAAATAGAAAATTAAATTAAATCCATTTAATAAAAAGTAACATATTCATCCATTGTCAGTAATAAATTGTTATCAGGGTATGTCATGCAATCATGGAATGTAAAATGGTGGCTTCATTATAGTCATGGATATTTCATTATAAATTATTAATTTATCACATATACAACATGCCTTTATAACTGTCTGATGTTCAGAGTGTTGAGTGCAAGCTGTCCTCATTGTTCGATAGCTTTGAAGTTAACTGCTATTTGTATAGGATCGAAGCGTAACTTCGTCACTAGATGGAGCTGCGAGCACCCAAACCATTTCCCGGCTGCAAACTCGAAAAAAGTTTTAACTCGACAGTTAGGAAAACTCGCACTCACTGCATGAATTATTTCCATAGTCTTAAAAGTTTCATAAGGCGGCCGCTTTTCATCAGGCTGGGCGCAAGCTATTAGCCTGTTCTGATAAAAAAATAAATTGACAGTAATACCTTGACAATCGTATTCGTGTTTATGAATGATTCTTGGTGTTAGAGTGAAAATATAAAAATGTTTTCTTAACAGTTTTGTATTTGATACTATAATTTTATTGTCGTATCAGTACTTTTATGTAATTTCATCTTTGGTTGATAAATTTGATTTTATTTTAAAAAATAAATTAGTGAAAAATATATTTGACTAAAATGTATCCAAAAATCATTACTTTTATTCTCATTAATGATTTGTCCTAAATCAATTGTGTGTTTCGATTATTTTCCTATTACATACATTTTGTATACGTCTTTGTAGTCTGTCAGTTTGCCCAATGACATAAGTACATAAAGCATGGTACATTATATTTATACATTTAAAGTTAAAACAGTCATTTTTCAATATATTGTAGGTCAGAGAAATATAAATAATAAAGATATTTTACAGTTAAACTGTTTCTAGCAATATGCTGACAGATATCAAAGACTTTCCTAGAAGTGATTTTCACAAAGCGATTAGTCTGAGCGAATGCACAAAAAGTATTGGATAAATTTGTAGCACGGACTGCCTTCTATTCTCTATTGAAAAACGTGAAAGTTTGTAGGTAGAGAATTATTAAATATCTCTTTACTGTTCATAAGGCAATGGGCACGAATGAAAGGTAGAATCGAAAATAGCTTTCTACAAGAAGCGATTTGTTTGCAACAAAAGTGTTTAAATGAAAATTGAATATCTTCCAATTGACTAGGCGACACGGTCACATCGGCAAATTAATGTTACCCTATTTGAAGCATTGATCAGATATTTGCTGTTAGCACATCATTCATATCTAGCACTTACTCAAAGCAGTGAAGTTTTTAAAGACTGATGAGACTTGTAAAAAGCATATGTGACTCGGGTGGTTAGGAGAACATCACTTATCTTTCACTAAACAATCATTAATGCAAACAAAACTAAATAACTGACAAGCAGGCAGTATCAGCCACATGACTTTGCCTTCCATAAAAGAAAATGTTGGCAGTTATGTTGTTTTCACGATAAGTCCAAGCACAGCAGTTATACCAAATGTAATATATAAAAGAAACAAGCAATCCATAATTATTAAATAAAACTCAACTTTTTATTCGTGCCCGTTTAAATGTAACTTTATTAGCATTTTGTTGGTAGCTGGCGGAAATTTCGCTTCACATCATTTCACACATCGAGCGTCGGTAGCACTTACGTTCTTATTTGAACGTAGATAAGTGTCATATTTGTAAGACTAGTGTTACGCTTGTCGCCGGTAACTGTAATTGTGCGTGTATTTGTCCGTACGTCTGTTGATTCCACTCGACATTAGTAAATTAAGCCCATATAAAATGATACGAGTCAAACGGACGCTAGTTGTAATGATAATAAATGTTCCATGTTGTATGTATGCCTGAAAGAAAGTGTTGCTATATAGCTTGTAAGGTGTAAAAATGTTGCCAGGTTTTTAATAACGATATTTAACTTTAACAAAAATAAATAAGTACCTACCTATTATACCGCCTTACGTACGTTACTGTGCCAATTTTTTTATACTTCCCCTACTGATATATTATGACGCATTCCACGTGGTTTTGGTAAAGCAAAATAGTTTATATCGCCTTCCAGTTTATTTGTGTTTGTGCGTTGTCATAGTCCCAGATTCTTACAAAATAGTTACGTTCGTTTCTTGAATGAATCGTTTCTTAGTTGGTACACATTAAATTTCACCTCTTGTGGCCAACTCGCCATAGCGTGGTACTATCTGAGGTTCACTTCGATATTATACTTTTTGCCGTGTGTTATACAGTGTGGAAAAAGACCGTGGTTGGAGAAACAATACTATTGATTATGGCAAATTATATTGAAAGGAAACATTCTTTTTTTTAATTTCAAAAATAATTATAACTGTATTTAAAGATTTTTGAAAAATCACCTGCGTGGGCCGGCAATTGAACCGGTGAAATGTGAAAAAAAACTACCTGTATTTTATGATACCAACCGAAAGAGTCATTCATAAGGATTAATTTCTTTTAAACAACATAATATCTTATATTAAAGAAAGACCAAGAAAAGAGGTTTTTATTTCAGATTTCACCGGTTCGATTCCCGGCTCAAGCAGGTGATTTTTCAAAAATCTTTAAATGCAGTTATAATTATTTTTTTAAAATAAAGGAATGTTTCATGTCTGTAAAATTTGCCAATATTAATATTTAGGGTACTTTTCCTCCAACCACGGTCTATATTACATAGTTATAATTTCAGCCCGAGACTGGAATGTAGCATCTACTGAATTGCGGGGCTCAGATATAATCACGACTATCATCCCCGAAGGGTTAGTCAGAGACTAGGCAATGAGGACCGCAAAAGCAGTCCTCTGCCATAGTCCACGGTACACCAAATAGGGACTGCACATGTGCTCAGCGTGACAGGTGGTGAGCAGCGTGATCGCTGGGGTAATATACAATATATTACTAATTACATATTTACCAAACAGCGTCAATATTATATTTATATTTGAAAAAGCATGACCGTCCGTCACGCCCAATGTGGGACCGCAAGCCTTTGTTTGTTATGTGAAACCATTTCCGTGTGAACAAAATTTGAAAAAATTTATACTTACAACAATAATTCGGAAAATAATTTTACCAATCCACATTGATCCTTATTAACTTGTGGTAAAGCTCAAAATGTATTGAAGAAATTTGACATTTTGTGGTAAGTTGTACTGGCTGGTCTGGACAGCGCCATCTATTAGCTAACTCTAGGACCTAAACTTGTTACAATCCCTGGCCCTATAACTAATTTAACAACTTCATAATGATTTTGTTACAATGTGAGTGAATGTTATTTTTTATTTTTGTATTGTACGAATCTGAAAATTATTTGTAACATAAAGCTTTTAAGGCGATATAAAGTTGCTTATCCCATTGGTATTAAAACTTTTTATAGGTTTATACGTATCGTAAATAAACGCAAGTAAATTAATGTTCTTTTTCCATTGACGACTGTTATGAAATAGTATTTTATGAGATTACCCTTATATTTTAGTTTTTTTTTAAATTTACATATTTTTTGTATCTTTTTTGTATCGTCATATTATATTGTTAGATCGCTTTTCGTTTCAGTGTTATATCTTTAGCCTGCATTAGTTGAAATGTTATCATTTTTTGTAGTATAGAAAGTCAAAGTCTACTTTTGACTTTGACTTTTCTTGTAGTATAGATCGCATAGAAGTGAATTAATTTGTAACTACTAACATTTATAATGTAAGACGGCACACAGCACAAGTTATTATTTACCATCACAACAGCGTAGTTATAATTATTTGTTAATAGTTTCTTTTTTACAGGGTGTTTAGTAATACGTATAATTCTTGCAACTAGCGGTGAAAGAATACTACCACCCCCTCTCTTCCCTTGGGGGTCGTAAAAGGCGACTAACGGACTAAATACTGCACATATATCCAACAGCATAGAGGGGCGATGGGCTCACCACCTGTCACGTTGAGCACATGTGCGTCGCTATTTGGTGAAAAGTGGACTATGGCAGAGGACTGCTTTTGCGGTCCTCATTGCCTAGTCTCTGACTAAACCTTCTGGGATAATAGTCGTGATTATATGTATGTATGTTCCATCCTTTTGAGTGCAAATAACAACTATTTATAAAGGAGCTAGGTACTCAAATATTGTGAAATAGTAGATCGGCTATTCCATACAAAACTGCAAGTACTATTTCATCTGAATGTATGATTGCTCCTATACAAATAGTTGTTCTTTGCACTCAATAGGATGGTCCATTTGCAGAATTATTATACCTATTACCAAACAGCCTGTATACAGGGTCTAACAAAATCAAAAAGCGAACGTTTCTGAATGCAATGGCAGAAAATGGGCTCCAGTTTTATAGTGATTTTTCAAAGTTATGTTTTCTAATAAACTAAATTAATTAAAATAATGCACATCATAAAACATGCTGTATCTTTACTAACACGCACGCAAGCGTCAATAAAAAGATAGCTCAGTTTGCTCCGAGTTTAGTGTGCATGTTCGGCTATCTTTGTGTGCGTGTAGTACAGCTGTACGGGTTTAGAAAGGGTGTTTTTTTGGTGAATTATAATAATGTTTTGTTGATTATCTTGGTAACGAGCCTATAGTTTTGGACTAAATTTTGTTAGCTGCTCAGTAGGATTTATAGATGCTCCCCTTAAACGATCGCTTATTGATATTGTTAGACCCTATTATACGATGTTCCAGTAAAAATGTGTAGATCTTTGAACAGACTTGTAAAAATGCAATGTGTGATGCAATACATAAAAATAATATTTTACGGAATAAACGTGAACGAAGTCCTCTTGTTTCAAAACTTGGACTGAAGTTCAAAACTTGGACTGAAGTTCAAAACTGGTTTAACCTGGGGGGCGATCACGCTAAATAATCTCAAGCAAACCAGAACAGAACTGAACCTCAGCCATTAGACCTACTTTTTATATTCTTTTAAGATCGCCCCCTGATACTGTCTAATTTCTGTTAAAAATGCGATAGAATAGCATCAGTTTTAAACCAGTTTTCAACACGTTTTGGAATAGCAGGGATAGAGACAACATGAGTATCATCAAATGTTCTAATATAACTGGCCTATAAGTCACATCACAGACGTAAAACATAACAATAGTTTTTCAATTGATATATTATGTTAATTAAATCAGGTTTAAATTAGGCCACTTTTTTATAACATGAATATTAATGAACAAACTATGAACAAATATGAAATAAACAGGAAATATTTACCGTATTCCGATGGAAATGGATATGTTTTTTTTTGTATTGAGTCTTGTTATCCGTTTATGATTTTTAATATCGTCAATTAGTCCGTCGTTGATACTAGACTATTTAGAAATCATAAAATATTGATTGTCATCCTTCACATACAAAACTCGTATTTTTTTCAAGTCATACGTTTAATAAAAATCCAAATGAATCGCGTTGTCATGACTAGGATTGTTGTAAGCATGTAGATAAGTTCTAATATTTTGTTTGTACATCGCATTGACTATGTTAATCATATGGAACCCTATTTATTTTTATGTAACCGCCTGTATAATTTGAAATGTAAAAATATACTTGTAAGAAATCTAGAGGTTGTTTTATTTTTGTCATCATCGGTCTATAAAATATATAACCGTGTCGGGTAGCAGTGAAAGAATATTACCACCCCCTCTCTTCCCTTGGGTGTCGTAAAAGGCACTAACGGACTAAAGACTGCACATACATCCAACAGCATAAAGCGGCGATGGGCTCACCACCTGTTACGCTGAGCACATGAGCTATTTGGTGAAAGGTGGACTATGGTAGAGAACTTTTTTGCTGTCTTCTTTGCCAAGTCTCTGACTAACCCTTCGGGGATAATAGTCGTGATAGTTCTTCCGAAATTTTGTTCATACAAAATAGGTTTGGCATTTACATTATTAATTTTTAGAAAAATGCTTGAAATTTCAAAAGTAATGGAAAGCGCTTTATATAGCAAACAAAAATCGGGCGAAACTTATTTTCGGCGTAAGCGAGTAGGTGTGGCTTATCTTGGCATGGCCAGCATCACCAACTCTAAATCTGACTTTATAGAAAGTATGTCGATAGTATGTCGAAGTATGCCGCCAAATATCAGAGTTTGTCGGTCTACCGTTCAAAAGTTATAAGGGGTCATTGGTGGCCATGCCAGGATGAGGCTCATCCTGGCATGGCTACCTTGTATCTCAAAAACTACAAGTCGTAGCGAAGATCTGATTACACCAATAGTATGTCGAGAGTATGTCGAAGTATGTCGCCAAATATCAGAGTTTGTCGGTCTACCGTTCAAAAGTTATAAGGGGTCATTGGTGGCCATGCCAGGATGAGCGCTCATCCTGGCAATGTCACCTGTATCTCAAAAACTACTGGTCGTAGCGAAGATCTGATTTCACCAATAGTATGTCGAGAGTATGTCGAAGTATGTCGAAAGAACTCCAGAGTTTGTCGGTGCTTCTATGAAAAGTTATATCAACTTCTTTTTTCCATACAACAGCAAATAGTACAATCGCGTACACGAGCATTAAATCATTTTTATTCGGCTATTTAATGAACGCATAAAGTGTTGAACGAAGAACGGAACTTCGATGTGTATGTATGTTTATCAGATGCTTATAATCATGCAAAACATTAGTTCACCGAAAATAAAGCGGTACCTGATATAGCTTTGATTTTAGTGTCATAATTTAGACTTATATTCTATCATTGCATTTCTTTATATGGGCTATTAGCGAATAGGCGCAATTTAGAACTGTACATTTTGTTATCTGTCCATTGTTTGTGATAGTTGAGTGGAGAGTTACGAACATTACAAGAGGTTATTTAAAAAAGGGGATACTAATAAAAAATATGCTATGTAATATGCTTTATTTGAAAATATCAATCAGATAGGTATCTACTAACTAAGGTATAGACGACCGCAGGTCAATTAACCCTTTACAAAATATCAAATTCAATAAATTTAAAAGTTTGAGGATGTTGACTTGCTGGCTTCGGAATCCTACCCGTTGTAACAGCGACAAAAAGGGTGCTTCAACTCACAGCAGATAGATATGCTACAGTTGTTGGTATACCTGGCGAAGTAGACAAGGTGGAGGTGGACGTGTAGTCGAATTGACACCACACCGTCTGAATCCTTTACTAGTACGAGCAGTAGGGGTGTTTCGTTTTACTATATTAAGGATTTGTGCACCCTAACATCTCCAGCGCGTTTGATTTATTAAAATAATGGTAAAGTTTACTAAGAAGATCCGTAAGTAAGAATCCGTAGTAAGAGCCATCTTCGTGCGCACCATTACGTTCAACAGCATAAACTCCTAGAGAATCGCCATGAACGATTTAACTAAGACATATTTACAGTAAATGTTATTTTTACCTACCACTATTCATAGATGGCAAGCAACCATTAATAACTTTTAAGAAATAAATTAAATACTTAAATACTATTTAATACACAATGAAAACAAACAGCATTCTTAGTTATAAGGATGGCACATTCAATATATACCTAAATTAGAAAATAATCTTATATCTACATATTTGTTCGTATAATCACATTTCTTTTTATAATAACAGTAAATCAGTCCTATCAGATTATTTATTATTATTAATTCACCCTGATTATGATATTAATTTTCTTTGCTTTTATTTTGTGTTCTAACAGCCTATCCTGGTGACAAGTAACCATATAGTCACCGCTCTTTGCTGTTGGATGTATGTGCAGTCTTTAATCCGTTAGTCACCTTTTACGATACCGAAGAGAACAGAGGGGTTGGTAGTATTATTTTGCTAAGCCCATCGCCGCTCTATGCTGTTGGATGTATGTGCAGTCTAGTCCGTTAGTCGCCTTTTACGACACCTAAGGGAAGAGATGGAAGGACTTCCTACCTTTCACATACCTATATTTTGTCCATTCGTATGGGCACATCATAATAATACTACCAATCCCTCACTTGCCATGGGTGTCGTAAAAGCGCCTAACGGGTTAATATTTAATAAATTAAACTTTTTCCTATTGTATTGGATTGTTTATAATAGTATGGGAAAAATATTATGTGCCATTTGAATAAATAATAAAATAAAAATAATATAAGCCCTGAAAGTAACATGAGTCCAAAATCTATATATAATTTAAAAAAAAATACTTTATTTATTTAAAATATTTAAATAATAAATAATTGTCTTTGCATACCTTTACTTGTTTTACTTAAGAGTAATAATATCATATAGGTAAATAAGATATATTCATTAACATTTAGCAGTTTTGGATATATCACACAAGGACCCGGTAGCGAGTTTTCGCGTCACAAATAAGGGCGCGGGTAACATTTCGGTTTACCAAATGATGTTGTATAAAAAGAATATGATATCATTGGATTTACCCATACAAACTGGCAAACTCAACATTTAAAAAAATCGTTTATAAATTTAGCTTAGTTTATCACGTTCAAAAAGTGTTGCCAATTTTGCTCTTTTAGAGTTAAATTTAGCTTTACTTTTAATTAAACAGCTCCAAAAAAATTATATTTTTGATATTTTAGCTCCATTCCAATACATGAAAAAAATAACTTTTAGCTTTGTTTTTTTTTAAATGTTATGTTTTCTGAATTTCATGCATATTACTTGAACTACGGGAAATCCTTGTAATGTTTTCGTTCGTTTCATTTAAGTGCTTCATTTCGTTCGATCATTCATTGCTGCAAAAAAAGCTGCCACGAATATGAAGTGCCAAAAAAAGTCCTTAAAAAAAATTGGTACCACGGCAACTTATGATGAGGAAATCTCAGGACCAAGCACTCTTGTGCTTGGTTCTGAGTTTGAGGATTAGAAGTAGGTAGTGAATTTATAAAACAATTTCGATAGTTCTGACTTTGAAAAATCGTAAATTTTAATATCTCATTAAGAGGGTTTACGCATTTTAGTTTTCTATAGAAACTTCCTAGTCGAAATTATTAAAAGCCAATGAGCCAATTTTGATGAAACTTTGCACGCTAAAGTAAAAAACAGGGATCTAAATAGTTTGTTGAAAACATTTTTAAAAACGTTTATTTAACTGAGTTATTGCGATTTTAAACTTTCTATAGTGGACTTTAAATCACAATAACTCAACTAAATAAATGTTTTTTAAAAATGTTACTATTTAGATCCCTGTGTTTTACTTTAGCATACAAATTTCATCAAAATTGCTTATTGGTTTTTAAAAATTTCGACTTGGAAGTTTGTATGCGAAACCGAAATGCGTAAACCCTCCTAATGTAACAAGAAAAAAAATATCATGTTACAATTTTTCTTTACTAATAATTTTTATTTTATTTTTAAACGATCTTTTATTTTAGCTCTTTTTCCCGAAAATTTAGCTCCATTCTAGCTCTTGTTTGTAAGTAACCTAGCTCTCTTTAAAAAATTGAGTTGGTAACACTGCGTTCAAATGCCACTATTATTTTTAAGATGGCTTCGCGGATGGCGCCTATCTCGTATTTTACGGTAAACACGCTATGCGAGTCACCGGCACTATAATAACAAGCGAATTGACAATCAACATTTTAATGTATTACAATAATACACAATTTTAATAAACTCTGAATTATCATTTTTTATATTATAAATAAACAAAACAATTTAAAAACACTTATTTATTTATTACAATAAAACACAAAGCCTCTGTGGTCTAGTGGCCAGGGCCACCTACGTTCTTAGACCCAGAGGTCTTGTGTTCGATTCCCAGCGTAGGGTACACCTTTGTGTATTTGGTTTGGTTGGTGGCCAGGCGGACTAAACAAGCGGCGGCTACGGCTTGTTAAGTCCGCCTGGCTAGCTACCACCATCTTATGTAAATATGTCGCCATAACATCAATGTTCATGTAGCATTGTTATATTCCGGCAGTTGTAGATAAGAAGCAAGAAACAGCCAGTTCCTCAGTAGTTGAGGATTCCGGGTGAAGGGCACTTCCATCTGTATGTACGTAAGGTCACTACGAAAGTTTTGAGATACTCAAAATTTATAAAAAGAACGCAACTAGATTGAACCTTTTTTTAAAGATAAATTATTTGTAATTCGAACATAGAAAACCATTTGATCAAATATTTAAAAATAAAAAAATTACGTTTGATTTTTGTTTCAATTCCGCGGGCTTTCATCGTCAACTATGGATTTTAAGCGAGAACATTTTCGTGCGATGATTTTGTACGATTATAAATTTGGATTAAATGAATGTGAGTGCAAAGAGCGATTAGTTTCGCCGTTTGGGGACTATGCACTATCGCGTGCAACAGTTTTCAGATGATTTGCTCAATTTAAACGAGGGATTTTCTCCATAAATGATGATGAAAGAAGTGGCCGGCCCGCGACTTTAGTTACAGAAGAAAACGTCCTAGTTGTGAAAAAAATTATTAAGGAAGACCCAAAAGTGACTTATAAACATATAGAAGAGGTCGTGAAGATTTCATCGCCAGCTATTAATGAAATTTTATACAACTGGCTTGGAGTCAGGAAATTATGTTCACGATGGGTGCCTCACTCGCTGACTTCAGAACAAAAAGAAGCTCGTGTGACATGGTGCAAATATATGCTCAGAAAATTTGATCACGGAGAAGGACGGTAAATTTTTAACATTATTACTGGAGACGAGAGTTAGATTTACCAATATGATCCACCGACTAAACGGCAATCGACAATTTGGGTGTTTCCTGATGATGAACCTCCAACGAAGGTGAAACGCGGGCGAAGTGTTGAGAAAAAAATGGTGGCCACATTTTTTTCTGCAAGTAGTCATGTGGCCACAATTTCCTTAGACGACCAAAAAACTGTGAATGCTAAGTGGTATATTGAAGTGTGTTTACCTACTCTGTATTTAATAATTTAAAACAAAAACGACCTAAAACTGGTTTGAGGGGGCTCTTTTTGCATCATGGCAATGCGTCGCCGCACAAGGCCATTTTTGAAGAGTACAGAGATTGAAGAATTGTGTCATCCTCCGTATAGCCCCGACTTAGCTCCTTGTGATTTCTTCCTCTTTCCGAAAATCAAACTCAGACTTCGTGACACGCGATATAACAGTCCTGAGGATGCACAGAATGCCTACTTGCAGGCCGTAGAAGACCTCCCTAAAGAAGAGTACCGGGAATGCTATAAATCATGGTTTAGGCGGATGAATCGATGCATAGAAGCTAATGGAGAGTACTTTGAGAAACTGTAATAAAAAAAAATTGAATAACTTTTATACTTTTTTTGTATCTCAAAACTTTCGTAGTGACCCACGTATTATCAACTGATGTACACAAGTTGGTTTCTCAAGGTTCAGTATTATTATTATTGATTGTAGACACTATTGTACATTTTGCGAAATTTCATGCGTGATTGATTATATTGAAACTGGTGGTAGATCCTACTGAATCTAACTATTGTTAAGATTTAACTAAATGATAGTTTACTGTTATTTTATTATTTTTCGACGTCAATAAGTAGGCACTTATTTCATTCAATATAAACCTGTGATAGTTTATATTGAATGAACTATTTGTCTATATCCAAGCATCGGATTAAGTACCTACCTATCACTCATATACACATCATTAATAAAGTTGCGCTCTTTATATCAAGGAACCTTTCAGATTAAAATTATTAATTTACTTTTTCAATAAACTTTATACGATTGTACATCTACTATAGGATAATTAAAAATTGATTTTTCTCTTTATAGAAGCTCAGCAGGATGAGCGCTCATCCTGGCATGGCCACCAATGACCCCTTATAACTTTTGGACGGTAGACCGACAAACTCGGGAGTTTTTCGACATACTTCGACATACTCTCGACATACTATTGGTGAAATCAGATCTTCGCTACGACCAGGCGTAGTTTTTGAGATACAGGTGGCCATGCCAGGATGAGCGCTCGTCCTAGCATGGCCACCAATGACCCCTTATAACTTTTGGACGGTAGACCAACAAACTCTGATATTTGGCGACATACTTCAACATAGTCTCGACATACTATTGGTGTATTCAGATCTTCGCTACGACTTGTAGTTTTTGAGATACAAGGTGGCCATGCCAGGATAAGCCTCATCCTGGCATGGCCACCAATGACCCCTTATAACTTCTGAACGGTAAACTGACAAACTCTGATATTTGGCAACATACTTCGACATACTCTCGACATACTATTCGTGTAATCAGATCTTCGCTACGACTTGTAGTTTTTGAGATACAAGGTGGCCATGCCAGGATGAGCCTCATCCTGGCATGGCCAACAATGACCCCTTATAACTTTTCAACGGTAGACCGACAAACTCTGATATTTGGCGACATACTTCGACAAACTATCGACATACTTTCTATAAAGTCAGATTTAGAGTTGGTGATGCCATGCCAAGATGAGCCACACAGCGAGTAGGCCCGCAAGGTCTTACACCATGGACAACATTGTGAAGATTGCGCGATAACCCACACCGTTGGCCCCGGTGCGGGTAGACGCGCCTTCCGAAGTACTGTGGAGCTCGAGATGATTCTAATTTGGTCACCCATCCTGTGACCCGGCATTGCGAAAGTTGCTTAACCCATTGACCGCCGAAGACGTCTATAGGTATTTCGGGCTCCTACCGCCAGAGTCGTAAAAATAGGACTATAATTAGCGAAGAGACTTGATGATACAAGAGAATGTTTGTTATAAAAATTATTGCTTAACTGTTACCTACTTATTGTTTTTTCTTCCATACATTCGACACCAAGAGAAATCATAAAATCGAAATATTCGCAAATAACAAAGAACGTTTTCAAGGATCAAAGTGAATTATTTTTGTACAACTCAAAAGCCGCAGTACTTATAGTCTAACATCCGAGTATAGAACGACCGTGGAATCACTCGGACCGCCTTACAGTGCGCACGTGTCGACATACTACTTTATTTTGTTTTGAAAATATTAATCAAATTATTGTGTGGAAAAATCTAAACAAAAAAAATTAGGAGTGCATAAGTTAGCAGGTGGTCTGCAACTACGTACTACGGGTGTTGCAACTTATTCGCTCAAGCTCACAACTTCGCAGCCTGCCAAAATCACTGGATACCGCGTACGTACTACCAGGCTTGCAGACGCAGCGTGTCGTGGTTTGCACGCTGGCCAGAAAGAGACCACCGTGTACCATACTACTCGTTCCCATTATTAATTGAAGACATCAGATGATAAAGGCACTATGTAACTAATAAAATGTTCTGAGTTATCATGCAATTCGCTAATAATGCTGTATTATTTTTATATATTATATTAATCAAAGAATGAGACTGGTATTGAAAGAAACATTAAAACATTGCAATTATTTGCTTTGTATGGTTTAGTTCACATAACGCCTTTAACCAGTTAATAAAATGTATTTTTTATTAAATGTTACATAGTGCCTTTATCAACTGATGTCTTCAATTATAAAGATCATCCAGCCATCCGAGTGTCCTATCGTCCGTAGCACGGTGCTACGACCTGCTTCTGCGGCTACGATCCTTTACGCTACTTGGGCTGCGAGTGTTTCTCTTGTACAAAGTCTTTCTGCTGCGGTTGACTTATGTTGTCCTAGTACTCGATATACATGATGCCCTGACCCGCATTTGCGACGCCAGCATGCCCAGGGTTGGCGATCGCCCGCACCAGAGAGCGGTGTACTGGTGGTCAGCTGATATTGCCAGCCTGCGTGCCGCTAGCATCTCGGCGAGGCTGAGTCTCCAGCACTGCCGAAGGAGACGCCACACGGACGTTGAGGAGGCCCACTTTTATGCCCTGTTCAAGGTGGCTAAGAAGGGGCTAGCAGTTCGCCATCCTGAAGGCCAAAATATCAGCGTGGAACGAGTTCCTGGCCGAGCTGGATAGAGACCCGTGGAGAAGGCCATATCGCACAGTGCGGAATAAATATCGCAATTCCACTCCCCCCACGGAGTCTTTTGAGCCAGGACTCTTGGCAAACGTAGTCAGCGGCCTGTTCCCGGCCCAAGAGTTCGATGCAGTGCCGTTTGTGCCTCCGGAGCTGGACGAGCCTCGGGACGTCGAGGGGATCCCCCGCATCTCTGAGAGCGAGATGGCGTACGCCGTTGACCGCCTCCGCCTAAAAAGAAAGGCACCTGGGCCGGACGGCGTCAATGGCAAGGTGTTGGGTATCGCCCTGGACCATATGGGAGGAAGGCTGACCGGCCTTCTCGACTGCTGCCTCCGCCAGGGGAAGTTCCCCAAAGTGTGGAAAGAGGGCCGGTTGTGCCTTCTAAAGAAGGACGACCGTCCACCGGACATGCCATCGGCCTATAAATAAATAATAATAATAAATAAGTCTTTTCTACAATCACACCAATTATCTAGCCCAAGAGAAGCTTCGAAGAAACTCGTTAAATGGTTACTAGACAACGGATAAACATACTTAAAATACTTAAATACATACTCATTATACATAGAAAACACCCAGACCCGAGACAATTTAGAAAAACAATAATTTCTAAATTGACCCGACCGGGGATCGAACCCGGGACCTCAGAGATGGCGACACCATGAAAACCGGTGTATAAACCACTCGACCAAGGAGGTCGTAGTAGTAGGTAGACCGATCGTCCTGCTGGATGAGGCGGGCAAGCTTTTTGAGCGTGTGCTCGCTGCCCGCATCATCGAGCACTTGGACGCTGGCGGACCCAACATTGAGGCATCTCAGTATGGGTTCCGTCGGGGCCTGTCCACGGTGGATGGGATACTTGCCTTAAAGCGTACTACCGCAGCGGCAGTTGCCAGAGGGGAAAGGGTGGTAGCGGTTTCGCTAGATGTAGCGAACGCTTTTAACACCCTTCCCTTCAGCTGCATCAACCAGGCCCTCCTGTATCACAGGGTGCCCTGGTATCTTAGAAGGGTCCTGAAGGACTACCTCCAGGGTCGGAAGATTCTGTTTCTGGAGAAGGGCGCGGAGCGCATTAGTGCTCGCCGTATGGTGTGCGGTGTTCCACAGGGGTCGGTCCTTGGACCTCTCCTGTGGAACATCGGATACAACTGGATCCTGAGGGGGGATTTCCCTCCCAGGATGGGTGTCATCTGCTATGCAGATGACACCCTAGTCACCGCCCGAGGCGGTGACTACCGGCGTACGGTTGGACGCGCGTCGAGGATGGCCACTATGACCGTATCGAGAATCCGCGCGTTGGGGATGGAGGTAGCTCTCCCGAACACGAAAGCCATGGTGTTCCACGGCCCTCGACGGAAACCGTCGGGCAATTGGAGCGTCACGGTGGACGGCGTGCGGGTCGAGATAAAGTCCCAGATGAAATATCTGGGACTCACCCTCGACAGCCGGTGGCGGTTTGAGCCGCATTTCGCCGAGATGGCGCCTCGGCTGGTGAAGGCGGCGATGGCGCTCTCGCGCGTTCTCCCCAATATCGGGGGCCCTGGGGTAAGCTGCCGCAAACTCTACGCCGGGGTGCTGCGCAGCATGGCACTTTATGGCGCACCGGTCTGGTCCGACTCGCTCTCTCGCAAAAACATCGCGTCCTTACGCAGGCCACAAAGGGTGGCAGACATACATGATGCGACGTTCTCCGCCCCCCACCTCAGCCGCTGTTCCTGTGACACAGAGTAATGACTCGGACACCGCCTCCGAACGCAGTGGCACAAGTAATAGTGCGATGCGTACGAAACGTAAGCGAGAAATTGGTAACGGCAGCGATTTTAATGATTTTAAGGCTGAGTTAACGGCATCATTCGCCTTCCTTTCGAGCATCGTAGAATAAAGGTTTACTGACGTTAAGCAGCAGTTCGAAAATTACCAAGTTCTTGAACAAGAAAGGGCAAGCGATAAAAGGTATATTGAGCAATTACAAGAAAAGGTGGAGTTGTTGGAAAGAAAAACTAAGGCGACAGGGCTCGAAATACGGAATGTCCCTACAGTTAACCAAAATGGGGATAAATATGAGTCTAAACAAGAATTGTGCTGCATTGTGAAAAATCTAGAGCGGTCGGTAAACACCGATCTCCAGGATTATGATATCAAGGATGTATATCGTGTTTCTTCAAAAAAGGAGACTACCAAATCGATTATTGTTGAGCTCAATAGTGTCATTTCTAAAGAAAAAGTTCTACAGGCAGTCAAGGTATTCAATAAAACCAAGCCAAAAGAAGAAAAATTTAATTCTACTCATTTAAATATATCAGGGCCACAAAAACCAGTCTTTGTCTAGGAAACTCTCACGATGAAGTCACAGAGACTGTTTTATTTGGCTCGCGAGTTTGCTCATATCAATGACTCCGCATATTGCTGGACATCAAAAGGCTATGTCTACCTACGAAAAGCAAAGAACCTCCCGTTGGTTCGCGTAGACTGCGATGAGGACTTGGCAAAGCTTAAGAGAGCAGTTTGACTATTTATTACGCTTTTCACTTAATGTCAATTTAGAACTTTGACACTTTACCTGTTAATTTTTTTGATTATTAGCTTAATTTTGCATGAACTTTATTTTAACTGGAATTTTTCTTTTGTATGTTTACTTTCTATGTTTCTATGTATTTCTTTGTTGATATACTGTTATGTTTTGCGGAGTGTTGCTGCTGGATGTTGGCTTTTCATAATGATTTGCTATTGTGTTGCCGGATGTTGGATTTATAAAGTAATATGCTTTTGCTTATGTTGGAGCGTTGCTGATGGTTGTCGGTTCTCAATGATGGTTTGCTGTCACGTATTGTATGTTATGATGGGTTTTATAAAGCAGTGCAATAGAGATTTTAATATTAGCATTCGATTCTTGTAGTGTTATAACAACAGTTAATGAAATAGATGAGATTTCTATTGGTAAATCTTAGACATGTGATCCTGAGTCCTGTAGTAGCTTAATCGTTTCATATGGCGTCGCAAATTCACTTAAATTATTAACACAAAATATAAGGAGTATAAATAAAAACATAAACGACTTCAAAGTTTTACTTTCTAGAATAATTAACTGAGACATAGAACACGAAAACAATTCAATATCCTAATCTAACAAATTACGACACTTTCTTTTCCAAAAATAACAAAAACCAAAACGATGGTATCGTACTCTATATAAAGAGCGGTTTGAACTTGGTAATTGAATAACCAGATTTTAATGATGCTAGCTGTCACTTGATAATTAAATGGCTTTGGGCACAATTATCACCGCTATCTCCATCGAAAAAAAAAAATTCTGATTTCATTGAATCAATGGACAACCTATTAATCAAGGACAATTCATTTAAAAATATTATTATTATGGGGAATGTTAATATTGACGTAAAATATGAAAACGAAGATCCAAACTCAGCTGAATACCTAAATTTGCTTGCTTCCCATGGTATTTTGAGAGGTCATACCTATCCTACTAGAGGCAATAACTGCATCGACCATGCTATGGTAAAGACAAGGTGCCCAGTCATTACTATGGTTATAAACTTTCCCCTAACTGATCATTTTGCCGTCTTAACATGTATTGATACCAGTTCATTATCAACACAAAAGGTCAAGTTAGTTACGAAGAAGGTTAACTACGAGACACTTTTGAACGATATTAAAAACACAAACTTTGATGATATTCTGAACTCTCAAGATGCTGACTGGGCTGCTGAGAGACTAGTTAATCTACTAGCAAGTTACACCATAAATAGAACCATTAGAGTAATTGTTTCTAAAAAATTTCGATGTCTGAAGCCCTGGATCACTCAAGGGCTGATACGCTACATGAAAAATCGTGATAGGATGCCTCTTAGATGTAAGATCGACCCCAACAATGTGATCCTTATTACTACATATAAACGCTATAGGAACCACTGCAACAATTTATTGAAGCGTCTTAAGAAAATATATGAACAAAACAAACTCAAAAAGCACACCAAAAATCCGAAAAAAATCTGGAGTAGGACCATCAAAAACATTGTACACTTGAATAAAAATAAAGCTATCCCTACTGATCTTTTGAGGATTGCAGACACCCAATAAAACTCTGTAGAGTAGTCTACTAATTATTTACATAGGTAAAGGCAAAGCCAATAAAATTTCTTCTTGTGATCATAAAAATGCTTTAGACCAATTTACATATACTGCAGTACCTGCCGCTTGTAACTCCATGGCTCTAGTTGAAGCAACTTATGACGAAATAGCTGCTCTCATCCTCAATTTAAAGAACGACTGTGCTGTTGAATGGGACGGCATTTCTAACAAAATTTAAAAAATTGCTTTACATACGTTGTGCCTCCAATCACACTTATAGTAAACTTGTGTCTGCGGATGGGAGTGTTTCCACAAATATTTAAAATATCGATCATTCACCCAATACATAAAGCAGGTAAAAGAGACTGCGTCGAAAACTATCGCCCTATATCTGTCTTGCCGGCTCTGTCTAAGATATTAGAAAAGATCATGAACAAAAGATTATTGTAATTTCTCGACAAAGAAAATTTCCTATCTAAAAATCAATACGGATTTAGAGCTGGTAAGTCTACTTCTGATGCGGTGCTTCAACTTTCCAATCATATTGCTGAACATCTAGACAATAAAAACAGATGTGTAGGAGTATTCCTAGATCTTGCGAAAGCGTTCGACACAGTCTCTGTGCACCACGAATGCCCATTTTATCCAATTTTTTCAATAGTAGCGTACTGAAAAAATTGGATAAAATGGGCATTCGTGGATTAGCTCACGATCTTTTTACGAGCTACTTAACCTCCAGGACTCAAAGAGTGCAGATTGGAGAGCATGTTTCTGGGGACTCTTTTATCACTTTTGGTGTTTCTCAGGGCAGTGTAATCGGTCCTAGCCTCTTCTTAATTTATATTAATGATCTGTGCAACCTAAAATTAAATAATTGTAAGATTTTTACCTTTGCCGACGATACGGCACTTATATTTCATGGTAAAACCTGGGAGGAGGCTAGGACTGAAGCTGAAGAGGGTATTCGGATTAACCTTAAATACTACCAAAATCATAACCTTTGGGAAATCACAGCGGGAAATTCCCAACACTAGTTACAAAATAAGAGCTCATAACTGTTCCTTCACTGATCCCTCCTTATGTCAGTGCACTGCTCTGGAGCGAAACTGAAAAAATATTTGAATTAAGTATCTCGGTGTCCTCTTAGACCAAACTTTTACTTAGAAACCACTTATTCACATGATATCTGAGAGAACCCGCAAACTCATGTATGTTTTTAAATCACTTCGCCATGTAACAGATAAAAAACTGATAAAAACCATTTACTTTGCCTCGGCACAATCTATATTATCGTACTGCCTCGTAGCTTGGGTGGAGCTAACAAATCCCACATGATCATAGCAGAAAGAGCCCAACGTGCGCTGCTTAGGGTCATGGCGTTTAAGCCGTATAGATTTCCAACTCATGAACTGTATGCACTGTGTGATGTTTTGTCAGTAAGGCAATTGTTTGTAATCAATACCATCCTTATGCAACACAAAAAACTAAATTATACACCTCAAACAGCAGTCAGTATATACCTTTTTTATTCATAAATTTCAATGTTTTCTCGGATCATTTCTGTATAATAAAATTAATAAAATCATTGATATATCCACTAAATAACCATAATTGTAAACTTAAGATGACTATCGTATGATGAAGTCGAAAATTTATTCCACATTGTTAGATAATTTTGTATACCAAATAGTTTATTAGATAATTTATTACGATGGCTCCTACGTAAACTATCGTATCCAACATTTTGGGCAATTTCATGTTTTAAGCTATTTGAAACTAAGTAATTAGTTGCTATCAATTCCAAAAACAAAAAGTAAAAAAAGGATTTTTTTTCACGTAAATAAGTTAAGTAATATATTCATGCCGCGTAAATTGTTGTATCTGACTGTTGCGAGGATATACGCGGTCAAGGCGCGAGCGTCCGTTCGTTTTATTTTTGTTGGGAATATTTTTTTTTTTTTTTTTTTCTCTTTATTCAGGAACAAACAGTTACTTACAATTTATAATTGTATACTAAAATTAATATTAAAATGAACCTACAGTTCCCTAAAATAACATTCAACAGTAGCAAACAAAATGAAAACCGAAAATATCATAATTAAACATTAAAACCAAATTGAATTAAACAGAAAGATATATTAAAAAAAAAACAAGCAACATTACAACAAGCACACACATGCACACCAATCCGCCCGAGCCACAACACCAAGCCCTACAGAGGTCAGATCAGAGGCAATGCGTTGCGACCGGGAACAGACGCGCTCACGCGACTCAGCAAAAAAAAAAACTATAATAAATAGTGCAGTGTATCTGTCAACTAAAGTACCTACAGCATTCCAACCCTGAGTTACGAACGTGTGGCAATTGAATGATGATAAGTGAATCACAAAACAATGAAACGTGATTCCCAACAAAAGGTAAGGTAAGCCTTCTATACAATAATTAAATTTAACAAACGTATTAGAATTGGTACTTATAGCAAATAAATGAAGTAAACAGTATACATTTTAAAAACTGTAACACAAATTTATTACAGACGACAAGTTTAACTCGCCAAATCCAAGCAAGCAGTCGATATCGGCACCCATCGACATCAACAAAGCGGCAACCACACATTTGAGGCAGCCGGAAACATGGATGGCATGCAGATTAAAAAGGAAAGGTTTTGTTGGTATTACTTTATAAGTTTTTAATAGTGAGTGATTAAAATAAAAAAACAACTCGATACAATACTTACGCTCACAAACAATCATGTGCTTCGACACAGAAAGAAATCGATGTTTTTGAATTATTATCCCCAGAAGAAAACCTGTATGCTATAATTGAAAATTACATTGAAAACAGATTGGAAAGTAAGTAATTTTAATAGTTTACTTTAATTTGAATAAGATTGACGCTTTATCCTGTTTTTTTCTATATTTTTACATAAAAATATGGTATGTAACATTTACGATTTTTTACGTCGTTAAGAAAATTCCATATTTAATCGCTTGTACCACATACGATTAATTACGTTGTAATTGACAGTGTGTCTAATATCGGATTTGACACATACAATTATTTACCATGTGAAATAGCCCATTGTATCTACAAAATAAAATAGTTTACGTTGCAATTACGGGAAAAAGTGATATCTTAAGATACATTTTTTTATTTCAATGTCGCCCCTACCACATGGAACTGATTTAGTAATAATTTCAGGCCTTTTTGAACTTATAGAAAACAGTTTTTCCGAAACACCACCACTATTGTCGACTTTTAATTATGGTCAATTTCAATTGTAACACTTGAACTTAAAACTTACATGAAAATAAAAGAAACAATTTAGTCTTAATCATAGGTACTTAAACTTTTAGGGTTCCGTGACAATGTACTAACTCTACTTTACTTTACCTTATTGAGTACGTCCTAAAATCATTTATAGATTGCATAAATGATTTTTGCCCGTACTTTGTTAGTAAGTAACCTAAACCATGATTATCAGTCGGATTTTTCCGGCTATTCAACACGCAAGCTATTACATCGTCAACCTTTTCTGTTGACACTTCGTCCCCCAGATCTGAAACTAAAAAGATTAGAGACGACAAAGGTAATATTATAAGGAAATTGATCTATAAAGAGCCAGGTGTTTTAGGCACTGATTATCGAAGTAATCACTGTAATCATGTTATATTCCACTGAGTGTACGAACACTGAGTGGTTCGAAAAGCCGAGTGCATCAAAAAGGGTGTTAAACAGAGATGTGTTTTGTCACCTTTCCGTGGCTGTTAAATCTATACATAGACAGTTGTTTGCAAAATCTGAAAGATGATGAAAGTGGATTAAGAATGAATGAGTTGCTCGTCTAATGTCTTCTCTATGCAGATGATCAGGTACTACTTGCTTCGTCAGCGATGGACTTACAGGAGATGGTAACTAGAATGCAAAGATCTGTAAAAGGAAAATGAATGAATTAAAATCAGTGAAGGGATGAAAAGGAATGTAAGTAAGGCGAAAGTTATGGTGCTTGATAGAGACGAGTGTTCCACAGAGTGTGATATTGATTAAAGATGAAAAACATATTAAATTTTAATCAAAATTAATATGTTAAAAAATATATTGCGAGTGGGTTGGCAGAAAAATTTCAGTCCAGTACCTATTATGATTTATTAAATATTAAAACCTGGCTACCGCCAACAACGAACTTTGGCCCTGGCAACCTACACCACGCGTATACTGCGGACCGATGAGAAGGTTTGCGAACTGGAGGAAGAATTGAGCAAGATCCGGTGGGGCTTTGTGGGATTATCTGAGGTCCAAAGAGAGGGAAGAACTCGATAATCTTGAAGTCTGGTAACTTGCTCTATTTCCGGGAGGGCGAACAACTGTCCCAGGGTAGTGTCGGGTTTATCGTCCACAGCTCTCTCGTGAACAACGTTGTCAAGACCGGAAGTGTGTCGTCGAGGGTAGCGTACCTTATACTCAGAATAACCAAACGGTATTCGTTGAAGGTTATACAGGTATACGCTCCGACTACGGCACACCCCGACGATGAGGTGGAGGCTACGTATGTGGACATTTCTAGAGCCATACAAGTCTCCAAAACTCATTACACCGTTGTCATGGGAGACTTTAACGCAAAACTGGGCAAACGGAGCGGCGATGAGTTGACAGTGGGACGATTTGGAGTTGGAATTCGGAACCACCGGAGCCAACTGCTGGCGGAGTTTCTGGAAAGGGAGAGACTCTTCTGAACTCCTTTTTTAGGAAAGCTGATCACCGCAAGTGGACCTGGCTAAGTCCCGATGGTGCAACAAAAAATGAGATAGACTTTATCATGTGGACGAGAAAGCAAATATTCAATGATGTCTCTGTGACAACGCGTTCAAAACTGGCAGTGATCACCGGTTGGTAAGAGGCACATTGAACATTAATATCAAGCTGGGAAGACGTCGATTGATGAAGCCTACGCTCCGTCCTGCACCCATCCAAATCCAAAACCCCGAAAGCTTCCAGCTCAAACTGAAAAATCGCTTCGAATGCCTGAAGGATTGCGTAGTCGTGGACGATTACAACAACAGGTTTGTAAAAACTGTCCATGCGGTTGGGTCTAAGTTCTTCAAAGCCCACCGTACAAGAGGACCTAAAAATCTCTTGGATCATACTCTCAAACTGATGGAAGAGCGACGCGTGATGGTTCTGCGTTCTTCGGATGATTCGTCGCAGCTTTGGCGGCTCAATAGGCAGATCTCGAAGTCTTTGACTCGCGACATTCGCCGATTTAATACCGACCGTATTAAAGAAGCTATCGAGCTAAACAAAGGTTCAAAAGTGTTCGCAAGAGATTTGGGTATTGGGCAGAGCCAACTGACGACGCTGAAAGCCGATGACGGCAGAACTGTCACGTCCAGGTACGAAGTTATGGGAGAGGTCGCGAAGTTCTATGGACAGCTATACACATCAACGCGGCCACCTGTACAAAGCTTAGCTACAGACCCTAGAGCTAAGTTAACCCGACACTACACCGAAAATATCCCGGACATCAGCCTGTACGAGATTGGTATGGCCTTCAAGCAGCTTAAGAACATCAAGGCATCGGGTGCTGACGAAATTACGGCTGAGCTTCTGAAAGCACTCGGAAGACTAGAACTCGCAGCTCTTTAGAGACTATTTAATTCCGTCGTACTTGGAAGTAGAACGCTAGAAGCGTGGCATGAAAGTGTAGTTGTGTTGTTCTTTGAGAAGGGCAACAAGACCCTACTGAGGAACTACAGAGCCATATAACTTCTAAGTGAGTTTATAAGCTGTTCTCGAGAGTTATAACTAATCGTCTCGCACGCATGTTTGATGACTTCCAGCTAATCGAACAAGCCGGATTCCGAAAAGGCTTTAGCACCATAGACCACATACACACGCTGCGGCAGGTTATACAGAAGACCGAAGAGTATAACCGGCCACTTTGCTTAGCGTTTGTGTACTATGAGAAAGCCTTTGATTTGATCGAAACATGGGCCGTGCTACAGTCTCTCCAGCGGTGCCAAATTGACTACCGGTACATCGAAGTGTTGAAGTGTTTGTACGAAAGCGCCACTATGACAGTTCGCCTTCAAGACCAAAGCTCGAAGCCAGTCCAGCTGCAGCGTGGAGTAAGACAAGGAGACGTCATATCTCCGAAACTAACGTGTTTAAGCTTCTGGACTGGAGAGGACTCGGCTCAATATTAACGGCGTGTACATCAGTCACCTTCGGTTTGCCGACGATATAGTCATTAGTCATAGTCATTCAATCATTTTAAGAAGTTATGACGATTATCTATGTGAAGGTCTGAAAAATATGACAGACGTTGATTCCCCTACAGGGCGTTTAAACGGCCATAAACTTTAGAGACGGATATTGTTAATTAAAACTCAATGCTAAAGTTTTATTTTCTATTTACGTGCTAGGTAGTGGTTATAGATTAATAAAAAGTAGATATTGTAAAATTTTTAAGCAAAATATTGACAGAAACTTACTTTTTCGGAGCCATGGTGCCACCCAAAATTCTCACTTAACTTTGAAACCAAAGAAACAACAATAATCTTTTTTTTTTAATTTCTACTACTCACTCAAACAAAGACCTGTAGCATCTGTAATCTATATTGAAGAAAAATTAGATCACACTACACAAAAACTACATTTAATTGAGTGTAGAATTAATACTCTTTTTTGGGCGTTTAAAAGCCCCGTAGGGGAATCTGGGGAAAACATGGAGAAAGTTATGATGAATAACTCACCTGACCGCACACTTGGGTTATTATGGTACCCGGCAACAGATATGTTATCGTTTGATTTATTGTTTAAGCGCATCCCTAGTACATTTTAAATTTCTCACGAAAGCCTACGAAGCGCGAAGTTTTAAGCCTAGTTATATCAATCTTTGATATACACGGATTTCTCGCATCTATTACAATAAAAGGAAAGATCATAATGCAGCAAACATGGAAATTAAATATAGAATGGACGAACAAATAAACGAAGATTAATGTAATTGTTTTAAATGCTGGTTTGAGTTAACCAGCATTTAAAACAATTACATAAATCAATAATTACAAGACAAATCCGAATCCCGTGATGATATTTTTCCAATAATAAACGACAAATGAGAAACCGGTTCTCACAGATACGAGTGCTACGATAAGCTACGACGCCGTAGCCGCGTCTACGGGCGGCAGCGCTACGGACTCTGGATACGCTCGCGACACTATGCTTGCTTACTGGCGAAAACAATGCAGCGATGGGAGTTATAACATTTTGTTTATAGGTAGCAAAAGTCGAGTGACTCCGCCCGTTTAAATCAGTCACTATACCTAGATTAGAGCTGCAAGACGCTGTGTTATCATGTCGTTTAGCGGATAGCATAAAAGGAACACCGTATAAAAACCACTGCCTTTTTTATTGGACAGATTCAACAACCGTCTTGCATTGAATAAGAAATGATAAAACAAATTTTAAAGTATTTATTGCAAACAGACTCGGAGAAATTGATGAACATAGGTGAATGGAATTGTGTGCCTTCGGAACAAAACGTAGCACACTTAGCAACAAAAAATAGAAATTACGAGTTAAACAGTTGCGACGAGTGGTTTACCCGTTCTTTGTTTCTGCACCAAGAGAAGCAGAGCTGGCCCGTCGAACCTGAAAAAAAATTTAAAGATTAGTAACACCGAAAAAATCAAGCACTGACAAATTTCGACGGTTGAAAGCCAGACCTCGGTAGCCAAGTGGTTAAGGCAGCCGCCCGGAATGCGGAAGGTGCGTGGTTCGATTCCCGCCTGAGGTTGTCGTCTTTTTTCAGTGTTTAAAATTTACTTAAGTATATTTAAGCGTTAATAAAACGCTATATTATAAAACATTAATCTATAAACGCAGCTTCATCTTAACCGAATGTTCAAATATTTGTAAAAATATTTCTTTCGGATCTCAGAGGTGAAAACTTCTAAGATTTGATGAAGCAATGTTGACTAAAAACATAAGCATCAAGCACTGACAAATTTCGACGGTTGAAAGCCAGACCTCGGTAGCCAAGTGGTTAAGGCAGCCGCCCGGAATGCGGAAGGTGCGTGGTTCGATTCCCGCCTGAGGTTGTCGTCTTTTTTCAGTGTTTAAAATTTTAAAATTTTACCGAAAAAATATTTTTTTTTTTATTGAAAATAGTAATAAAATTGAATACTTTTCTGTACCGGATCCGAGTCGGTTTTCACGTTGGTTACGCTTGCTCCGTGCTACTGCAACCGTTTTGTTATTTACTGAAAAGTGCAAAAAGAAAGAGATAAGCGGACTGACCGACGAGTTTACGCACAGAGGTGATATACTACTGCTTCGCCATGCGCAAGCACAGAGTTTTGAAAGCGATATTAAACTACTTATAGAAAATAAAAATTTGAAAGCTGATAGCAGACTACGCACTACTACGACTACACCGATATTTGACCAAGATGGACTTATGAGAGTCGATTTACGCATACACGCCGCGCCTGGCGTCAGCAAAGAAATGAAGTCACCCATTATACTATATGGTCGTCACCAAACGACGAAGCTCTTAGTTTAATTTAGATTACCACATTCGTGCCGGATACTCATGCAATGAATTGGTGATAAACGAATTGCGTCAAAAATATTGGATTATAAAATTGCGCCCGACTGTACGTACCGTTGCGTCACAATGCTACTTGTCGCATAAGAAAAGCTGTTGAAAAACCTGCAAAACTCGGAGATCTTCCAGAAGTAAGGCTAAGCCATCATAAGCGAGCATTCACTGTTTGCGGCATTGACTTATTCGGCCCCATTGAGGTTAAAGGGCTTATTTGTCTGTGTATCCAGGTAAGAATGGTCGAGTTAGGGTTGTAGACATCAGGACAAAGACCGGAGTTATGAAGCGATCAGTGACACGTGTAGCTTTATTGTTTGGTAATGAGAGTCGTAAAACCGACACTAGGGGGGAAGATGTTAAAGTTGGCAATAGATCCTAAGTTTTCACCGATATGTAAACGTATTTTTTGCTTATTATTATAATAAATATTGAGCGGTCCGAGAGCGCGAGGTGGTCTTAAAACCTTTGATGTCGAGATACCTACATTTTCCGTTCGTTCGGTGCCTGCGCGCACCACGCGAGATAAATTCGCCGGCCCCACCTCGGTCGAGCGATGACAGTCGCACTAACGCCTGTCAGAGTGACACCCGTGCCGCGCGCTCCCGCACTCTGCCAATTTTTGTCTCCGTAATCGTCTTTTTATTTACCACTTTAACTCCTTCTCAAGAAGCGACCTACCATCCCTCACACGTACCGTGTCAAGGAGTACTGCCTTTTGCATCTGACCCTTGACCCAACCTTTTAGCAAGAGCCTCTCTAGGTGTTGATTGAGGCTCTTGGCTAAAAGACCGTTTGCCGAAACGACTATCGGTACAATAATGGTTGAATTTACATCCCACATGGCGGTAACCTCGTGAGCCAAGTCGAGGTACTTACTGAGCTTGGCTCTTATCGGCTTTCACGAGGTTCTCATCATTAGGTATGGAGATATCAACCAATATTGCCCGGCGCGGAGATCGGTCGACCACCACGATATCAGGCTTATTGGCGACAATAGACCTGTCCGTAATGATAGAGCGTTGCATGACCAATTTCGAGAACTGGCGCAGGTGCGTACTTATAGTACAGCACCTCTGATTTAACAAGGCCATATCCAAGAGCAAGTTGCTGGTGAATTATTCTGGCTACTTGGTTGTGTCTGTGCAATTACTCTCCGTTAGCAAGACGAGAACAACCGGATATTGTATGTCGGAATGATTCTCCTGGACGGCGGCATGCCCAACAGATGTCGACCGTACCGTCCGTCCGTCCGTATTATTATTATAATACGTATTGTAATCTGTTAATAGACATTGTGACCGTATCGCGTAACGGTGAAAGAATACTACCACCCCCTCTCTTCCCTTGGGTGTCGTAAAATGCGACTAACGGAATAAAGACTGCACATACATCTAACAGCACAGAGCAGCGATGGGCTCACCACCTGTCACACTGAGCACATATGCAGTCGCTATTTGGTGAAAAGTGGACGTGCAGGACTGCTTTTGCTATCCTCATTCCATAGTATCTGACTAACCCGTCGGGGAAAAAAGCCTTGATTATATGTATGAATGTATGTAATAGTCCTTGTTCTGACAGTCCGAAAGTCATTGAAGATATTTTGTCTACATACACACCTATACCTACTTATATTATTGTTAATTTTTATTAGATATACTTTAACTTAAAACAGCCTTAAAATATGCTTTCATCGATATAGGTAGGTACCATAATTACAGTAATATTTCTTGTGAAAAAGTTGTTCTAATTATGATGGATCTTCTAACTTCGACGATAATATCTTCCCACTTAAACTTTAAGTCCATCCAGGCCAGTATTATTAAATAAAAATATAAGTCTTACTTTTTTTGTATAAACATCGCGGTGGCCGAGTGGCTAAGTGTTCGGCGCAATAAAAGGAGGTCCAGGGTTCAATCCAGGTCGGGTAAAGTGTATTACGGATTTGTCAATGCATAGCCCGGTATTTGGCAAGCGTAGTGATTGAAATGAATACACTGAGGAATTGTTCGGCTTGATCCCTCCCTTTTTCACTTAAAATTTTACCGAAAAAATATTCCGAGCCAAAATTTAGGTCAAGGTGTACGTATCCGTATGTCGAGATGCTGGAGCCATTCGCAGCGCACAGTTGAAAACCCGTTGGAGCACGACGATCACGCAGTACCGAACAGAGGTCGCTACCGGTGTCGACCAGGAACTGCGTCTTCGAGGAACGGTCGGTGACAAACAGGCGACCAGCAGAGGATGGGCAATCGTCAGCCGCCATTACCGACTGCCCTTTGAGTTTTCCGCCTTATAGTCGCATGGGCGGATGCATGTTGTTGCCTTCTCCCCGAACCTAGCGTGGTACCAGCAGAGCGGGTGCTTCCGGTGGTTGGACTGCGACCGCTGTCTGGAGGACGATCGATTGCGGCGCCGGTTGGGTCGAGAGCTAGGTCTGTTGCCTTGCTGGGACGCGAGCTTCTGGAACTGCCTTCGGAGCTCAGCGATTTCCCTCGTAAGGTCACTAAGGACGGAGCTGGGACCAGCTTCAGTCATTGCCGCGACCCTAGGTGAAGATGAGGCAAGGTCGTTTACTCGATCCGCTAGATCAGCCAAGTCTTCAAGGCTTGTTGATGCTGGTTGCCCTGCGAGGACTGTTTGGATGCCATGTGGAAGACGGCTGATCCAGATGGTCTTCATGAAGTCGTCGGGCACGTCTTGACCAGCAAGGCTCTGCAGATGACGGAGGAAGCGAGAGGGCTTACGATCTCCGAGCTCCTCATGCATAAGCAACTGCTTCAGCTTCTTTTCATTGGAAGCCGTAAGTCGCTTGATAAGCTCCGTTTTGAGCTTCTCGTACTTATTCTCCGCTGGAGGACTGATAATGAGATCTTTCACTTCTCTAGAGTACTGGTTATCAAGCTGGCCTATGATATAATTAAACTTCGCGGAATCTCTGGTAATGTGATAGATCGCAAACTGTCCTTCGACCTGAGCAAACCAAATTTCGGGTTCTTTAGGCCAAAATGGTGGGATGCGAATGTTTATATTCTGAACTTCTCGTTTTATCGACACTTTCCCCTCACTAGTGTTGCCACCGCGTGCTTCATCGTCCGACATCTTGTTTTGTGTCTGTGTTTAGGGGTCACCAATATAGTTAATGCGTGTTCAGATCACGTCGGGGTCACCAATATAGTTAAGTAGGTGCACGGAATGTACGCTAATTTGTTTATAGTCCTACTAACTATTAATTAAGTATGTGGTAGGGCACAGTCAATAAAAACACCAACTTACGGTTCGTTGTATAATCCATACACACACAATACAGAAGGCACTACAAGATAGAAAGCACAGTACAGCACAGTAAACAGTTTAACAAAGAAGAAATATAGTTCACAAAAACGAGCACAATATAGTCTAAATATTTAAGCATATGACAGTCTAAATATACAAGCGAAAGCGGTAATGTTTATAAGCATAAGCAGAAAAGCATGAGCTCCGCGCCGTGATCGAGTCTCGACTGGCTGCCGCGCCGTCACGCGGCGCCGCTGCACCGGTGCGTGCGCACATAAGCGAAACCAAAGGCTTATGTATCTGGTCAACACACTAGTGCGAGGCGCATGTCGATAGACGTTGTCGATGATCGATATCGACAAGCTGGGTCGCATGCTATGTAGATATGATGTTATAATATTAATTAATGAACTGTATTGTAAATATTTGATAATAACAATAATGTTAATAACGTTATCTGTGCTGTTATAGTAAATGTCTAGGTATAAGTGTAATTTTGTAAATATATATTTTAATTGTAAATAGTTAATAGTTAAATACATAATAGTTAAATAACTTAAATCAGCTGAGTGTAGGAAGGTTCCCTACACCGCCACCGAGACCTGGTTCCACAACACTGTAGTTCGAGGCAAGAAATTTCGTGAAAAACGCACTGTAGTAGACCGCTATCCATCAAGGTGATGTGGTAGGAATGACAATCGATTGCGTGTAGTGCGGTGAAGGAGATCCGATGTACTTACTTAACAAAAAAAAATTACATTCTTTTTTGGAAATGTTTCTATCTCTTTTTGAAAGCAATGTTTTTTTTGACAGTTCGTGAAAAAAAGATAGTGTGTTTTTGCTCAAAAATTTTGTAAGTCCTGCCCCCCCTTTGCGACACCCTGACCGCCACCGTAAACATGTCTATAATGGCCTCATAGTTTTATAAAAGTCCGAAATAATCGTGACAACATTATTGTATATGGTATTGTTGCTCGATCGTACGTCAATAGCAAAATTGTCACTGAGAGCCCATTGATCAAAAAGTCAAACAAACGTCAAATAAGAGTAGAATGCCAATTTATTCTACAATGGAGTTACATTGGAACACGATTGAAGAGCAGACTAGCAAAATAGTCCAATGGCAGTTCAATGAAACAAAATAATTTTTTATTTTCTAAAATTTGTTTTTTGTCTTATATTAATGTGAAATAATGGTGGATTATTATCCGTTAAGTGTTCGTGAACGTGCATGAGTGTTGGCTAATAAAACAAAACAGTGCAACATCACTTTTTAAATTCTCTCAAGAAACCCGTATGAGATGTCAGTAAAGTCCCACATCTTTACTGGAACTCAACGAGTTTGGGGGGAATATCATTAAGCAATACACATTCATATTATCATCTACTTTAAGCATAATCAATGAACTCTATTATTACGACGGAAGACAAATATAAATGGCCACGCAATATTTAAAAAAAAATCGATTACGATTCCGTTACGATTAGATTGTGACTAGTTCTAAGTTTTTGCAGACTACCCAATTGGTGTTAATCGTAATGGAGTCGTAATTGAATATCAATTGAATATCAATAGCATGTGATCTTAACAAAATTAGCAGACTTGGGCCCCAGGACCTCCAGTATCTTCGTCACCTCGCCGTCTCGCCCCTGACAAGCTTAAAATTGCCAAACAAGAGTTCCAGTCCATGCTTGCTAATGGAACAGCCAGACCTTCGGAAAGCTCCTGGTCCTCTCCTTTACATCTTGCTCCAAAAAAGGACAGTGGCTGGCGTCCGTGCGGCGACTATCGCATGTTGAATGCCCGCACTGTGCCTGATAGGTATCCGGTTAGGCATATACATGACTTTGCTCACTCGATTGCTGGATGCTGGGTCTTTAGTACCCTTGACCTTGTAAAAGCCTTTAATCAGATACCTGTCAGTCCAGACGACATTCCCAAGACTGCCATCACCACGCCGTTCGGACTCTTCGAGTTTCCATTTAAAGAAACCTAAAACTGCGAGTTATCCGCCATGGTTTGATCGTAGGTTGATTAGAGCTTTAAAAGAAAAATATTTAGTCAGGTGCCGCTTTAGGAAATATAAAAATCCTATGGATGAATTGGAGCTCAAACTGCTAAGTGCGCGATGCACGCGTTTAGCTACTCACTGTTACAAAAGCTATATTACAAAAGTAGAAAAGCAAATTAACCAAAACCCGAAACTTTTTTGGTCATATATAAAGGCTAAGCGTGGTGGAACTGGCTCTTATCCTATTAAAATGACGGAAGGTACTGAATCTTCTTCAGACCCAAAAAAAATTTGCGACTTCTTCGCATCTCACTTCGCGGCTGTTTACGCTGACAATAGCAATGATGATGCTTCACAACATTATGCTCACTAGAATTACATAAAGTGCATGGAGAACTATGTTTTTCAGTCTTTCAGTTCCCCCGCTAAATCTTGATTCCGTCTTAAAGAAGTTAAAATGCATAGATGGCAATAAGGGAGCAGGTCCTGATAGAATCCCACCCATTTTTATACTAAGATGTGCGGAATGTTTGGCGGAACCGCTCTTAGCTATCTACAACAAGTCTTTGAGTACAGGTATTTTTCCCTCATTATGGAAGACAGCTAAGATCGTTCCCGTATTTAAATCAGGCAGTGAAAATCGGGTCCATAATTATAGACCAATATCCATAATATCTTGCCTTGGTAAGGTCCTAGAATCATTAATCTGTCCAAGTATACAAAATCACACTAAACAATTTTTTAGTACATGTCAGCATGGTTTTGTTGAACACAGATCCACAACCACAAACTTGGTAGATTTCTCTGAAATGTTGTTTGAGGCTCTTGACGATGGCAAACAAGTGGACGTTATTTACACCGACTTTAGCAAAGCTTTTGATAGAGTTTCTCATCAGATATTATTGCACAAGTTGTCGGCATATGGCCTCAGTGATGCTTTGTTGAGGTGGATAGGATCCTACTCGCATAATCGTAAATTCTTCACAGTAGTCAATGGGTTTCAATCGGATTTAGAGTGTATCAATTCAGGCGTGCCACAGGGATCTCATTTAGGGCCAATCTTGTTTAATATTTTTGTGAATGATATACCGAACTGTCTTACATCATCAAAACCAATTATGTAATCTGATGACTTAAAGTTTGGTAGAGAGATCAAAACTTTAGAGGACTCAATTTTACTTCAAAGCGATCTCAATAAAATCGTTGAATGGTGCAAAGTCAACTGCATGGCATTAAATACGAATAAATGTTTTTACATTAGATTTGGTAGAAAGCAGAAATTAATTGATCACAAATATACTGTAGGTGATACTTGTATTGAACAAAAAGGTGGTTGTTCGAGATTTAGGTGTTATGTTTGATAGTAAATTGACGTTTATTCAGCACATAGACAATGTAGTGAATCGGGCCTCTAGAATGCTTGGTTTTGTCATAAGAAATATTAAGGACTTGCGTAGTAGCAAAACAAATTTTTTACTTTTTAATAACCTGGTGCGAAGTGTATTGGAGTACTGCAGTGTCGTCTGGAGGCCGCATTATGCTACACATAGCTTACGCATGGAGCGAATTCAGAAAAGGTTTGTCTGGCACCTGATGCATTCATGTGGTATCTCTAAAAAGAAACTGACTTCGTATAACAGCCGTTTGACGCACTTTAAAATAAACCCTTAATGAATCGTGGACTTTCAAGTGACATATCATTCGTCTCCAAAGTCTTTAACCACAAAATAGATTGTCCTCAGATATTAGATAAAATAAAAATGCGTGTTTCGTGTCCATATAACCTTGTCGGACCTCTTCCTTTTTTTCTGTGGTTATCGGTATTGCTTAACGGCGGTAGATCGATTCACTCGATGGCCGGAAGTAATACCGATCACAGACATAACAGCTGAGACGGTGGCCAAGGCCTTGTTGTCAGGCTGGATATCTCGCTTCGGTTGCCCGACAGACATTATAACTGACCGTGGCCGGCAGTTTGAATCGGCCCTCTTTCAATGTCTGTCCTAAATAGCCGGATTCCAACATAAGCGGACAACAGCCTACCATCCGGCGTGTAACGGCCTGGTGGAGCGATTTCATTGGCAGCTGAAAGCCGCGATCGTCTGCCATGGCAACGACAGGTGGACCGAATCCTTACCATGGGTGTTACTGGGCATAAGGACTTCGATCAAAGAAGACCTAAAAGCCTCGTGTGCTGAGCTCGTGTATGGCGAGCCGTTAAGGTTACCAGGCGAATTTTTCGACGCATCTGCAACCGGTACCACAGACACCTCTGAATTTACCGCGCGTATTAGGGAGTTCGCCAAGAAACTGCAACCTTCACCTACGTCACACCATGGTAAGCCGAAACATTTATTTTCAGGGATCTCGCCACTTGTGATCACGTTTTCCTGCGTGAAGACGCATCACGTGGCTCACTCCAACCTGCTTACTCTGGTCCACACAAAGTCGTCTCGAGAGGACACAAAGTGTTCAGAATTATTTTTAAAGGCAAGGAGGTCACGGTATCCATTGACCGAATTAAACCGGCCTTTATACTTTCTGACCAGAACAGCCACGTCGAGGAAGAACCCCCACCAGGATTTCTCAAAAACTATGTCACACGATCCGGTCGGCGGGTGAAATTTGCTGATTTGTATCGCCCTTGACGGTCTCTGGAGGGGGGTGGTGTAGGGAACCTTCCTACACTCAGCTGATTTAAGTTATTTAACTATTATGTATTTAACTATTAAATATTTACAATTAAAATATATATTTACAAAATTACACTTATATCTAGACATTTACTATAACAGCACAGATAACGTTATTAACATTATTGTTATTATCAAATATTTACAATACATTTCATTAATTAATATTATAACATCATATCTACATAGCATGCGACCCAGCTTGTCGATATCGATCATCGACAAGGTCTATCGACATGCGCCTCGCACTAGTGCGTTGACCAGATACATGAGCCTTTGGTTTCGCTTATGTGCGCACGCACCGGTGCAGCGGCGCCACGTGGCGGCAGCCAGTCGAGACTCGATCACGGCGCGGAGCTCATGCTTTTCTGCTTATGCTTATATACATTACCGCTTTCGCTTATATATTTAGACTGTCATATGCTTAAATATTTAGACTATATTGTGCTCGTTTTTGTGAACTATATTTCTTCTTTGTTAAACTGTTTACTGTGCTGTGCTGTGCTTTCTATCTTGTAGTGCCTTCTGTATTGTGTGTGTATGGATTATACAACGAACCGTAAATTGGTGTTTTTATTGACTGTACCCTACCACACACTTAATTAATAGTTAGTAGGACTATAAACAAATTAGCGTACATTCCGTGCACCTACTTAACTATAGCGGTATTTCAGGACCGTTACGACTTAGGGATTTTCAAGCAACGAGCCTATTCCTTCCTTAAAGGCCGGCAACGCGTCTGCGATTACTCTGGTTTTGCGGGTGTCCATGGGCGGCGGTGATTACTTTCTAGGGGATGCAGTACCGGTTCCCTCTCAAGAACCGGGACTGGACCAACTCGACTCGCCGTACGCTCTTTCACCGGACTATTTCGATAGTACGGAGAAAATAGATAGCGCGGTGAATTCTCTTACTAGTTTGGAACAGTCAGCTGTAAGGGATAACTTGAGGGAGGCAGACGTACCAGTACGCCGGCCTCCCCTGGTTATCCGGAACTAGATCAAAGACAAAAACGCCGCTCTCTGGAGAGCGGTTTCGTACCTCACACCGGAGTATCGCTCTAAAGCAAGACGTCTTCAGCGTCAGGTTAAAACTCGCATCAATGAGTGGAGGAATAACCATCCCCTCTCCTTACATCGCTAATTTCTTTGTACTGGCACCTCAAAACCAACCGTTAGGTTGTGCAAGAAGTGCCAGACCTCCCTGCGCCAGTAAAGCAACTCGCGCAGGAGACCATCTGCTCTGCATTAGGTCTTGACGCCGAATCAGTGCCCGCCAAAGCGCGCTCTTCATTCGGTACTCATAACTAGTGTCTCAGGAGAGTTTCCCCGTGAACACGTGTAGTTCACTGCCTATTTTCCAGATAGGTAAGCGGAGCTGTCGAGCTCGCTCACTTCTCGTTGCACGAAGGGTATAACTCGCAGTTGCCCATTCTCGGGTCCTCAACTCTAAAGTCAACTTCCAAGTGTCCACCTTGGTCGCAGAGTAGTAAGCACACACACTTCTCGGATCCCATCCGGGCACCTAGCCAGTTCCCACGTCCTACGCGGCTGGCTGTACCGGAGGCTACGGCATGTAAAGGGCCGCCTCTACTAGTTTTCCAGACTATTACTGGAGATACCTACAGCAATGTCCAATGAGATCCACCGGACAAAGCTGCCAAGTTAAAGGGAAACTCACGTTCCCCGCGGGACTTTTCGCTTCAGGCCACACGAGACCTCTAATAAGCCCCGCTCGCTGTGCACGAGATTGGAAGTCCTGGCACACAATACCAGGACAAACAAACATTCCCTACAGCTAACCACAAGCCACTATGCCTGCGTCCCGTTCTGACGTACGCCTCTCCAGTCTTTCGCAACGTTAAGCCCTCTTCACTTAACAAATTGTAAGTGGTCCAGAATCTTTTTTGCCGTAAAGCACAAACGCTCCGTACTCTGTTAGGAATGCTACCTACACAGAGATTTGGAACTTCCAACTCTACAGCAAAATATCAAAGAAATCTCTAAGCGATTCTTTAAATCGACAGAGATGCACTCTAATCATTTAATACGCGAGGCGTCGGACTATGAGCCGGCCTCCGCGACTAGATCTCGTTATCGTAGGCCGAAAAACGTACTTTCAGATTCCCCCAACCAATCATCAGCCGCTCTTAATCGCCTTTTAGAGGCAGGAGATTCGTAGCCGCGTACGAAATAGCAAGCCTTCAGCACACTGCAGACAGAGTGCGTCATACTAGAGGGCGCGCCGCACTTTTTCGCGCATTACGCACATGGTTATTGAGTAGCGCTTGCATCACCCCCCTTCTTTCGGGGGGTGACCGCTACCGTTTTGAACCGCATGGATCTATCCAGGTCTAAGGTTTTCTAGGGAGTGTTTAGTCAGTAGAAGTCTGACATAACTTCGCCAGCCGCCTGGTGTCGTACTCATGTAGAGTTTACCTCCTCCCTCCCCTCGGTGTCTGCTTAACAGGCGAAAAAAAAGGAGCTGGGAAACACATGCACCGGCAAAGAATTTTTGAGCCGGTTGGTCTTACAGAGGAACTACTAGCCAAATTTTTTGGTACGAGTGCTGATAGTATTTTTGGGGGTTAAGTTACTCGCGTCCGTAGGTTTACCCTCGAGACCCTACACGTGACCCCTGGGTGGTGCTAAA
Organism: Scoparia ambigualis; assembly: GCA_963921215.1. Classification (NCBI taxonomy): domain Eukaryota; kingdom Metazoa; phylum Arthropoda; class Insecta; order Lepidoptera; family Crambidae; genus Scoparia; species Scoparia ambigualis. Next base: position 13,117,602 of record OY992528.1, on the reverse strand, counting down.
TGAGTGACACTAACCGAGTGGTAGAGCTACGCTGCGTTGCAGCACGCATTGGGTCGGCTCGCCCAGCGTAATACCACCCCCTCACGAATTTTCGGCGTGAAACAATGGCACTCTGTGCTGTTGTGTTTCGTCCGGCGAGTGAGGGTTCTGGAGACCCCTCCCCCCCCTCACAATTGGTATGGCAGCGAACTCTAATTTAGATTTACCCCAGGGGGGTACCGACACACCCAGTGTCGGAGAATCCCCCCCTGAGCGTTCTCGCTCAGGCTGCCCTACGTATTCTAGGGAGGGCAAAAGTTCGCTCGTGCCAAGGCAGGAGAAAGGCAAGACAATTGGCACCCCCTCCTACGCTTCGTGTGGACTTCTGCAACATCAGGGGAATCCACTCTAACTTGAGCGCCGTCCATTACCACCTCGAGACGGCGAAACCGGCCTTGCTCTTCCTCACCGAGACGCAGATATCCCCCCCTCCTGACATCTCCTACTTGCGCTACCCGGGATACAACCTGGAACATGCATTTGTGCCACGAGCCGGTGTTTGTGCCTATGTCAGGGAGAATATGAGCGTCCGTCGCCTTGGCAATCTTGAAGATAGGAACCTTTCCATCTTATGGCTACACGTCGACTGCGGACGCCATCTTCGCATCTACGCGTGCCTGTATAGGTCCCACAGCGGTAATATCGGAACTGACCAACTTATCGAGACCGTCCAGGCGGCGACGGACTCCCTTCTCCAACGGATCCCCTCGGCCGAGATTGTGGTATTGGGAGACTTCAATGCCCATCACGTCGAATGGCTTGATTCACGCACAACTGACCACGCGGGTAGAGCCGTTCATGACTTCGCTTTAGCCTACAGTCTGTCCCAATTGGTAACAGAGCCAACACGGGTTCCAGATGTGGAGGGCCATGCACCTTCTTTATTGGACCTTCTGCTGACCTCGCACCCAGACGGCTATCAAGTTTCTGTTGATGCACCACTAGGCTCATCAGACCACTGTCTGATTCGCAGCACTGTGCCTCTCACAGAAACTTCAAAACCGCAACCAGCGGCTAGCCGTCGAGTCTGGCATTATAGGTCAGCGGACTGGGATGGGATGCGAAGTTTCTTTGCATCCTACCCGTGGTGGCGAGTTTGCTTCTCGCTGGATGATCCTGATGTCGCCGCTGACTCTGTTGTTGATGTGATACTGCAGGGAATGGAACTTTTCATTCCAAACTCTGTGGTTCCCATTGGCGGCAAGTCCCAACCATGGTTTGGTCGTTGCTGCAAAATGGCGTCTCGCCAAAAGCGACAACATTACCAAGTGAAGAGAGCCGTGTTGGATGTGTGCCGGTGGACTGACGCTGAAGGGCTTGAAGGTGCAGACGAAGAAACAAAAACACTATTTTGTATTTTTACTTGAATTTAATGGGCACACTTTATGAACACAACATTCTTCTAAATTTCGACCATTGTAGGAGGGGGGACGGAAACGGAACATACAGACAACGCAAGAGCACGGCCCGTGTTGCCATGTAAAATTATAAAAAATATTTAATGTTGCTTGCAACATGCTGCGGCCTCAGCAATCATGTCTCTAAACTATTCGAAAACAAACTAGGTACTCTAAATATAATTCAAAGAAAATTTTACCATACGAGACATGAGTGTGAAACTGCCTCACAAAACATAAACTAACTCAAAAATGCAATTAAGTTTTAAGTTTATTAAAATTACATTAACCTATCTGGTAAGTAGTTACTTAACAATAACATTTAACAAAAATACTTTTAAATAAAGTACATAAACGAAAGAAAAGTCTTTTATTTTGGCTCATTGAAACTAAAACTCTATGATTATAATGGTAAGTAATAACTCAATACAGTACTACATACCATTAGTCATATAATTACAATTACTTAGTTACTTTCTATGGGTAATGCACTCAAACGTGTTACAGACCTTGTGTGCGTTTTACCATTCATAATCCTAACTTCTACAGCGCGCACATTTTTATCTGTGCCAGGAAATACTCTGGTCACTCTTGCCATAGGCCAGTACATAGGTGGTGTATTGTTTTCATGTAATATTACAAGTGAGCCTATCTCAATATTAGGTACAGCCTCTCTCCACTTAGGACGAGATTGTAAAAGGTTCAAATAATGTTTATGCCAAACTTTCCAGAATGACTGTTGCATACTAGAACATATTTTCCAAAATTTAAGTCTATTTTCTGGAATATCTGACAAATCTTGTTCAGGATAACTATTTAAAGCCGTGCCAATCAGAAAGTGACCCGGTGTCAAATAGGAAAAATCATTAACGTCACTTGACAATGGAATTAAAGGCCTACTGTTTAACACTGCTTCAATTCTACATAAAACGGTAGCTAGCTGTTCATAAGTCAACAATGCTCTTTGAACTACTCTTTTTAAATGGAACTTAACACTTTTTACTGAAGCTTCCCATAGCCCACCAAACACAGGCGAATAACAGGGAATAAAATGAAACTTTATTCCTTTATTAGAAGCAAAAAATTGAACTTGCGTTTGGTGTTCTTTGGATGCTTGAAGCTTATAAAACTCATCTAATTTAGTTTTTGCGCATTTAAATGTCGATGCATTGTCACAATAGACGTCTGTAGGCAGCCCTCGTCGCGATATAAATCGACTAAAACAAGCAAGGAAAGTGTCTGTTTTTATATCAGATAAAATTTCAAGGTGCAACGCTTTTGTGACAAAACATACAAATACACAAATATAACCTGTGGTTTGCATTGATCTTCGTATTGAAGACTGTTTTACAGTGATTGGACCACCAAAATCAATTCCTATTTTTTGAAATGGTCTACAAACATTGACCCTATCATGGGGTAGGGAACCCATTAATTGTTGAGATAATTTTTTTTTTAATTTAAAACAAATTATACATTTATGTATGACTTTTTTAATTTCACGTAATGCATTAATAATCCAAAATTTTTGATTCAATGATGAAAGTACAAGCCTTTGTCCTGCATGGAGGTTTTTTAAATGTTCATTTATTATTATTAATTTTGTTACTAAGGAACCTCTAGGCAGCACAATTTGATGTTTTTGTGAATAAGGTATATTGGCGTTTTGTAAACGACCACCGACTCTAATCAAACCTTTTTCATCCATGAAGGGATACAAAGCCTTTAGGCTACCTTTTACAGAATCATTATTTTTCAAACTATTTATTTCGTCTTTCATATAAATTTGTTGCTCATGCTTTAATATTAATAATAATGAATTATTTAATTCCACGCTAGTAATAAATGGATGTAAATTTTTATTTAACACATTGCATGTATTGTAGCCAAATCTTATTACATAAGCAAGAACCCTTTGCATTTTGCCTATGTCAGAATATTTGTATAAAAAATCTAGACACAACCTGTTATCATTTGTATTGGTACAAGCCATTACACTCGAAAACTCAGAGACGTCAGAACAGTTTTTTACCTCAGGGAGAATGTCAACTGCTGGCGCTCCTGTATCTGGCACTGTATAATGCCTGTAATAAAGAAAATCTGGCGCTTTCCACCACAGCTGTTGATGTTCTAGGTCATGCGGCAACACACCTCTGCTTAAACAATCAGCGGGGTTGTCTTTGGTGTTGACGTATGCCCACGTGAAACCATCTGTAAGCTGTGATATATTTTTAACCCTGTTAGCGACATAAGTGTTAAGCTTGGCAACGTTTGTACCTATCCACGCTAATGCAATCTGTGAATCAGAATATAATATAGTGTTATTTATTTTTTCTTTTAAAGACAATTTTTTATGCACTCTGTTAATAAGCTTGGCAAGCAATAATGCTGCGTTAAGTTCAAGCCTTGGAACAGTTAATTGTTGTCGTAAAGGGTTGACCCTAGACTTAGAGCACATTAATGAAATTTTGACATTGCCCTCACCATTAATAACTCTTAAGTAAATGCAACACCCGTATGCGACTGAGCTTGAAGCATCCGCGAAACCAATCAACTGCAAGCACTGTACTTTTGATGAATGCGTGTAGCGATTTATATTGATAGGCTTCATGACTTTTAAGCTATTATAGAACTCATGCCAAAGTGCTTGCAATTCATCATGAAGAACAGAATCCCAATCCATGCGTGCTTGCCATATTTTTTGCATAATGACTTTGGCCTTTACTACAAGTGGCCCTGCCAAACCCAATGGGTCATAAAATTTACTGATAAAACTAAGCACTCCACGCTTGGTATTTGGAACTCCATCCAATTTAGGCGCAGAAAGCGTCAAACAGTCAGACTTGATATTAAAATTAATACCTAATGTTTTCAAGTGCACATCGTTCTTTTGCAAATCAATTTCGTCAAAATATTGTTTGTTTGTAGGAACATCATGCAAAACTTCAACTCTATTGGATGACCATTTATGTAATTGAAAGCCCCCAAGGTCCAGAAGCTTGCACAGCTGCTGCTTAGACTCTATTAATGACTCCAAAGAACTCTCTGTGGCTAAAATATCGTCGATATATGTTTGGTTTTTCAAAATAAAAGCTGCTTTAGGAAACTGATCCTTGTAACGCTCGGCTAACTCTAATAAACAACGAGTAGCTAAAAATGATGAGCTTTTAAGCCCATAAGTGACTGTATTTAATTGAATACAATCAACTTCCTTTTCCGGAGATTCTCTCCAGAGAATATTTTGTAATGAACGATATTTATAATTTAAAGAAATGGCACGAAACATGTGCGTAATGTCAGTTACAAATACAAATTCTTCCAAGCGAAACAAAATTAAAATATCGAATAATTCACTCTGTACTACTTGACCATTTAAAAGTAAATCATTGAGTGAAACTTTTTTATTAGTTTTCATAGAACCATCGAATACAGTCCTACATTTAGTGGTCTTTTTATCCATCCTTATTACAGGGTGGTGTGGCAAAAAGTAGACTGGGTCACTGCCAAGATCATACTTTGCAATGTCTATTTTGGAAGCATGACCTAAGTCAATATATTCTTGTATGAAATTTTTGTAAAGATTTAATAAACCAGGATCTTTATGTAATCTTGATTCTAAATTGTAAAATCTTTTTAAGGCTAGGTATAAAGAATCCCCTAGATTTTCATTTACAGAGGTTAGAGGCATTTTAAGAGGTAAGGCAACTTCAAATTTGTTATCAATAAGCTGTACATTATTTTTAAATATTTCCTCGCAGGCACTGTGTTCTGACAAGTTTTCTTTGAAAACCTCAGGCACTGACTCAGCTTGCCAAAAGCGGGTTATAGTGTCATTAAGGTCAGAGTCACATTTAGTACAAAGCAAAGATACTTGCTGTTGAGCAGGAGGGCCGGCAACATTACCAGCTATGACATGGCCAAACTGTGTGCTAAGAAGCGTTGGGTAGTGAGTGACATTTGTGGTGTGACTGGCTGCTGGCTGCACTGCAGACGGCTCGGCGGCGCGTGCAGGCTTAGCAGGCAGTAAGACCTGGAAAAATATGTCAGCTCCTAATAATATATGTATATTACTTGGCACATGAAAATCATTGTCTGCAAGAGTGACACCGGGAGGCAAAACTAGCTTTGACAGGTCAATTTTTCGCAGTGGTAGCTTGCATGTTATTTTATCTATAACAAAACATGACACTTGTAATTTAAAATTATTTACAAATGAATAAATTTGTAAAGCTACATATTTTTTTATTTTATTAACGGTGTTGCCAATACCTATGACTCCTGACTCAACTGATTTTGGCTGTAACTTTAACATATCAACAAGTTCTGAAGTCACTAAAGAAACCTGAGCCCCACTGTCCAATAGAGCCTTTACATGTACCTCTTTACCATCTCCTGCAACAAGCTTAACCTTGGCGGTTGGCAGAAGCACCTGTGTGCTTGTAGTATTCGACAGTAAAGTCACAGGAGTAGAAACTGTGTCTTCATGCAATAATGTGTTATGTTTATGCTTGCAGATATTACATCTAAAGTGATACCTACAAGGTTTAGTGTGGAAATTCAAACATGTTTTACACAATTTGTTGTTTGATACAAATGCCACACGATCAGTGATGGACATTAATTTAAATTTTCCACAAGAATAAAGTTGGTGCGAACACTTACATAAGATACACGATGGCGCCTTCTTGATGGCCGCTATTGTAGCTGGAGGCTGCTTCTCTATAGCTGCTGCCCCACAAACCATTTTGACAGGACCCTTATCATGGTCTTGCCTTGTTGGACGTTCTGAGTTCTCGAGTGCAAGAGCACGCTTGTCTAAAAATTCAATTAGCGTTTTAACAGAAGGTTCTTTGTTACAGGCAAGTTGAAACTCCCTGTTACAGATTAAGTCTAGCTTTCGCACAAAAATACACATTAAGATAGCATCCCACTGTTCAACATTGCAATTTAAATTTTTCAAAGCTGCTAATTGTTGTTTTATAACAGAAACAAAGTTTCTTATATTTAAAGATGTTGACCTAATAATAGGTGGAATGTCTAAAAGCAAATAAATATGTTCACTTTTGATTTTAAAAACATTGTTATATCTACTGTCTAAAATTACAAGACTTTCGTCATAACTTTGAGCAAGCAATGGCAAATTTTTTATCAAGTCAAAGGGTTCTCCTTGTAAAAATCCTCTTAAATAATAAAACTTTTGTATTTTATCTAAATCGCTATTATTGTCAATTAGGGAGTTAAACAACTCAATAAAGGTTTTATATTCAGAATATCTACCTGTAAAATTTGGTATGTTTATATTAGGTAGCCTAATTGGCGTATGCTTTTTATCATAATCGACTTTAGAAAATGAATTTAACAACTTCATGATGATTGTCAAGGTTTGTGTATATTTTTCCTCAACAACATCAGTGTCTTCGTCATCATCACTTTCAAACCCTAATATGCTCAAGTTATAATCCTCATAGCGAGTGTAAAGAGAACGGAGCCGCTCCTCTTTTACTAGGAGGGCTTCTTTAGTTAAAGAAATTTGAAATGAGAGATCAGAAAAGCTGTTGTAAAGCTTGGTTATGGAACCCTTGACTGTGCCTCTTTGCTTGATTAAAGTCGATAAATCACTACTTTTACCTGATTTATCCATTGTGTATTTTGCAACAATATTCCTTTATAATTAAGTACGCTATAACTTGCTATATTTAGTGCGTTAGAATCCTTAAACTTTATATGAAAATACAAAACACGAAGCGATTTCACTTTTTGAAACGAGCACAAAATGCACAAATCACAAAATGGCTGAACGCGTCTTCTTTCTTTGCGATGGATGAGCTGAGCTGACGCCGGCCGGCCGTGTCGAGCGAAATGCGTGAGCGGCGGTGTTGGGGTTCTCGCCGCACCAACCGCGCGGGCCAATGAGAGCACCTTCGGCTACCGCCGTCGACCAACCAGAGCGCGGTTCACTGGCGCGTTTCTTGAAGCTGCTTCCCAAGCGTTCGCCGATTGGGCAAATTACAACGCCGCCGCTATTTGAGCGCAGTGACGATCTTCTCGTATGCGGAAATGAAATTGAAAATGGCGACAAAATTCTGTCTTGAATTTAAGAATTTTTCTCTGTGTTTTCTTGTTTTCTTATATCTTCTTCTGTGTTTTCTTTTAATATTTTGATGTAGGTGAATTTTGAAATCTTCTTTTATGGCGTATGGTGACTCTTCGGCGTATAAAAGTACTGCACGAAGTGTTGCTGTAATATGCCACGCTACTGCTCAATATCTGCACAGACCTTATTTCCTTCCGAAGGACCAGAATGAAGAGAGCCGTGTTGGATGTGTGCCGGTGGACTGACGCTGAAGGGCTTGAAGGTGCAGACGAAGAAACAAAAACACTATTTTGTATTTTTACTTGAATTTAATGGGCACACTTTATGAACACAACATTCTTCTAAATTTCGACCATTGTAGGAGGGGGGACGGAAACGGAACATACAGACAACGCAAGAGCACGGCCCGTGTTGCCATGTAAAATTATAAAAAATATTTAATGTTGCTTGCAACACCAAGCCTGGGCTAATGCGGTGTCATCAAAGGATCCAAACACCAGTGCGCTCAGAAGGAAGTACAACTTTGCCGCCAGTTCCTTTAAGAAGGACATTGCCAAGGCGAAGTCATCATTCATAGGTAGAATTGGCGAGAGACTAGTGCGCCTTCCTTTGGGGACGCGTGCGTTCTGGTCTCTCGCTAAAGCTACCTTAGGGAATTTTTGTCAGCCGTCCCTACCACCATTGCACAAGACCGATGACTGCCTGGCCTATACTGCAAAGGAGAAAGCCGATCTCTTGTTCTCTCTTTTCGCTTCAAACTCGACCATGGACGATGGGGAAAACTCTCTACCAACCACACCGCATTGCGCTTGTACAATGCCAAACGTTCATTTCCTGCAAAGGTCAGTTCGTAAGGCTCTTTTTTCCCTTGATATCCACAAGGCGAGTGGGCCTGATGCAGTTCCACCCATTGTGCTTCGGACGTGTGCTCCTAAATTGGCACCAGTTCTAACGCGCCTTTTCCGGCTCTCTTAGACTACTGGCGTCGTCCCGAGCTGTTGGAAGACAGCCCTTGTCCACCCGATTCCAAAAAAAGGCGATCGCTCAGATCCGTCCAACTACAGGCCAATAGCTATTACCTCTTTACTCTCCAAAGTAATGGAGTCCATTACAAACCGCCAGCTCTTAAGGTACCTAGAAGAGAACCAGCTACTAAGTGATCGCCAGTATGATTTTCGTCGCGGTTGTTCGGCTGGTGATCTTTTAGTGTATCTTACTCACCGATGGGCGGAGGCAGTCGAGAGTAGAGGGGAGGCACTGGCAGTTAGCTTGGATGTAGCAAAAGCCTTCGACAGGGTATGGCACAGGGCTCTTCTCTCTAAACTTCCATCATACGGGCTTCCTGAGAAATTGTGTTCATGGATTGCCAGCTTTCTCACTGGGCGTAGCATCAGAGTCGCAGTCGACGGTTCGTGCTCCGACATGAAGCCCGTGAATGCTGGAGTCCCGCAGGGGTGTGTGTTGTCCCCTACTCTATTTCTTCTGCATATCAATGACATGCTGCATAACAACAGCATTCATTGCTATGCAGACGACAGTACTGGGGATACGCTCTACAGCGGGCGAGCTAATATTTCTCTGGAAAGCGTCATCGAGAGCCGGAATAAACTTGTAACTGACACCGAGAACATGTTAAGTCATGTCTCAGATTGGGGCCGACATAACCTGGTCCGCTTTAACCCCTCCAAAACACAAGTTTGCGCATTTACCGCGAAAAAACATCCCTTCGTCGTACCTCTGAACTTTGAGGGAGCTCCCCTTGATACCAATCCGACTATTGGAATCCTTGGCGTCGATATTTCGAGTGACGTTCAGTTTCGTGGTCATTTGGAAGGTAAAGCTAAATTAGCTTCGAAAAAGCTGGGTGTGCTTAATAGAGCGGGTCAGTATTTCACGCCGGCCCACCGTTTACAACTGTATAAAGCACAGGTCAGGCCGCATATGGAATACTGCTCCCATCTCTGGGCTGGAGCACCCCAATACCAACTCCTTCCATTTGACCGCATTCAACGCAGAGCTGCTCGAATTGTCGACGACGTGGTTATTTCAGGACGGCTCGATCCACTGGCTCTTCGGAGAGACGTTGCGTGTCTCTGTATATTGTACCGGTATATATCATGGGGAGTGTTCTGAGGATTGTTCGGCTTGATCCCTGCCGCTGATTTCCTTCACCGCACTACACGCAATCGACTGTCATTCCATCTAGCGATGCGCAGAATAACTCACTGTTAAGAGAAGAGTGATTACATCTTTTACATCCAAAGATTTACATCACTCTTTTATATCTTTAACTCTTTAACTCCCTGGTTCAGATATGAACGAAATGAGCTAGTGAGATAAAGATTAACTTAGTTGATTAGGCGTACGACAAGAAAGAGAATTAGAACAACCATCGGTATTTTCACACCTCTGCTTCTCAATTTAGAAAGCAAGTGAGTTTATTAGTTTTATTTGTAATTGTTTGGATTTTTTTTGTTCATTCTAGGTAGTTGTTACGTCTGTACTTGCTCTCTTTGTTCGATAATTTATTTAGCTGTTAAGTAATTAATTATTACTATTGGTGGAAACTTAACTGATATAATGTGTAAAATATATTTGTTATTCTTTAAACAATCCGAATTTGTGCCTTATTTGTGCCTTAGCAAAACTACCGTATAATATAACTCGCACTACGTATGCACGGGCGAAATAATATCTCTTTTTTACTTACACACATTTTAGACACATCTTTGTTTCTTTCTTTTCTCCGCAATGAGTTTTGACCAAAATACATCTTAGCTACATGGATATAAAGATATAATTGGAGTTATAGGGATATACGGAGTTAATCACTCCTTGCCTGGGATACTATATCTTTTGCGTTTGTCACTCCTGTGTTACACATCGTTAATTCCATCCACATCACCTTGATGGATAGCGGTCTACTACTGTGCGTTTTTCAAGAAATTTCTTGCCTCGAACCAGTGTTGTGGAACCAGCTCTCGGCGGCGGTATTTCCGGACCGTTCTGACTTAGGGATCTTCAAGAAACGAGCCTATTCCTTCCTTAAAGGCCGGCAACGCGCCTGCGATTCCTCTAGTTTTGCGGGTGTCCATGGGCGGCGGTGATTACTTTCCTTCAGGTGACCCGCTTGCTCGTTTGCCTCCTTCTGCTATAAAAAAAAAAAAGTCTGCACAGTATGTTGGTGATTCCTAAGACCAGCACGACTAGTACGGGAGAGGAAAGGAGAGGGAGATAAGATCAAAAAGTTAAGTTTAACCTTACATATTTGAAAGGAGCTTAAGCCCATACCGTCCAATTGTAGCGATAACTTGATTTCAATGCTAAAAGCCTGCCCAGCTGTGGGACTGATACAGTACTGGCTATATATTAATAAACTTTAATTTTTTCAGCTGAAAAACTTTACTCCAGTCACACCATTTCGTACACCATAAAAACAACTTCAAGACAGTTTTTAATACAAAAAAGCCCTACTGTATGTAAAAAGGCTCGCCTATTTGACATCGTAAATGCGTGGGTGTGGCAATAAAAAGTAGACAGCTCCACTGTACAGCCACGTGCAGAAATATGAAAGCTTAGGACGCCTTAAGTTCTTCGCGATACGAGTCAAAATAGAAAAAGTGTTGTACGCACTGCCGGTATCGACGATACCGACTGTATATGAAATTATATGTTCACAATATGCTACGTTATGAAATGATATTCGGTTTACATAGTTGCTATGCGGAGAACGGCCCGATTATTTGAATTGCGAAAAACGGTATCGGTTTTTCATTGAACCGACTTGCACTACATACATTCATATAATCACGGCTACTATCCCCGAAGGGTTAAACAGAGACTCGGCGATGAGGACATCAAAAACAGTCCTCTGCTATAGTCCACTTTTCACCAAACAGCGACTGTACATGTGCTCCAGCGTGACAAGTGGTGAACCCATCGCCGCTCTATGCTGTTGGATGTATGTGCAGTCTTTAGTTCGTTATTCGTCTTTTACAACACCCAAGGCAAGAGAGGGGGTGATAGTATTCTTTCACCGCGACGCGACATGGTTCCCTGGACTTGGACTAACCATTTTTTAATATTGACTGCGATTGTGTGCTTGAAATATGTAGCTGAGTGAGAGCCTTAGAGAGTCAAGAGAGTCAAGGCTTATTAGTTTTTAAAAATTTCGACTTGGAAGTTTGTATGGAAAACCAAAATGCGTAAACCCTAAGGGCATAATATTCTTTTGAGTTGCTTTTTTGTTTTTATTTCACGACTGGGAATATCTTGAATTCATCTCACCTAATGGTAAACAAAAACGTGTTAAGGCTAGGTGTTAGTGAAAAATTAAAATAACACGATCTTAAAATTACTTTTTCAAGTAGTAAACAGTAAAATTAAAATCTGCGAAAATAATGAAATATTGTTGAGACTTTATTATGTGAAATACACCCGATGGAAACACGATTTTATAAAGTTGGCTCGATAGAATAAATTCACAAAGTTACATATTTTTGTGTCATTTTATCTTCTTTTCCCGATTTTATTCTTAAAATAAGTGATTTGATATTATGAGTCATTTACCAAAATGAAGCTCGTAAATAACTTGAGTTATTATAACCGATGGTTTTTTATTTATTACATCTATCAATTTTTTAAAATATATAACGCGATTATTCGCGCCGCTTCGCTGTTATACCCGTCCCTTACCGTTGTACCGTCGAGAGAACGAGAGGGAAGCGCTCAAAATACCTCCCCTTATAAAGGGAAAAGCAAACTTCAACTAAAGAAGAAGAGGAGCTCGTTGCTTGTGGCGTAGCGGTGAAGGAATACTACCACCCCCTCTCTTCCCTTTGGTGTCGTAAAAGGCGACTAACGAACTAAATGCTGCACATTCATCTAACAGCATAGAGCGGCGATGAGCTCACCACCTGCCACGCTGAGCACATGTGCAGTCGCTATTTGTTGAAAAGTGGACAATGGTAGAGGACTGCTTTTGCTGTCCTCATTGGATAGTCTCCGAGTAACCCTTCTTGGATAATAGTCGTGTTATGTATGTATGTATGGATAAAAAAAGTATGTCCTTGCTCGTTTGCGCCGTTGGTCCTGGTTGTTTTCGTGAGATTGCAGTCGTCAAATCACAAGGTATATAGCGGTCCAATAATAAGACCAACAAACTGCCAACTTGCCAACAAACTGCTTTTGCAGTTTGGCTAGTAGGTACCTAATCATTTAATGTTTTTTTTTTTCTTATAAACATTTTATCCTATATCTATATCTAGCATTGTGAATGCAAAATTTCAATAATAAAGATATTTATAAGCAATTACGACTTTATCGATTGTTAATACCTACTTGCAAGAGGTGATTTATGAGAAAAGAACTAGAAATCCACACGTGGCACACATAGTGGTCAAGGTGGCCCCAGCAATCTGGCAGCAGCTGACAGAGGCGGGGACTCTTCAACTACAATGGGGAGTCTCCAGGGTGGAAGATCAGTCCCCGCTAATCCAGTGCTCCCGCTGCTTGGGCTACGGCCATATCAAGCGGGTCTGCCAGGAGCAGCTGGACAGCTGCAGCCACTGTGGGGGCAACCACTTATACGCCACGTGCACGGAGAAATTGAGTCCCCCCCGCTGCCTTAACTGCGAGAGAGCCGGCCTGGAAGAGAAGTTCCACAATACCTTTAACGAGGTATGCCCGATAAGGGTTAAGTGGGACAGGCTGGCCAGAGCTAAGGTAGCTTTCAGATGCTAAGGGCATGGCGTCGGTTCCAGAAAACAAGAAGAATTACGAAAAAATACAGGCAAACCTCCAACGGAATTAATAGAATAAATTATAGAAATTAAGTTAAAAGAAAGTAAAATTTAAGTAAGGAAAACTGTATTAGTATGTAAGGATAAATTGTAAAATAATGTAAGGAAATAATGTATAATAGTCCTACTAAGAAATCTATGTATATAAAAAAATTAAAAGAGAGAAAAAAGAGAGAAATAAAAAAAAGAAAAGATAACAAAAGAAAAAAGAAATAAAATAAAAGAGAGTCGAGCTCTTCAAGCTCCAGTTTTATTAAAAATCCCGAAAAAAATAAAATAAAAGAGAGTCTAGCTCTTCAAGCTCCAGTTTTATTAAAAATCCCGAAAAAAATAAAATAAAAGAGAGTCGAGCTCTTCAAGCTCCAGTTTTATTAAAAATCCCGAAAAAAATAAAATAAAAGAGAGTCAAGCTCTTCAAGCTCCAGTTTTATTAAAAATCCCGAAAAAAATAAAATAAAAGAGAGTCGAGCTCTTCAAGCTCCAGTTTTATTAAAAATCCCGAAAAAAATAAAATAAAAGAGAGTCTAGCTCTTCAAGCACCAGTTTTATTAAAAATCCCGAAAAAAATAAAATAAAAGAGAGTCGAGCTCTTCAAGCTCCAGTTTTATTAAAAATCCCGAAAAAAATAAAATAAAAGAGAGTCGAGCTCTTCAAGCTCCAGTTTTATTAAAAATCCCGAAAAAAATAAAATAAAAGAGAGTCGAGCTCTTCAAGCTCCAGTTTTATTAAAAATCCCGAAAAAAATAAAATAAAAGAGAGTCGAGCTCTTCAAGCTCCAGTTTTATTAAAAATCCCGAAAAAAAAGAAAGAAAAGAAACAAAATATGAAAACCAAAAACCTGCCAAAAAGCGGGAGCAGCCAATAAAAAAAAAAAATACCTACTTGCATTATTATTTCTTTCGAATGTGAGGGTAAACTTCACAGTGACGTAATACCGCTAGCTTGCAGCGTATCAACTACTTACTAGGAAAAAAATTCTACGAGTCTTCTGGGGTCTCGGTAGCTCAGTGGTTAGAGCAGTGGACCGGCAATCCAAAGGTCACGGGTTCGAATCCCGTTCGAGCTTTCCTGAGACTGGTTATTTTTTTTCTAGTAAACATTTTATCCTATATCTTTATAGCATTGTGAATGTAAAATTTCGATTATAAAGACATTTTAAAAAACCCTTATCCCTATGACTTCTTTAGTAATAAAAATATCTATTAATAGATTAGGTAAAACTTCTCAATAAGGTTTAGCGTACCTACGATATTTCTCCGTCCGCACCTAAGAGCTATATCCACCCACTATCATTGCGACATGTAGGTACACACAACAGCACATCTGGCTTTATAAAACTGTCAAAAATACTCAAGCGATTTTCAACTTTATTTTCTTTATTAATGGCTTCGTGCGATCAGCACATTTAGCCAGTGTCAAGTAAGATATAATATTAAGTAAGTATTTAATTTCTTTACATTAAGATTATAATGAACGTTTAATGATAAATGATTTTCCCCCCAACCCCTCGAGACTCAATAAAGTTGAGGGACTTTATTGAGGTCTCACACGGACTTCTTGAGAGAATTTGAAAAGTGATGTTGCACTGTTTTGTTTTATTTGCTTCTACTCATGCACGTTCACGATCACTTAACAGTAAATAATCCACCATTATTTCACATTAATATTCGACAAAACACAAATTATAAAAAAGAAAACAAAAGTGCAGTCATGACGCTTCTCTTTCCCGCCAAGAAGTGGATTTTCAACTTGAAACGTCGGAAAACAGAAATTTTATTATTTTTCGTAATTAAAATCAACGAAAACGTATTTTATATCATTGTTGGGTGTTGAGATCAAAGTCAATTGCAGATAGTTATGGCGACATACCCAGATAAGATCGTGGTTCCTAGCCAGGCGGACTTATCAGCCCTACCACCAACCAAACATAAAATCGAAAGTTGCTACCCTTAAATGTCACGACAGCGAAAACGGTGCGTCGAACGGTCATCAAAGTCAAAGTCAAAGTCGAAGTCAAATTATTTATTCAATGTAAACCTTTACAGGCACTTATTGACGTCAATACTAATAATAATAATATAAAAAAACAGTTAACTAACTTGTAGTTAAGACTTAACAACTAATCTAATGAGCTATAGTATGTGCCAGATAAATGTGCATCGCTACCCCCAGTACCACTGCACGCCGAAACAGGCAAGAGAGACTCTCATGACCAAGTGGGTGGAGGACCTAGAGGTCCCACAGTATGGCGCCAGGACACTGGACGCCATTAGGCCCGTCAAACAAACAAACGAACTTTGATTCGATTTTTGTAGGGAATAGCGAAGCCGTGTAGAATACGGCTCACACATCCTTCTAATATTATAAACGCGAAAGTTTGTAAGTATGGATGGATGTTTGTTACTCTTTCACGTAAAACTACTGAATGGATTTGGATGAAATTCGGCATACAGATAGTTTATAACCTAGATTAACACATAAAATACTTTTTATCCTGATATTCTTACGGGAACGGGAACCACGCGGGTGAAACCGCGAGCGGCCGTTAGTACATACATATAATCACGACTATTATCCGGCGACTAATAATATACTCAGGAGCAGTCCTCTACCATAGTCCAATTTTCACCAAATAGTGACTGCACATGTCATGTACTCAGCGTGACAGGTGGTGAGCCCATCGCCGCTCTATGCTATTGGATGAATGTGCAGTCTTTAGACCGTTAGTCGCCTTTTTACGACACCCAAGGGAAGAGAGGGGGTGGTAGTATTCTTTCACCGTTACGCGACACGGTTAAGAATACTGCCAACCCCTTTCCTCACTTGGGTTTCGTAAAAGACGATTAACGGACTAAAGACTGCACATAAATACATCCAACAACATAGAGCGGCGGTGGGCTCACCACTTATCACGCTGAGCACATGTGCAGTCGATGTTTGGTGAAAAGTGGACTAATTTTTGCAGTCTTCATTGCCTAGTCCTGACTAAACCTTTGGGGATAACAGTTCGAATCTATGGTTAGTAATCCGGTCTGACATGGTCCACGTGGTGTTGTCCGTACGAAGCATGCCAATTGCCAACGGTTGGAAGTGATAAATTTCAGATACGCCCTAAATTCGGGAACAACTTTAGTTTAGGGGTCACACATGTCTTTGTCACTGTTTTTTAGTTTCTGAGCACGATGCTCGACCCCGAAAGTTTTAATAAAAATGTTTGTTACGCACGCCGCATTGTTATTACGGTAGTATGAGCGCGTTGATAAATGTTACTTGCATGACCTTCATGTCCAAAGTTATTCAGGACCGTTTTATTTCACTTTTTCACTATTAAAAGCAATATTATGTTAATTTTATTGCTTTTTAGGGTTCCGTAGCCAAATGGCAAAAAACGGAACCCTTATGGATTCGTCAGATCTGTCTGTACTTTCGTATGTCACAGCCACTTTTTTCCGAAACTATAAGAACTATACTGTTGAAACTTGGTAAGTAGATGTATTCTGTGAACCGCATTAAGATTTTCACACAAAAATAGAAAAAAAAACAATAAATTTTTGGGGTTCCCCATACTTAGATCTGAAACTAAACATTTTTTTTTCATCAAACCCATACGTGTGGAGTATCTATGAATAGGTCTTCAAAAGTGATATTGAGGTTTCTAAAATCATTTTTTTCTAAACTTAATAGTTTGCGCGGGAGACACTTCCAAAGTGGTAAAATGTGTAACTTCTAAAATAAGAGAATAATAAAACTAAATATAATATATGATGTACATTACCATGCAAACTTTATCGAAAATTAGTTTGAACGAGATCTAGTAAGTAGTTTTTTTTAATAAATTTAAAAAAAATACATTATTATTACATCGATCAAAGTTATATAGATAAATGGTACGGAACCCTTTGAGTCCGACTCGTACTTGGGCGGTTTTTATAAAACTGTGCACTTAATTGCGCCCACTCTTCTCCAAGGAAAAGAATAGGCGTAAGAGAGATGGAGAAAAGAAATCCTGTATGCATAAGTGTTAAATAAAATTGAATGTTAAATAGAAAGGGTTTTCGAATATGAGGTTTCATTTTGATATTAAAAAAACGAGTATTTTTAAAGGACACAATGAATGTTTATTTCATTGTATATGTATTGTATATGCCATTGCCATTAACATTTGAAAGCCAAAGCCAAATGGCCGCCGAAATTTTCCATGACCAATTCGCACATTTACGGTATATGTCATCAATAACTTCACGAATTCCATCTTTAAGGTCTTGGATCGGTTGTGGAGCATTGGCACAGACCTTATCTTTCACGTGGCCTCAAAGAAAAAAGTCTAAAGGTGTTAAATCACAAGATCCCGGTGGCCAATTTTGATCACCTCTTCGAGAAATAACAAATTCAGGAAACTTCGGATCATTTTGATACATTTGCAGGACCCAATCAGTGAAGATACGATGTTTATGGTGATCGACCGGCTTGAGTTCTTGTGTTAACTAAACTTAAAAAGGCTTAAGACTTAAGTCCTTATGCAATATACGGTGTAATGTCGTTTGTGGAATGTTTAATTCCAAAGATCGACGAAGAATTGATAAACCTGGGTATTCTTTAACACTACTGGCTACAATAGCAATATTAACTTGTCTCAACAGCTCAAATTTTTCCACCTGTTTCACTATTGACGGCCGAGAAAGTGCTCCACGACGACCAAAAATTGCTTTAGTTTTGCGAACTGTGATAGCGACTGCACATTTGCTCAGCGTGACAGGTGGTGAGCCCATCGCCGCTCTATGCTGTTGGATGTATGTGCAGTCCCTAGTCCGTTAGTCGCCTTATACGACACCCAAGGGAAGAGAGGGGGTGGTAGTATTCTTTCACTGCTACGCGTCACGTTTAACATCAAAAACATAAACACATAAAAATCCCGTTTTTTCCTAAAAATAATTGTAGTGACCATGAAAGTTTAAAAATGTTATTTTACATAACATACACGACTATTATTGAAAGGGTTACTCAGAGACTTATTATTAATAGGTAATTATTCAATTTTATATCTGTTGGTAACTTAACGTATGTAAGTACCTAAATCCAGTTGTTTTCTAAGAGTAGATACTAACAGTGCGTCATTCACGAAGATGTATTTGTAGATCAAACAGTATAGCTTTGGAATATGATTGGTAACATATTTCTCATTTGGTCAGTAATCGAATCTAAGGCATATTAAGTAAAATTTTAAACACTGAAAAAAACGACAACCTCAGTCGGGAATCAAACCACGCAGCTTTCGCATTCCGGGCGGCTGCCTTCACCACTTGGCTACCGAGGTCTGGCTTTCAACCGTCGAATTTTTTCAGTGCTTGATGCTTATGTTTTTAGTCAACATTGCCAAGTGGTTAAGGCAGCCGCCCGAAACGCGGAAGGTGCGTGGTTCGATTCCCGCCTGAGGTTGTCGTCTTTTTCAGTGTTTAAAATTTTACTTATGTACATTTAAGCGTTAATAAAACGCTTAAATATGAAACATTAATCTAAGGCATATTATTAAGGCATTTCTACGGAAAGAGCCGATTTAACTACTGGTGCGAAAAAAGTAGCTTTAACATCTGATTACGTACATGAAATAAATCAGACATGCTTATAGGACTCTTGAGCTGATGGAGAGCATATCTAGAAAACAGTCCGATTTTATATTAGCCCCCAAAACAAAGTTTAATTTTTTTTAAGTTTAACGATTTTATTTTTAATTTGTTAATATTTAATTATTTTGTAGCTTTTAGTACATTATCTTCGTCATCATTATCATTCTTATCAATAAAACCGTTTACTTAAAAGAACATATTATCTCAATAAATTATCATAGCACGATTATGAACTCTACGCCATAAGATAGCTCAATTCTTACTCTTTTGAAAACAGTCATCAAAGTCAATAAAAGTCATACGGGGTCTGGGAAAATCTACGAAAAGTGAAACTACTCCCTCTGTCACAACTCTCCTAACACCGAGGTAAGTTGTGACAGCTGTGTATCTAGACTATATTTGATAGATAAAAATATTTTTATAAGTCTAATAAACAAAACACACCTTTTTTGGATAAAAGTACTGTAATTACCATTATATATTATTATATTAAAATTTATTTGATAATGTAAACGCAACACTTGCTTCTTTTGCTGTCAGCCCATAATTGGATGCTGCACATGTCAACAAATACTTAATCATATAATATATTTTCATCCTCTGCTGTAAACACCGTTGGACTAGCGTAACCCATAGGTCGATGGAGCCACATTAGTTACATTATCTTGACAAGCCTGTTTCTTCTTAACACAGGTACCTATGTAAAGACATATGTAGTTGAGCTTGTAAGAGGATGCGGCATTTCGAAGACTTTGACCTCCTAATGTAACTTCTTCGAAGGCCAGTTCATAAATGTCGACACGAGCGATGCCTCTATCAGTTTTTTGTGTATAATTATTAGGCATTCTGAAACAAAAAATAGCAATTCAGCATACAACACTAAACCACATGCCCAAATAAGTTTCTGACAAAAATGACACTTTTAAGATACTTTTTATGTTAGTTAGGTAGTAAGAGTGGACTAAAACAAACAAACATACATTAAACAGAGGCAAAACATTACAAATAACATGTACAATAAGGCAACGATAAAATAAACTTAAATAGGAGAGTTGTGACAGCGTGTCACAACTCTCTTAGGTGGCAAAAATCACGACCTGGTCAAAATAATAATCCGTAAATTCGAAACAACATGCAAACACAGTAAGACAATGCCACGCTTTCAAATTTCAAAAGCCACACAATATAAGAAAAAATAGCCTAACCACGATAACGTAATATGTCACGATATAAATACAATCAAATTTTTTATAAAAAACTTACTTTGCGGTTTTTTTTTCATGCAGGCGTCGTAGTCACGTAACCGCTTGCCACACGCTTTTGGCGCGTACTGCGTCAAGTAGCGCGTTTCTTTATAAACAATCGTCCGTTGTTGCCAGCTCGCTAACGGTCATATGTTTCCAGAAATCGTCTTTGTCACAACTCTCCTCTGTCACAACCTTCCTCGGTCTCCACCACTGTATACTACTAGTCAAGCCCCTTTCACTTGATACTCTTATTGAGGTGGTTGAACAAAAAAATGTAATCCACCATTTTTTGGAGGCGACCATTCTGGATTTACAATGATACTGAATAATATGCATAATGGTCTTGTCATCAGAACTAAAGGTGTGTACCAAATTTTAGATTAATTGGTTAACAGGAAGGGGGCAACATTTTAAGTATTGACCCAACATCAACATTAACAACATTAACAAACAGGTCAAGCTAAATAAGAAGTGTTTCGGTGTTTTTGAGGTCGAGCAATTTGTCAATTTGGGGTGGTTTAAAAATTATTAACCGAGGTCAATCATAAGTTAAATTTGTATGTACATATTTATTTTTTTAATATTAGAAGGAGGCAAACGAGCAGGCGTGTCACCTGATGGAGAGCAATCACTACTCTCACTGGCCGGACGCAACACAACAGCACCAAGTGCTATTATTTCACGCCGGATATTCGTAAGAGGGTGGTATTTGGTATTACCCCGGGCGAGCCGGCCCAATGCGTGCTGCAAAGCAGCGTGGCTCTACCACTCAGTCAGTGTCACTCATTTAGCACCACCCAGGGGTCACGTGTAGGGTCTCAAGGGTAAACCTACGGACGCGAGTAACTTTAACCCCCAAAAAATATAATATAATTACGTTGTATCTGTTTAAATGTTATTAGTAAGTAAATTGTTCAATTTTATAATATATCAAAGTTATTTGTTAGATTGTGGTTTTTCTCAATTTGGTGGATCTCCATTCCCTGGATTTTAGTGCACAGAATTGAGAGATTCCACACCGAATTTAGATATTGTTAAAAATTACCAAATAATAACACTGCTGTATGGACTACAATGAGGATTAAGTAACTTTATTAAAAGCGTACTTAGGTTTATTATGTAAAACAAGATCGATGTCCTGAAGTAGATTAGGAAGTAGGTTAATTTTTTTTAGGTGGGAAAATTAACTACATACCAAAAAAAGAAAAGAAAAAGTTTACGGGAAGAATAAGAAAGGCAGTAATAAAAAAATATCCAATATTGTATACTTATAAACAACAAAACGCTAAGATATAAAAAAATCTGAATTCGGTGCGACCTCAAATTTGTAATCAACATAACTCGAGAGAGAACCATTTAATGTAATTTGGTCTTGTTACTAATAAGTTGCTAGGAAAGGGTTAATAAGTACTTAAATATATGTGATAAATCTGTTTACAAAACGAAATTTAATTTTTACTACCACTGATTTGAAGAAAAAACTGCCCTTCCGTAGAAATGCCCATTATCCCCATTGCTATTATTATGAGAACGGCAGTGGAGAACATTTAAGTGGATCTTCAAGACAGGTGTAGTGTCTACTTGCATATATTATTATTATAATATTAGCCCTGCAAGTTCTTCGAAACTTTAGGCTAAAATTATTGTAACGGACAGATTAATCGGTGATCAAATTAATGGTTAGGTACGTAGAGAACGAACAAATTAATGAAACTATTAGTTTCGGAATCAATTAGGGATTGGAATTTGTATAATGATTGATTTGATAAACAAAACAATAGGGCGATACCGCATCGCATCCGCTTGCGTTTGATTGTATACGCATACAATGTGAATAAAAGAAAATCTTAGAAAATTTTAGACGCGGTACTTATGTAACGAATAAAAAATGTTACCATCGCCTTCTAGGAATTTGCACGTTTGCTACAGCGCCCTCTCTTGATAAAAAACTGAAGCTGCTATTTACGTAAATATGAAGTTTTACTTATTGTTACGAAATTGATTGGTATTGATGTTTAAATTAACAAGTAGCTTCTGTAGAGGATAGATATTCATACCATGTAAGCATAGCATCATCATCGTTTGCGTGTGATTGTATACGAATAAAAGAATAGCTTGGAAAATTTTAGCCGTCGTATTTACGTAGCGGTTAAAAAAGTTACCATCGCCTTCTAGGAATTTGCATGTTTGCTACAGCTCCCTCTCTTGATGAGTAGATGAAGCTGCTATTTGAAAGTTAATGTTTTATATTTTAGCGTTTTATAAACGCTTAAATAGTATACTTAAGTAAAGTTTTAAACACTGAAAAAAGACGACAACCTCAGGCGGGAATCGAACCACGCACCTTCCGCATTCCGGGCGGCTGCCTTAACTCAAATATTTGTAAAAATATTTCTTTCGGATCTCAGAGGTGAAAACTTCTAAGATTTGATGAAGCAATGTTGACTAAAAACATAAGCATCAAACACTGACAACACTGACTGAGCACTGACGTCGTGGTTCTGCCAGGAGCCCTACCCTCGACAATTATTATGTAAGTATAATAATAATAAATTATGTATTTCATAATATTGAGTAAGTGTTCCTTATCAGCTTTTAAACTGTCCCATTGTTAAGCAAAAATCTCCGTTATTGAAATCAAAGTTATCGCTACATTCGATTTGTATAAGCTTAACGCCAAACGCGTGCTGGTGATCAGAAGCCTAGAGCTAAAAGATGCTTGTGTGTGATTTAAAGATGGACAATGGCTTGAAGCGAAAGTTAAGTACCTATGTGTACAAATTAATTTTACTTTGACTAACTTAAATAAGGTTGTGTTGAGCTTCTAGCCCGGCAGACCGAGAATTTGCCCTGTGTCTATATAGAGTTTATGGTCTGAAATAGCTCTAACACAAATTGGATTCACCCCACCTTTTAATAAACTCCGGAGTTAAGTTTGACCCCGTTTTAAACTGTTAGGTGGGTACTGTTGGTTTAACCTTGCTCTATCAACTTTGGACAAATAACGTATCGCGTTGCGGTGACAGAATACTACCACCCCCTCTCTTTCCTTGGGTGGTGCTTGACTAAATACTACACATAACATCCAAAAGCATAGAGCGGCATGGGCTCATCACCTTGCACGCTGAGCAGTCGCTATTTGGTGAAAAGTGGACTATGGTAGAGGACTGCTTTTGATGCGGTCCTCATTTCCTAGTCTCTGAGTAACCCTTAGGGGATAATAGTTGTATGGTAGCTGAACAGGTGACTAAATTAAAAAAATCATGATCTTCCACGGTGCTTTGGAGGGACGCAAAGCCGTTGTCTCAGTTGTTGTCGTAAGATGGCAGTCGGTCGATGCCTTAAAGACCAGCAGTGGGCCTTTTATAGACTGAGTGCAGGATGCTTTCTTTCAAGTTAAGCAAGTACTACAATGTCGGTGAGTGAATTATTAAGTCGTGTGCTTTATTTTCTCTCTAATTTTTTTCTTTAAATAATGACTTATTGCGGTCGCTCAGGAGCAGCTTACCAGATTCTCAATTCTTTATTGTTTTCTGAGGTTTAAGCGAGCACTACACATTGAAATGAAACACTTTTTACGGATTAACTCGCGTTTAATTTACTATTTACATAGTTTTTATATTATCCTGACGTTTCGAACCCTTTACAGGGTCCGTGGTCACAGGGAGACTGAGGTGTTGGTCGTCTCATAGTTAGAAGTTATTTGCCTACCGTCAATAATTTTTATATTTTACCGGGTGCGTTCAAGCTTACACAATACGAGCTAACAATATTTTTAGGTCTGGCAATGTGTTGCTGTTGGGGCTGGGATTTGATGACCTGTATGATGGGGTCCCAGGCAGGTGGTAAATTCCAACCATCCTCCCTATTGAAATTACGATGTTTTTTAATTTCAATAGCCTCGCGTATCATCCTAGGGATGAATCGTTGTTCCTTGGCGAGTATTTGAGGTTTGTCAAATCTGATGTAATGGTTGGGTCCCTCGAGAGCATGTTCACACACTGCAGACTTATTTTCGCGCCTATGCTTGACGTCGGCTATATGTTCTTTTACGCGGGTTCCTACACTTCTCTTTGTTTGCCCGATGTATGAGAGCCCACAGTCGCAGTCCAGTTTGTACACGCCTGCATCTTGAAGGGGTATATTGCATTTGACAGGTCGTAAGAACTGGTTGATCTTCTTTGGCGGCTTAAAGTAAGTATTGATTGAAGCTCGCTTCAAGATGTGACCAATCTTGTCAGTGACGCCCCTCATATATGGAAGTACTGCAGGTTGGCGCTCGACTGTGGTTGGTTTTTTGCGTTTTTTGTGACAAAGCCGCGGTACTTGCAGTTTGTTATCCTGTAGTACATGCTTGACATGCTGAAGTTCAGCAGCCAGGTGTTGGGTGTCACAGATGCCGCGTGCTCTCTGAAACAAAGATTTCCCTACAGTAGCCAACTGTCTAGGATGGTGGTGAGAATCACCGTTGAGGTACCTATCTGTATGGGTTACTTTACGAAACACAGTGTGGCTTTAAGTTGCGAATCTAATGATTCTCAATTCATTAGATTCGCAACTTACCAGATTCGCAACTAACCGGATTTTGTACAATCACACAGGAAATGCGTTACGGAAATGTGTAACTATGATAAATGAATAAATACACTTGTGTCTAGTGTCAAGTAAGAGAGATAATTTTCTGAGATAACAAACAAAAAATCTTTGCATAATTATAATGAAATTAAATATTTGTTACTCTTTCACGTAAAAACTACTGAATGGATTTGGATGAAATTCGGCATACAGATAGTTTATAACCTGGATTAACATAAAGAATACTTTTTATCTCGATATTCCCACGGAAAACGGGAACCACGCGGGTGATACCGCGAGCGGCCGCTTGTAAGTCATAATATAGTATTTAATGGTAAATGACATTCCGGTGCGGTAGCGGCATAAAATACTCCCGCCCCCTCTCTTCCCTTGGGTGTCGTAAAAGGCGACTAACGGACTAAAGATTGCACTTACATCCAACAGCATAGAGCGGCGATGGGCTCACCACCTGCCACGCTGAACACATGGGCAGTCGCTATTTGGTGAAAAGTCTATGGTAAAGGACTGCTTTTGCTGTCCTCATTGCCTAGTGTCTGACTAACCCTTCGGGGATAATAGTCGTACTTATGTGTTGTAAGCAAGTACTACAATGCCGGTGACCTAATTCTTGAGTCGTTTCCCCGACTATTATGTATGTATGTAAACCCTGAAACCTCTAGAGTTTCAGTAAAAATGTGGGACTTTGCTGCGATCTCACATGGATAAAATGTTTACTAGAAAAAAATCAACCAGTCTCAGGAAGCTCGAATGGGATTCGAACCCATGACCTTTGGATTGCCGGTCCACTGCTCTAGCCGCTAAGCTACCGAGAGCCCAGAAGACTCGTTGAATTTTTTTCTAGTAGTTGATGATTTACGCTGCAAGCCAGCGGTATGTTTTTTATAGTAAACATTTTATCCTATATCTATAAAGCACTGTGAATGCAAAATTTCAATAATAAAGTTAAGTACTTTGAGAGAATTGTACTTCGACGTCGCATCCTCGAGATTTATATTTACAAAGTATTTCACTGTTTAATGTCCCAGGCATCCAACACATATTAAGAGCTATTAAGAAGAAATTTTATTTAAAAAGACATAAAACGTTACCCGTAGTGTAGACACAGGAGCCATATAATGAATACGAACCGAGTGCACGAGCTTGTCACCCGCGCTGTCATCATCATTCGCTTTTCGTGTTCGTGCATCGGCACATCGTTACCTTAAAGTGATTTGTGTAGCAAAAACTATAGTCAAAAGGAAGCAAAATGATCATCTTTATATAATCAATCATTATATACGCAAGAAAATACGTAAGCTTGATGAAAAACTGCGTAAACGACGATCGCCAAGTAAATCAGGTTTTAAATATTACATTTTGACGATTTTATGGTTAAATTACTAAGACAAACGATTTTGTAAAAACTATGTGACTCTTTAGCGAATATACGACTCAGAACCTCTTATTGAGACATTCAAAGTAGAAACGTTATTGAAATTCTTTTATAATACGTTTCATTCTTAACTTCGATTAATACTTTCGCTAGTGCCTTTGTGGTTACCCACATTTTTTGACTTTTTCACTATTTATCGATTTTGAAAAATACATTAAGATGTTTAAAGCGGTTTTAAATAAAAAAAACACACTTATGTAGTACCGTGAAGTGATTATGGTCAGTGCTAATGTGAAATCTAGTATCGTGACGAGATTACGATCGATAATTACACCTTAAGCTGTGACGAGATTACGGCAATTATTCTATTCTTCGGTCATTCCTTCCAAATGACTCTTCATTTGCGCGAGGCAGTACCTACATTCTATTTTAATTTTTACTACTCTTTTTATTGGAGTGTTTTTTCGTATGCAAGTGTTTTCTACAAAATCTTACAGGGCCGCCTTACATACTGCACTGCACACTTATGTGATGACCGTGATGTGCTTACGGTCAGTGCTCATATAAAGTCTAGTATCGTGACGAGATTACAATCGATATTACGGGCACCTACCCTATGCTGTGACGCGATTACGGCAATTCTATTTTTCGGTAATTCCTTCCAAATGACTCTTCGTTTGCGTGAGGCCTCTCTCCGACCACAAGGCTTAGTGACTCCGATTTCAATAAAGAACCAGAAATAACGGACGTATATGAATCTAATATTGAAAAGGACTTACGATCTGTCATGATCGTAGCACAAGTACACAGCTCGGAACCTACCCAGTCCATCCAGGACGCTAGGGATAGTGTTAATAATCCAAGCGCAGCAGAGGAGTTGAAAGTTATAAATCTAATATTGTCGGATTTTCTAGACGTTCTTGGAGTTTCTAAAGTAAAGGAGGTACCATTGGGACCCAAAATACCAGAGAGGTATCTAAACGCTGAAGTATAACCCTCATAGATCGCCTGAACAAAGATAATAAAAAGGAACTGTTAACAACAACTTTGATACCAGAAAACTTTCAACTATTGACAGTTAGAAGCGGGTATAGCAGGTTTGACTTATATTGATAAGTTGGAAATGGAATAATAAAAAAAACTGTCTGCAGTTGGCCAAATTATGCTGGATTTACATTATGAAAATACCTTGAATAGAAAAATGCTTACATTACCTACTCTTGATAAAAATTATTGACAATGACATAAGATGATAAAAGAGACGCACACCTTTTTGGGAAAAAATTATGAGAAAAGATAAAAGCTGCTATGGCCGCTTAAAAATCTTGTTTGCAAATACGGAATACTAACAACATTGGACCGTCAACTTCAGGAACTAAGAAATACGTCGCTCAGCAGGGAAACTGGCGAGGCCCACCTAAGCAACAACGGGTTGCCAGGCCTGGTGGGAGCAAGCAAAGATTCCCGTATCCTCATATATCACCTCCGAGGCGATCAGCGCAAGCACCGACGTCCGCTCGCTATCACACCACGGCAGCAGTGAGGCCGTCATACAGACCGACGATTCTAACAACCAAGGTACACGCTGGTCGTATAAAATCATTTTTGTTCACACATGGTGTTCAATCACAAATTACCCAGTATTCTAACAGTACGTTACGGTTTACAAAATACCATTTAATAATACGGTAAAGCAAGCTATTGAACCTAACAATCCTAACTTTTCTTCGGCTGAAATAAGTAAGTTAATCACAGCTATATCTGACTTGTGCCAGTCAGAAGCAGTAAGGATATGTGAGGATGTCAAAGACCAATTTATTTCTCTTATATTCTTAACACCTAAAAGCGAGGGATCGTCCAGATTTATCTTGAACCTAAAATCATTGAATAAAGCTGTCGCCTCATACTACTTTAAAATGGAGGACATACGGACAGCAAGCACATTATTGTCCCTCATGTGTCTCATGGCCAATATTGATATCAAAGACGCGTTTTTCTTTAATTCCTATTGATGAAAATTACAAAAAGTACCTATTTAAGGTTCAAAGAAGAATGGGCGTTTTTGAATGAAAGCCGTCCCACCCCTTGTAAGTTCCCACATAGTAAGTTTCGAAATAAATAGTGTATTTTGTTGTAAGGGCAGCAAATATGAACGAGCGAATGAATAAATGGATTTTTTTTTTCATTTTATTCGACTCATATAAATCAAAGGAATCTGCGAGGGAGCAGTTTAAATTCTAGAAAAAATCTTGACTTTTATTATTTTATATTATCATTTATTGTTTTAATTTTCTTCTTCTCAATAACTTTTTTCTCTTATACCTGACAGATTTGCTGTCGTACTGCTTGTAGGGGGTCAGGCTTTATTAGGCAAATTAAAATCAGTGGATTTGTAAAATACTTTTCTATTGTCCAGAATTACGTACAAAAAAGCGCGGTAAAAACCATAGACACATAAATGATGCATAATGAGGTTGGCATTAAAACTTCATGGAGGTTGGCGCGTAGAGTATGGTTGACGTGTGACTAATGCTGCTTCAGTAAATTGATTCATTTTTGAACATGCCCCCGCGCGTTGAAGGCTTGTCCTTCAACCCCAATGTCTTCCGATAGCAACGGGAGAATCTTACTGAAGCTACGCCGGATAACGCCACTCGCCGTTCTTATTTTAGCGACACATATACCATCACTGGAGCCAGGGTAAACTGCCAC
The DNA here is from genome assembly GCA_963921215.1 of Scoparia ambigualis. Lineage (NCBI taxonomy): Eukaryota > Metazoa > Arthropoda > Insecta > Lepidoptera > Crambidae > Scoparia > Scoparia ambigualis. The sequence continues at coordinate 13,088,720 of OY992528.1, read as the reverse complement.
GATGCGTCCAAGCTTCCATTTTAGTGGTGGAAGGCCATCTTCTTTAAATAAGACAAGAGTGTCAACCTCAAAAGAGTAATGGTTATACTTCCATTTGACTCGTTGCTGAAGCTCAGCTACATATGCCTTGCTCCAACGTGTCCAGAAATGCTGGCGTAACTGTTTGATGCGCTGGAAGCTAGTTAGCCTGCTGACCGAATAATCTGCATAGCTCCGGGTTGGTAGAGCGGTGAGAGATCGCCCAACGAGGAAATGACCGGGTGTGAGCGGCGTCAAGTCTGCGGGGTCCGACGACAACGGAGAGAGTGGCCGCGAATTGAGTATCGCCTCGATTTGCACCAACGTCGTTGTAAGCTCCTCAAACGTAGATTACAATGTCCCAACACTCTATTTAAATGAAATTTGGTGGATTTGACACCAGCCTCCCAAAGGTCTCCGAAGTTTGGACTATAGGCAGGTATAAAATGGAAAGCTATACTTTCCTGCACTGCGTCAGAAGCCAGCAAGTTGCAATTGCCTTTTTAAAATTTAGAAATATCATTATATGCTCCAACGAATGAGGTACCTTTGACGGAAAATATGTGTGATGGTTTTCCTCTGCGTGAGATGAATCTTACTAGTTAAATCTCCCACTAACTCTAAATGCACCGCTTTGGTCGTAAAACATACAAAAATGGCAATGTAAGATTACGTAAATCTACAGCCGCGACCAGTGCGACTAGCGACGGCCACCGGACTTACATAGTCTTCGCCAACACAGTTAAACGGGTAGCCACCCGGTTGAAGGCGCTGCATTGGCAAATTACCCATTAGAGGATTAAAAACTTTACACTTCATGCGATTGCAACGCACGCATTAGCGATAACCAAAGAGATTTAAATAGACGATAACATTTTTTCGCCAAATTACGACCACCTATTGGCCAATAAGTTTCTCCAATAGAGGCTAATAAAGGTTGAGGACCGGCATGCATTAATCTTTTGTGTTCACATTCAAAATGAATTTACTACCTTGATGTGTGGACTGTATTAAAATATGATGTTTCTTTTCGAATGAAAAATTGGAATTATCTAATCGACTCCCAACGCGAATTAATTTATTACTATCTAAATAAACGTTAAATTTTATCAGTGAACTTTTTCTTGATAGATCCTTCTTTTTTCGCCCATGGACACACCAGAAGAGTCTCAGACGCGTTGCTGACCCTGACAAGTAGGGTCTTTGAGAAACGAGTAGCAATTGTGAGAGGGGGAGGGGGAGAGGTTATCCTCCGGTACTTTCAGTCAACGGTCGAGACATTACAGCAACAGAGTGCTATTGTTTTATGCCGATTCGGTAAGGTTGGTATAACGGGTTCCCTATTTAATCCCGAAAGCCGTTTTACCGATTATCATTTCAACAAAAATTATTAACCGATCACTCAATTGAACGATGCTTTAATTTACCGATGAATGAACTTCGGTAATTAGTTTTTCGGTGAAGTTCATTTCAGCGACCATACATATAACCTACACATTATTTAACCGATGTAACATTTCACCGAATTTTAAGAGTATGTAGGTCAACGCCTCGGTGGCCGAGCGGTCAAGTGCTTGGCTCGATATCCGGAGACAAAGTGCGTTTCGAATTTGTCAATTCCAAACGCACTTTGTTTCAGACAAAGTGCGTTTCGACAAAGTGTGTCGGTTATATGTATGGTCGCTGAAATGAACTTCGGTAATTGGTTTTTCGGTGAATCGTTACATCCGTAAATTAACGCTTCGTACAAATAAGGCATCGTTCAATTGAATGATCGGTTAATAGTTTTCGTTGAAATGATAATCGGTAAAACGGCTTTCTGGATTAAATAGGGAACCCGGTATAACGCCTGGCGAGTCGGTCCAAATCGTGTTGCAACGCAGCGCGGCTCTACCATACAGAAAAGTGCTTTACCACAGAGGCACATTTAAGTTCTTTTTAGCTATTATTGTAACTTAATGAATGGCTTCGCGTTTAGCATTTAAGCCAATTTCAAGTGGTATATATTTTTTATCCGAGGAGCTCGATGGCGCGTTCGGTTTGCGATCTTGCTTGTTAAGCCACTTTCCCAATGCCGGGTCGCTGGATGGGGGACCAAATTTAAAACATCTCGAGCTCCTCCGTCCTTCGGAAGGCACGTTAAGCCGTTGGTCCCGGTTGTTGTCGTAAGATGGCAGTCGTTAAAACCTACCAACCTGCATTGGGCCAGCGTAGTGGGTTATGGCCCAATATCCCCACGTGCTATTGTCCACGTGGGAGGACTGTGCCCAGCAGTGAGACGTTTATAGGCTGATGATGATGATTGATACAAAAAATCTGATCTTTTTAATGCACCTGAAACTTAGTGATCACAAGTCCGATCTATTACACCTCGGCAAATCTGGGGGGGTTGGATGTATGATATATTTTTTAAAGTACACAGTATTGTATGGTAGATTGAATTAAAATGGAGAGAAACGGGAGAAACTCCTTTTTTTTACCGACTTTAAAAAAAGGAGGAGGTTCCCAATTCGGTTGTTTTTTTTAATTAATGGGTTTTTTAATGAACACTGAGCCGTCAAACGAGCATTCGCATGTCTGATGTAAAATGTCCGCCGCAGCTAACTGCATCTTCAAGGGTATCTTCCAACCCTGTAACTTCAGTTCACATGCAATCGGCTGCTTACCATCAGGCAGGATGCAGTCACTATGACGAATCATAATAGAAAAAAAATGCCCCGAAATTTCACATGATTAGACCAGAATTGAGTTAGCGTGGTGGGTTTTGGACCAATTTCTCCATGTGCTGTTGCCCAATGTGTGTCCAGAACTCTTCCACCAGGCAATCTGTTTAAAAACAACTTCCTTTAAATATATAGTCATCATCATTTGGAGGGTAGCCAACAATTTGTTTTTTTCGTTCTACCCACTTACATCATCAACGAACCATTCCGTTCTGAAAGCATAACTTACAAATTTTGTTATGCCGACGTAATCGACATTGCATTGTCAATGGGACGGCCCCGCCCCCCATACCCCGCGACAGATCGATCGCGCGCATGCGCCCGGCGCGCCGCAGTATTGAATGGGCCCATTCATAGCGCAACTGGTGCCTCCACAATGAACCGTACAGCCCTACGTACTATCAACAAAATCTGCCGTATACCACCATTAGGGCTATTTTCATTTGCATTTGTCCTGTCCCAACATCCTTTTTTAACTTTTGCTACAACATCCCTCTATTAACGCAAAAATCATAAAATTGTAAAGACAGTCAAGATGTTGAAAAAGGGACGTTTTGTTTGTTGCTAATCAATGAAAACAAAAGGCGGACCGGGGTATGCCAACACTTTCTTTCTTTTAAATAAACAGTTTGTCGTCATTGGTCAACGTTAAACAAAGGGCAGGACGAACTATGGTCATCTTGTGCAAGCAAATTTTTTTGAAAATGGTACTGCATCGGTTTTGTTGATAGTACATATACTACCATTGATGTATTAGTATTAGAGATGACACCATGAAACAATTTTTTGCGCATTGATTTGCGACCGCAATCAGTCGGATCACTCACAATCACTGAGCCATTTGGATCGCAGCTCGGTGCGCACACACTTGCTTCATGTGTCATCTCTAGTTATAATAGTTCAATGTATACTACACGCAGGCGTGGGCCGTGGACGTTCCAAATTCGAAATTGGTTTTTCGAATGGCTGCCGATGCCGTCACAATTTTTTTTTTCTCGCAAATTTGATTGATAGCTTCTCGATTCTCGATTGCGTCGTTGGCGGTGCGATTTGGCGAATTTGATTTTGAAACGTTTCGCTCTGTGTTCAGTAGTAATGCAATTATCGGTGGACCGAAATTCTTTTGTTCTTCCTTTAAAAAAACATTATTCTTGTTGTGACCTCTTTGATGTTTTGATTTAATTTGGGAACGGGCATTTAATTTTGGTTGGTGAATTCCTTTGTTTTTACGCTTTTAAAGTATTTTTACTAAATAGATCTGATTTGGCTTCCAATGTTCTGACGAAGTAAGGGGGGTCTTGATCTCGAGTACTCGTGTTCGACGAATTCTTATTATTTTGACTCATAAAATATTGTCATCTATCTATCTAGTCTGCTGGTAACTGCTGGGTAAAGATCTCTTTTTTTAATGCCATTCCTACCGATAATGTGCTAACCATAACTAAGGGTGGATTCGACTAAACTGGAATAAGATTTACTCCGAGATTAGTCTATACAAATTCGGCGTTTAATCTAGGTATAAGACCTTATTCCAGTTTGGTCGAATCCACCCTAAAAAACATAAAACATAAACTTTGAGCGAGATCCCCTTGATCCAATCCGACTATTGGAATCCTCGGCGTCGATATTTCGAGTGACGTTCAGTTTCTTGGTCATTTGGAAGGTAAAGCTAAATTAGCTTCGAAAAAGCTGGGTGTGCTTAATAGAGCGGGTCAGTATTTCACGCCGGCCTACCGTTTACAACTGTATAAAGCACAGGTCAGGCCGCATATGGAATACTGCTCCCATCTCTGGGCTGGAGCACCCCAATACCAACTCCTTCCATTTGACCGCATTCAACGCAGAGCTGCTCGAATTGTCGACGACGTGGTTATTTCAGGACGGCTCGATCCACTGGCTCTTCGGAGAGACGTTGCGTCTCTCTGTATATTGTACCGTATATATGAGGAATTATTCGGCTTGATCCCTGCCGCTGATTTCCTTCACCGCACTACACGCAATCGACTGTCATTCCATCCACATCACCTTGATGGATGGCGGTCTACTACTGTGCGTTTTTCAAGAAATTTCTTGCCTTCAAGAAACGAGCCTATTCCTTCCTTAAAGGCCGGCAGCGCGCCTGCGATTCCTCGCGATTCCTCTGGTTTTGCGGGTGTCCATGGGCGGCGGTGATTACTTTCCATCAGGTGACCCGCTTGCTCGTTTGCCTCCTTCTGCTATAAAAAAAAAACCAGATCTACTGTTCTCTTACCACAGAGTGAGTGAGTAAGAGGTCTCTGACAATATCGTTCGACCAAAGCGGGTCAAATATGTTAAAGTTGGAATCTTTATATTGACTCTCAACACACGTCAGCTGACTGACAGAACCTAACATTAGTTCGTACACAAAAGAGACAATTAAACTGGTTAAAATTTTGGAGTATAGTACAGGTGACAAAATAGTATGAGTAACAACATTTCATTTCATTCCGTGGTGTTTGTGTAAGTAACATTCCTGTTACGGCGACAGGCTTATATAAACTGATGGTAGCTAGCAGAGTGCTGAGCAGACTTAAAAAGTCATACCAACCAACTGATTAGTACTTACGTAATTCTTCAAGAAACGAGCCTATTCCTTCATTAAAGGCCGGCAACGCGCCTGCGATTCCTCTGGTTTTGCGGGTGTCCATGGGCGGCGGTGATTACTTTCCATCAGGTGACCCGCTTGCTCGTTTGCCTCCTTCTGTTATATATAAAAAAATCCTGCTGGGAAACGAACCTACTCGTATTAAGGGGGGTTAAGCGGTAAAAACGGAAGAATTGTCTGTTTTCTTACTTACTTAAGCTGTTATTCAAAAAAATCCTGAAGTTACTTCTAATATTTCATTTGAAAGCACATTACGACCGTGTTTTACAATAAAATTCCTATAAAATCATAAACACATAGGTTAATTACCTTTTTTCCTTTTCAATTTCTTGACTGATTTTGATTTCCAAAAAACTAAACATTTTTATTAACTTTTTGATAAAAATGTGAACTAAGATCTTGGTTAAAATATTTATAACATTAATTCATGTTGTTTTTCAATTCGCAATATTAAATTGCACTTATATAATTACAGAACAGATATCCTTATTTATTTAATCCGTGGTTATAACACTTATTAATAAGTACATTTCCATATAAGGTACTACCGGGTGACAAGGCCCACAGTTTTCCCAGGCCTAAGCGCAGCAAAACTATGTTTATTACATTTGATCCGTGCCAACTTCGTAGCATGCATGAAACACATCAATATGAACGCCGAAACGCAGAAGCGGACAGCGAGCGGCCACCATCTTGTCACTGACACCCGGTAATTCGCCGACATCGGTCGCGGCTGCTCATATTACTAATTTTGGCTCTTAAAAAACGTCAGTTTTTACTTGTTTATACTACGATTTGTTAGTAGATTTTTATTTATTGTGTTTATTTGATGATTACTCTTTTAATATTTACATAAACATATGCGATTTTATAGCTTTTTATTTTGTAAATATTCAATTTGTAAAGCCCACAACGGTTAGGAAGGCCCAACGAAGTAGTTGCTTGGGCCTTAATAGGAATATAAACAATAATTACTTAATTTTAGCATAAATAACAATAATTTATAAGTAAAATCTCATATTAATATAATCAACACTTAAAATATCGATACCTCGGCTGTTTTATTACACAGTGGAAAAGTATTTTTTTTTAACAAAATATTGATCATTTTGGTATTCGATTGCTTTTATCGAAGCTTATGAATGTTACAATTTTGATGTGGATATATCCTTATGGTCTTTAATGCTTACTTTTGCTCCAAAAGACTTAAGAACGGCACGGGTCTTGTTAGACATACCATGTTTAGTAAAGCCCAAAATAAGGGTTTTTTAAAATGTTTAAAAACCTAACTAATTATCGTTGTAGCTTCAATAACTACTTTTATTTGGATTTTGAAATAATCATAGCTTTCATTGTAAACCATCTGTTTCTTCTACATCATAAAATATAGGTTTTATTTCAATTTGTAAAAAAGTGGCCCTTGTTACCCGGTAGTACCTTAGTTAGTTATTTAAAATCCGCTAACTCCGCTTCTCATGAACTAAGAAAGATTAAAACACAATAAGTATATTGCAGATAATGTGTTGTGATAGTTATAAAGGATCCTGATTAAACTCGTGAAAGGTACAAAACGACAATGTCTATAAATAAGACAATAGCTACACTGCTACGCATAACAAAGCAGAACTAGGTCAACTACGGCATCCGCTAAATGAAATGTTTAAGTCAAAAGTTAAGCTGGAAACTTATTAGCACATTTTCACAAGTTCAATTATGTGGTGGCTTAGACGAAAGACTGCACACATCAACACTGACTTTCAGAGTTTTATTTTGGTTTTAAGCGTTGTTGGTTGCAGATAACCTTTACATGTTAATAGGATGTAGGCCGTGTCTTAAAGATGTAGCTCAATTTTTTATACCACTAAGGTGGCAACGGCATACGGCCCGTCTGATGGAGAGGCGATCAGGGGCTTTATCGTCAACTCTTATCGTATTACTTTAATCTTAGTATGCAAATACCCAGTCAGCCGTGTCTCGTACCTATAGCGGTGAAAGAATACTACCACCCCTCTCTTCCCTTGGGTGTCGTAAAAGGCGACTAACGGACCAAAGAGTGCACATACATCCAACAGTTTAGAGCGGCGTTGGGCTCACCACCTGTCACGCTGAGCTATTTGGTGAAAAGTGGACTATGGCAGCAGGACTGCTTTTGCGGTCCTCATTGCCTAGTATCTGACTAACCCTTCGGGGATAAGAGTCGTGATTATATGCACGCATGCATGTATGCATATGCAAATACCCATAAGAATTTTGCATAGTAAGATTAGTAAGAGGTGATAGTAGATCCCCAGTTTGCGATCTATGCCGAGTCATAGGATAAGTTCATACATACATATATATATACTTTTAAACTTTCGCGTTCCATTATGTACATATATATAAACGGGATTTAACGCAAAACTATTTAGTAAAGGCATCCTACTACATCCACGGGCTGACTGTCAGCCCGTGACCACGGCCGGTGCAATTCGGTCGAAACGTCGGGTATAAAAGGTATGCGTAGGATGCCTTTACTAAATAGTTTTGCGTTAAATCCCGTTTATATATATGTACATATATATAATCACGACTATTATCCCCGAAGGGTTAGTCAGAGACTAGGCAATGAGGACAGCAAAAGCAGTCCTTTTTCATAGTCCTCTTTTCACCAAATACTTAGCGACTGCACATCTGCTTTGCAAGCATGACAGGTGGTGCGCCTATCGCCGCTCTACGCTTTTGGATGTATGTGCAGTCTTTAGTCCGTTAGTCGCCTTTTACGACACCCAAGGGTAGAGAGGGGGTGGAAGTATTCTTTCACCGCTACGCGACGCGGTTTTGGCGACGACGATGAACACTTATAAATCATTACTTTTTAGTTACTTAAATAGATTTATCTGTTCCCATTACACGATTGAGTTATGAGTTAACAAGTTGAAGGGAAATCGTTTGACTATAATGTGTAGGCATAATTGAAAATCTAAAAATAGCGAAGTAAGTATCAAGGTTAGGTTTCCGAGAGTGTTAGCATAAATAAATTATGATTATTATGTGCGTATAATTAACATCTTTATTATGGCAACTGAGACACGCTTCAGAATTGATGGTTCATGTTAATTTGTAATATGTTTTGATAAATAGATAAAGTTTACCCAATTACAATGTTGATCGATCATTCAAAAATGAAAAAAAACGTAATTGATATAGGCTAAAGTTACTTGCGTCCGTAAGAGAGAGAGAGAGACCTTCCTTGAGACCCTACGCGTGACCCCTGGGTGGTACTAAATGAGTGACTCTAACTGAGCGGTAGGAGCCACGCTTACGCTGCAGCACGCATTGGGCCGGCTCGCCCGGGGTAATACCACTCTCTCACGAATATTCGGCGTGAAATAATCCCACTTGGCGCTGTTGTGTTTCATCCAGCCAGTGAGAGTTCCGGAGGCCCTCCCCCCCACACAATCCCTATTCCTTCCTTAAAGGCTGGCAACGCGTCTGCGATTCCTCTGGTTTTGCGGGTGTCCATGGGCGGCGGTGATTACTCTCCACCAGGTGACCCGCCTGCTCGTTTGCCTACTTCTTTTATAAAAAAAATGCTACGTAGGTGACGTTCTTGTTCAAGGCCAGGTCAAGAGTACCCTAAACCGAAGAATGCATACATACATGTACTTAAGACTATTTTCCCCGAAGGGTTAGTCAGAGACCATACAATGAGGACCGCAGAAGCAGTCAAATACCACTGCACATATGCTAAGCGTGACAGGTGGTGAGCCCACCGCCGCTCTATTCTGTATATGTGCAATCTTTAGCCGTTAGTCGCCTTTTACTACACCCAACGGGTTGGTAGTATTCCATGAATAAGCCGCCACCACACAACTGAGTATGCAACCAAAGAATGTATGAGAGTAAATGGGATACTTATTCATTTTTAGGGTTCCGTAGCCAAATGGCAAAAAACGGAATCCTTATGGATTCGTCATGTCTGTCTGTCCGTCCGTATGTCACAGCCACTTATTTCCGAAACTATAAGAACTATACTGTTGAAACTTGGTAAGTAGATGTATTCTGTGAACCTCATTAAGATTTTCACACAAAAATAGAAAAAAAAACAATAAATTTTGGGGGTTCCCCACACTTAAAACTGAAACTCAAATTTTTTTTTCATCAAACCCTTACCTGTGGGGTATCTATGGATAGGCCTTCAAAAATGATATTAAGGTTCCTGACATCTTTTTTTTCTAAACTGAATGGTTTGCGCGAGAGACACTTCCAAAGTGGTAAAATGTGTGTCCCTCCCCCCCCTGTAACTTCTAAAATAAGAGAATGATAAAACTAAAAAAATATATATGATGTACATTACCATGCAAACTTCCACCGAAAATTGGTTTGAACGAGATCTAGTAAGTAGTTTCTTTTAATACGTCATAAATAAATTAATTTAAAAAAATACACTATTATTAAAACATCGATCAAAATTTTATAGATAATGGTACGGAACCCTTCGTGCTCGAGTCCTACTCGCACTTGGCCGGCTTTTTGATACAGAAGTGAACCATCTTTTTATGCAGGCCAAACATTATTTCATAGGTCTGATTGTCTGTCTTATTATAATAATACTACTCTTTAATTTGTTTAATAAGACTGATTCTGTATAAATAAGCACTACCTACTTATAATCACATTAAAAAGCATTTTTATTACTGACTGTATCTCATTACATTTAACGTATGTTGGTATTCGTCCGGAATAGAAAATTACGATTACAAACAAATACCATTGGTATTAGTTTTTGGTATTAGAAAGAAATAGATCAAACCACTATCTAGTCAATTTGTCTAACCACCATACTGGATACACGACCGACCTACGGAACCGAGATGTGGACACTAACAGTGCGACTAGTCCACAAGTTCAAGGTCTCTCAGCGGGCAATGAAAAGAACTAGGTATGTTCGGAGTTTCTTCCTTTGTATCGAATCCGAAACGAGGACCACACGAGAACTTTCGACAGAGAACCAAAGTAACCGACATAGCTCATACCATTAGCAAGCAAAAGTCGCAATGGGTTGGTCACATTTGTCGTACAAGCGATAACCGTTGGGGTAAATGAGTTCTAGAGTGGAGACCGCGAATGGGCAAACGAAGTGTGCTACGCCCCCCGACCAGATGGAGCGACGATCTGCGCGGGCAGGCTGGCGCAGCTGGATGCGGAGAGCCGAAGACCCCGGTCTTGCTCAGTGGCGCAGCAGTGGACTTCGCTGAGCTGATGATGGTACACCAATCAGGAACATAAATAGTAGTAGTAGGCCTAGCACAAAATATTTCGCGGACGATATTCTCTCTTCGTTCGATCGCGGGAACGACAAACCATCTCGGTTATAGTTGTCAAAACTCGATAGAAATTATGTTGCATGCACAGACATATACACAAACATATAATAAGAAGCAGACCACACATTACAACAAAAAAGCGTGCCCATTACGCCTACAGACAAATTTCATGCACACATTTACAATAGAAGGGGCTGAACTCAGGCACGCAAGGGACCTCAAGTACCTACATCTATTGTAATGGTATACGTTAAGAGGATAATTTTATATTTTATAGACATTTGAAGATACTCATTAAATTTCAAAAAAATCACCAGTTGGATGCTAAGTTATCTATCATTGAGTGCCAGGCAGGCTATGTCTGTATCTGTATCTGGCTGCGACGCCACCTCATTAACTTAAAATTTAAAAAAAACGCCAAAATTGGCCATTTTACGCAAAAATCACAGTCGAGATGTAATAGTAAAATGGCCAATTTTGGCGTTCTTGATCCAAGAAAAAAAATACATCACCAGTGTTGACTTATTGAATAATGTAGAATAGCTATTGGCATAGTTCGTAGCGGCCTTGCTTTATGTAAATTTTGCTTAACTTTTTTATGAAACCCAAAATTGATGAAGGTTTTCATAAAATGCGCGAAGGCACTTTTTGAGCTCCTAGATTGAACTACTGTTCTAAAGAAATGAAAAAAAATAAGAATGTTATCTATTATATAGTCGTATAGTGCGTAACGGCCTCGGAATTTTTAGATATAATTGATTTTATATAGAAAAAAAAATCTTATTCTAAACCAAAAAACTTCGAAAATGCTTTAAGTTAACTGTGAATTTCTCCTATCTACGATATTATTGAACAAAATTATTATACAAGAATAATTGTTACTTCTTGAGAAATAAAGATTATTTATTGAATTTATTATCCTATTTCGATAAAACGATAAATATAACTGCAAAATTACTACAAAATACGATGCGCCGGCCGTCCGAACTCAGCTTATTCTCGCAGAGTGGAGATTTGTAATATTAAGCATGATTTTATTACCCTATTTCGAAAATAACGATAAATACAACTAAAAAGTTACTACAAAATGCAAAAATGCGCATTTTACGCAAAAATCACATTTAAGATGTAAAGATCTCTTAATAAAATGCATGAAATACTCGTAGTAGAACCGTTAGGTAAAATAAAAAAAATGAAATTAGTAATTAAAAACAACATACATACATACTATGCTGGTATTTTTTTAATAAAAATAAAAATTACAATAAATTTAATGTCACAATTTTTAAAACTAGTGATAAGATCGTTGGGTGGTCGAGTAGTCAGCGACCCTGACTGCGGGTTACTGTATATTTTGCAAGTCCCGAAAAAATTATATCCGGGATACTTTTTACTGAGTCTGTTCAGGAAGTAATGATGAAGGTTTCTGAAAACAAATAAATTTATCATTTTCTGTATATTTCAAAGTATAAGAGTTGAGAGACTGCTCAGACCCATCTTCTTCATGTTATACCCTAGAATACTGTACAACAATATAATACTTACGTTAACTCACTTAATGTTGTTAATACAGCACTTGAGGTACTCGGCTGTAAATTTTGCGAATTCCTCAAAACATGATCTCCACTGGCATTGCTTCTTACCGGACCTTTTAGTAAAGATTTAGATGAATTCTGAAAAACAAATGTAAAAAGTTATTATTTTATGCACATTTTCATACATCCCTACGACTACCATCATAGGTTAAAGGGGTAGCATAGGGTTTAAGTTAACAATATTATAAAAATAATTTACTCATATTTAATTTATCCCTAATGAAAAAATATATTGCATACTTAAATCTAAACAATCTTCAAAAATATACCTATTAAACAAAACTGGAGCCTAAATACGGCCCCGTAAAATTGTACAAGTATATGAAACGTCAAACGAAATCAGAGTTACTACATAATTGATTATTGTTAACACAAGAATCATTCAGAAACTACTTTACGTTAAGATTTTACGAGATTTGCACTTATGACAATTATTCACTACTTCTACAATGCCGAAAGATTAATAATAATCACACAATGACTAAAAAAAACATTATGAGATTAGATGGAACAACAAAACTTACCAATGAACCGTAATTTCAGGTTTTTTTGTATAATATGAGGCGTTGCCGCACAAGGGCGCACTGCACTTCACCATTTTATTTTAGTACTTTTGGCTCATAAACTTTATTACATCACAAAAAATAAGCGAAAACAATCTCCTGTACGTCCTTTGTTGACAAGTCTAGGAAGACATTTCTTCTTCTTCTTTTTGTGCAGTGGCGTTTCCCTTTGGATTTCGCCAATATCCAGTTTTTGGCACAGTTGTTTATTTCTACAGACTCATTGCTTGTATCGGTTTCTCGTAAGAGCACAATGTACAAGTACAGAGGTGGTGAGATCTTAAATTTTGAGGCTGTAGACCCAGTTGATGATCTGTACTCTGTAATGCCTATGGACAAACACAATACTTATATATAACATTTGTTAGTGACAGACAGACAAATTATAATTTTATATTGTTAGTAGTTATATACGAACATAAAACATCAATGCAGGGGGGTTTCACATAACTGAGAACAATCTTAAAATTTGTGGGTTTGGGGATACATGGGGGGAGGAGATCATAAAGGGAAGTTGGGTATTTGGGACAGTTAAAAAATATGTGGTCAGGTGTTCCCTCCTCCAGACCGCATTCACAAAGGGATGAGTCCTTAACCCTAATTTTGGCCAGATGAACAGGGGTGCATGCATGGCCTAACCTTAAACGGCTTACAGTGGAGGTGCATGCTTTGGAAGCTTTTTTATATTTAAAAAACCATGGCTTGTCAGGTAAGGAGTGCTGAATGTCCGCGAAATATTTCCCTACGGTTTTGTTTTTCTCCCGCCACTGAGTTTCCCATGTAGATCTCATTACTTGAGTGGCCAAAGGGTACAGATCGTAAGAAAAAACTTTATCATGGTCAGGACATCCAATGGCAGTTGCCTCTTTTGCAATTATGTCAACGGCTTCGTTACCTACTATACCTGTGTGTCCTGGTATCCAGGCCAGAGAGACTTGGTATCCAAGCGTGGAGCATTTTAAAAGAATTTTCCTAATTTGGAGGATTATAGGAGGATTAGATTTACTACGGAAAGGATTGGATAAGATCGCCTGGAGACTGCTTCTGGAGTCTGTGAGGATAACTGTTTTACCTATTTTATGGGATTCCACATATTATTATTAATCTTAATTAATGGCTTCGCGTTTAGCATTAAGCCAATTTCAAGTGGTTTAAAATTATTTTTAATACATTTAGTATTGTACGGTAGATTGAATTAAAATGGAGTCTCCCAACACGTGTTGTTGCGAAAAGAACACGGGAGAAACTCCGATTCCACATATCGAACGGCTTCAAGAATTGCAAGGAAGACATTTGTAGCTCAATTGTAGCTTGTCAAGATGGCGTTTTGCCTCACGGTCCAGTTTGTCTATGTGTGTGGAAGTGTTGCGACATTATAAAGAAACAAGATAGTCTGATTAATTTGTGGTTGGAGAGAAAGAAGTAGAAATATTGTTTAATTGTCATCTATGGTAGTTGTGAAATAATGTTTGGTCTGCTTCTTATTATATGTCTGTGGTTGCATGTTAGGGTTTGTCTTAGAGCATTCTAATACTACAGTTCCACATGCGTGCTCGCTGCTCGCCTTCGCCATTCGACGATATATTCGGCGAAACATTCGCCTTCCTTAAACAGAGAAGAGTGACTGTTTACACATTCGCGTGTATTCTTTTCTACTTCAACTTGCAAGAATGGATGACGTCTACGTTTTAGCAGCATCCGCGTGTCAATGATTATTAATAAATAATGTTTTTACTTATTTTTGTGTCGATCATGTTTTGGAAACCAAACCAAATAACTGTTTGAGCTTGGTAAAGTTCCAAAAACGTTAGAACTCTGTCGTTACTTTATTCCATTTTTATTATACAGTATATGTTGCTTGATCAACAATAAAAATACAATGAGCGAGAGAGCGAATGTGTAAACACTAAGTTCGCCTCGTCATTCGTGCCCTTTGACTCGCGTCCAAAAGACCGCTCCGAACGCGAGCGTCACGAGCGGCGAGACGAGTCGCGAGGCGAGTGACGAGCGTGCGTTCACACAATCGCGCTCGCACCTCGCCTCGCCATTCGACTCGCCACTCGCGCGAATGTGGAACTGCGGCTTTTGGGGTTTGTAGACAAAAATACCACAGACAAGCAAAAACAACTACTGTCTATTTATGACATATCGTGTATAGACATAACACGAGAAAGCGGGTCGAGAAATTTTTCTCGTGATGCGCATTTTAGGCCTACAGGACTGATGACAATGAATTTATCACGTCTACTTGACCTCAGTGGCAAAGTTGTAAACCGTCCGGATATTCTTGATTCAAATTACGGGCAAAGCGTATTCCATTCCGGCTTTTTGGTTGCATTGCCAAGGCTTGTGACCACCAACCAGCATTTGTCAAGCGTGGTGAATAAGCCATTACCCATCCATCAGTTATGGCGATGACTTGATTTTTCACCTAGCTAGTTCTCTTGAGATTCGTAAAGGTGAGTTACCGGCAAATAAAATTAAAGGAAAATATTTTTGCCAACAAATCGATATAAAGGTTCAGACGAAGAAATACAGACACAGAGAGTCTCCTTTTTGAAGTCGCTTAAACATTTAAACTATTTATAGATTTTTTAAATTAAATATTTCGCAACACTTTTGTTTTATCATAGCGGACTATTGAAATTCTGAACTTTGCGAAATATCGAAGGAGTATACGCCTACGACATTATCATTCGCGTTGTGCCTGAGTTCCGCAACGTTCGCTTAGGAATTTCGGGGGGAAATGCCAATAGCTAAATATAGAACTTAGCAGCATGCAAATTGAAAAAGTACGATTCGTAAATTGGATAACTTCTCATTGGCTTTCGGTAAGTTTCGATAAAATAGATGAAGTTCACCCGATTCCATTGGTGCTCAATCAAAATTCATTATAAAGAAAATCTTTATTAATTTAACTAACCGTGTCGCGTGGCTGTGAAAGAATACTACCACCCCCCTCTCTTCCCTTGGGTGTCGTAAAAGGCGACCAACGGAGTAAAGACTGCACTAGATCGGACTTGTGATCACTAAGTTTCAGGTGCATTAAAAAGATCAGATTTTTTGTATCAATCATCATCATCAGCCCATAAACGTCCCACTGCTGGGAACAGGCCTTCCCACATAGACAAAATCACATGGAGAGGTTGGGCTTTAACCCACCAAGCTGGCCCAATGCGGGTTGGTGAGGGGTTTATTTCAATAGGTACGTATATTGTGTTTTTTGTGGGAAAATCCATACCCTATGGGAAGCAGGCGTGAGTTTATGTATGTAAGTATGTATTGTTTTTTATTAAAACGTCATTTTTCATCATACCGCCGAGAAAGAGTAACGCATCGCCTCTATAGCGGCTTTTCCACTCCATTTGTTGTAAATAATGAACGCAGTTACGTCAAACTCAGCCCGTTGTGAATCAATCTGTAACATAAAACTCGTATGAAAGCAGAGAGCCTGAAATAAAAGCTTACCATTCCGTTATTATTATTTTTTTTATAATAGATGGGCTTGCTCTTGGCCCCATTGTTATCCGTAGGATTAAGAAGAGGCCGACGATGGAGCGAGCTTGCCAGAAGCAGCCTAGTCACTCGGGCTTTAAAGATGTTGGAGCTATATGCACTCGGGAACACAGACGCCGGCAGGGAATTCCATATCTTGGCTGTACGCATTATGAATGAAGAAGAATAGCGCTTGGTGCGTATGAGTGGAATATCAACCAAGTAAGGATGGTAACCTGCCGTACGTCTGGACTTCCGATGGTAGAAAGGGGACGGTGGAATGAGCTCGTGTAGCTCAACAGCATACTCTCCGAAGTAATTTCCGAAGTTATTAAGCCAACAACAATCTTTCACATCCTTTTAAACCCCTCAAGCCCCAAGCGGCCATATATGGCCGCGCTGGCCGCGATCTCCACTTGACTTTGTATCGTGTTACGATACATTTAGAGACTAGTTTAGTATGAAGAAGTTCGATTATTTCGGTTCTTGGTACATTTTATGCATCGTGAATGCAAAACTTAACATGAACTGAGTAAATTTTTTTTTTTTTCCTTTTCGAAAATTTTAATTCCCGCCAAATCGCACCTGCTGTCAAAATTTTTTGACATGTCGTTGGCAAGAATGATAGGTAGAATACCTCGGTGGCTGAGTGGCTTAACGCTCGGCCCGATAACTGGAAGTCCAGAGTTTAATTCCCAGGTCGGACAAAGGTCAAAGGGCAAAGGTGTTTAAAACTTTTGGATATATTGCCCCTTGGTTTGTGATCAAACCAATCAACATCATCACCAGCCTATAAACGTCGCACTGCTGAGCACAGACCTCCCACGTGGACAATAGCACGTGGGGATATTGGGCCATAACCCACCACGCTGGCCCAATACGGGTTGGTGGGTTTTAACGACATCTTATGACAACAACCTGTAACAACGACTTAACGTGCCTTCCGAAGCATGGAGGAGCTCGAGATGTTTTTAATTTGGTCACCCATCCAGCGACCCGGCATTGCGAAAGTTGCTTAGCGGTCAAGATCGCAAGCCGAATGCGCTAGCCGCTGCGCCATCGAGCTTTCTAATCACCAACGAGCATTTGGCAAACGTTGTGATTAAACGAATACCTATGATATATCCTATACCTATCATAGCTCATATCATATCCATAGACCTATACCTATATGTAGCGATGACTTGAGGTTGGTCTTTGCCTAGCAGTGAGACAATAAGCGCCGGTCCTCTCACGGGAACCTTAAAATCGCGACCTGCGTCTAGCCGTCTGGTCTAGCATTATAGGTCATCGGACTGGGATGGAACGCGAGTTTCTTTGCTAACGCGTGGAGGTGAGTTTGCTTCTCCCTGGATGGTCCAGATGTCACCGCCGATTCCGTCGTTGATATGACACTGCAGGGAATGGAACTTCTCATTCCAAATTCTGTGGTCCCCATTAGAGACAGGTCCCAACCATGGTCTGATCGTGTTGCAAAATGGCAAAAACGCCAGCATAACCAAGCCTGGGAAAATAAGTTGTTATCGAAGGATGCAAACACCAGAAGAAAGAAGTACAAGATGGAATAGTATATCAGCACACGTATTCCCTCCTACCTATGACATAGGGTCCTTCAAACGAGGCGTGAAGAGGCAGTTTGTGGGCCGGCAGAGTGAGGGTGACTGATGCTACGTCTCGTACGCTGCACCAGTTGTCCTTGCGCCTGGACTTCACTTCCACTTTTAAAAAAAAGCAACTTTGCTGCCAGGTTGCCAAGGTAAAGTAATAATAAATATAATTGACTCACTAAAAGAATACAATCCACCCCATCTCTTCCCTTGGGTGACGTAAAAGGCAACTAACGGGCTAAATACTGCACATACTTCCAACAGCTTAGAGCGGCGATGGGCTCACCGCCTGTCACGCTGAGCACATATGATAAGATAAGATAAATATACTTTATTGTACACCACAAAAACATTTATGACAAGAAAAAAATACAATTCTATAAAAGTAGACGTACAAATGGCGGTCTTATCACTCAAAGTGATTTCTTCCAGACAACCTTTGGATGGACAAGATTGATTTAAAATTAAAAGTGGGCTTGTAGTGTACCATGAATATCATAATAAGCAATAAATAAAAGTAAAACTTATTAAACTACTTAAATTATTATAAACATATTATAAAAATATACAGATTAGAAATAAACATAAACATCTAAACTACATAATGTAGCGATCTTACTAGAAACGGCTGTGGCTATAAAGAGAAGTAATAGTCATTCACCTGTTTCTTGAAAATCGCTAGCGTTTTGGCCATTCTGATTGTCAAAGGCAAATTGTTCCACAAACGAGCAGCCAGTACTGTAAAAGACCTGTCATAAAATTTTGTAGAATGTACTGGCATCTCGAGTGTCAGGTTATGTGCAGATCTTAATGATCGTGAGTAAGAGTCACACAAGAATTTAAAACGATTTTTAAAATAGGAGGGAGTGGTAGGATTGAACAAAATATTGAAAAGGAGGGACAGAATATGAGCATTCCGGCGAAGGCGAATAGGCAACCACTTGAGTTCGGAAACATGATCATATTTTCCTGACTTGATGAAATTGAGCAAAATTATTCAATTGTATAAATCAGGTAGTACATTAGACCCCACAAACTTCAGACCAATATCGATACTACCTACATTAAGTAAATTTTATGAAAAATAATTCTTACTCAATTACTTAAATACTTTAACGAAAATAATCTACTGCACACTAAACAATTCGGATTCACTCGCGGACGGTCATCATGTGATGCTGGGGTAAAATTACTAGAATGTATATTTGAGGCTTGGGAGGAGTCACGGGACGCCTATGGGGTGTTCTGTGACTTATCTAAAGCTTTTGATTGTGTGCAGCATGAAACTCTAGTCAGAAAATTACACCACTATGGTATAAGAGGCACCGCTTTGGAACTTCTTACTTCTTATCTGGGTGATAGGGTTCAAAGAGTAGATGTTAATGGAAAGGGATCTCATGGATCAGCTGTGGCGATGGGGGTGCCGCAAGGCCCTATTTTGGGCCCTTTCCTGTTTCTCTTGTACATTAATGATCTACCTCATCTTGTAAAAAATAATCATGAAATAGTATTGTTTGCAGATGACACTTCTTTAGTTTTTAAGGTAAATAGACAACAATCAGTAATTGACGATGTAAACAATGCTCTTTCAAAAATAGTAAACTGGTTTAGTGCTAATAACCTGCTTTTAAATAGTAGTAAAACCAAATCTGTTAAATTTTTTACAAAAAAATGTCAAACAATTAAAAACCAGTGTGGTGATGGACAATGAGAGATTGGAATTGGTCAATAGGGTTGTCTTCCTTGGTTTAACATTAGACTCTAATTTACAATGGGGCCCACATATAGAAACGTTATCAGGTAGACTCAGCTCAGCAGCTTACGCTGTGAGGAAAATACGTCAACTGACCGATGTTGACACTGCGCGGTTAGTTTATTTTAGATATTTTCACAGCATTATGACATATGGTTTATTGCTTTAAGGTAGTGCCGCGGATATAGATTCAATTTTTGTGCTCCAGAAACGAGCTATTCGTGCTATCTATATGATGAGTCCCAGGGAGACATTGAGAAATAAATTCAAGGTGATAAATATTATGACATTACAATCTCAATATATTTATGAAAATCTTATTTACGTTCATAAAAATCAAACTAAATTTAAGAAAAACAGTGATCTCCGTCAATTAAATTTAAGAAATCAAAACAAACTCGCTGTGCCCACTAGTAGGCTCCATAAAATCTCTAACTCGTTCCCAGGTCAATGTATACGCTTCTACAATAAACTTCCAAACGATGCGGTAAAATTATCCATGGGTAAATTTAAGGAAATATATTAGAACTAGACTATGTCAAAGGGCTTATTATCTTATCTCAGATTACATAAATGATAAAAGTATTTGGAATTGAATTGCTCTTCTTATGTTATGTTGATGATTGTATTTAGATTAATGGTAACAATATTATTAAACTAATTGGCAATTAAAAAGTGTCGGCCTTGAGTATCTTGCCAGTTCTTCTCAAGAAGCCCTGTCGCCGGAATTGGCACTTAGATTCACTTTCACATTCAAGATATTGTGATGAAAGTGAATCTAAGCTCCGCAGATTTAGCATTTAATAATTTTCATTTGAGTATATTTTATTTATATGACTATTCTAAGTGCTTTATGAAGTCTAAGGAATAAAGATATTTTGATTTGATTGATTTGATTTGATTTATTTGCCAAGTCCAAATATGAATCGTATACTAAAATTTTGAAGTCGCTCAAGTTTATTAAGTTGCTCCTCTGTGAGATCGATATAACTGACATCGGCATAATCCAATATGGGAAGAAGAAGAGACTGTGCAAGAGCAATTTTAGTGGCGGTCGGTAGAAAATTGCGAAGTCTTCGCAAAGACCCCGCAGATGCAAACATTTTGCGACTCAGTTCTTGTAATTGAGGGCTCCAGTTTAAATTTATGTCGAACATGATGAACAAATTCTTGACACAGTCACTTAAATACAGCTCAGTAGCATCAAAATAAATCTTAGGAGCTAATGACTTATCGATTCTACTTGTCATTCTAGGGCTGCCAATACATATTATTTGCCAGCACATGTGCAGTTGTCATTTGGTGTAACGTGGACTATGGCAGAGGACTGCTTCTGCCGTCCCCATTGCCATAGTCTCTGACTAACCCTTTGAGGATAATAGTCGGGAATCGATGTATGTACTTATGTATCATTGTAATTATTTGTTCGTGACAAATTTCCAAAAAACTTTTGTCATACATAAAAAAAACAATAAAAAAAATGGCATCGATGGACTCATCACCACCTGTCACGCTGAGCACATGTGTAACTGAAATTTTGAGAAACGTGGACAATGGCAGAGGACTGATTTTGCTGTCCTCATTGTTTAGTCTCTGACTAACACATATTACTTTTGTTTCCGCAACGCACCGGTCCTTGAGCTCAAATTGCCTCACAATCGAATTGAACACTCGCCGTCTGCCATTGTAACGGACTCCGGGAAAAAGGATGCTTCAATAGATATATAATATAGATGAATGGATGAATTCAATACAGTTTTATGCGATTATTCCGCAAACAGATGACGACTAGAAATATAAAGAGGCTATTTTCGTCAAACAGTCATCTTTGTTGAGAATTCATAATATACTTATTAATAGGAATAAACCCAATGCGTCACTGTAACCATTTTTTTTATCAAATCAATAGTTTACATGACGATGACAATAAAAACTTTGTTAGGCACCGTTTGGATATCGCAAATTCGAGGACAGCTTTTATACTTAATTATTAAGTTTTATATAAACATTATAATACAATTAAATATTGGAGCACATATTCGACATGACATACAATATTACAATTATTTATTTTACGTACAATTAACCGTTTCGCGTAGAGGTTGAAAGAATACTACCACCCCTCTCTTCCCTTGGGTGTCGTAAAAGGCGACTAACGGTCTAAAGACTGCACATACATCTAACAGCATAGAGCGGCGATTGGCTCTCCCCACCTGTAACGCTGAACACATGTGCAGTCGATATTTGGTGAAAACTGGACTATGGCAGAGGACTGCTTTGCGGTCCTCATTGCCTAGTCTCTGACTTACCCTTCGGGGATAATAGTTGTGATTATAATGTATGTATGTACTAACACTTCTAAGGCCGACCGTACCTACTCAAAGATAGTAACCACGCCACGACAACGACGAACGACGATTTCGACAAAGTGAAGACAAATCGACCAACTTTGCTGCATCGTTTGAAGTTGAGATGGTGCTCTAAGCATAAGAGATCGTGCTTTAATAAAAATCACGTCACTTATCTGAATTACCAGTTGTAATATATCTCGATCGGGTAGTTTCATTCAATGCATGGAATTTACGCCTACACTAATACCACAGCATAACTAATAGTACTACGTACAGAAGGTTCACTCTCTGACGACTTTTACGCGAAATTGAAACTTATCGTGTGACCTGAGCGTTCATATTCCGAAGCAACGCTGACTAGATATCGATTTGACATCATGACAGAGACAGAGCGTAGGGTGTACGCGCGCGCGCAGGGATTACGAGTTAAGCGACTAGGCGCTCGGTGTTCGGTGCGTCGCGAGCGGCAACCTTTACTGCCATACGCCTAGGCGGCCTGCCTGGGAGGCGCGCCGGCCGAACGTACCTAAACTGCAGAGTGATACCCCCTGCTAATACCCACGTTTCCTTTAGAGACGATGGACGAACAAAGAATTACAAAAATGGTGTCGCGTAGCGGTAAAAGAGTACCTACTACTACCTCTCTTCCCTTGGGTGTCGTAGAAGGCGACTAACGGACCTAAGACTGCACATACTTCCAACCGCATTAAGCGGCGATGGGCTCACCACCTGTCACGCTGAGCACATGTGCAATCGCTATATGATGAAAAGTAGACTATGGCAGAGGACTGCTTTTGCGGTCCTCATGGCCTAGTCTCTGACTAACCCTTTGGGGATAATAGTCGTGATTAAAGATATGAGAAAAGATATATATTTTAGATATGTAAAGAGGTGCACGAGGCGAGAGTGAATGGGATAGTTGGAAGGGGAAGACCGACGAACGTACTTAGGTTAGATCGGTGACGTTCTCGAGTACCTTAAACCGATAGAGTAAGTGAAGCCCAGGAAAAATAAAATATTTTTTCATTTTGTCAGAAAAAAAATAAAGAAGGTACATAGCATAAAAAAGTGTATTTATTTATTTGTCTTTAACAACGTATTTTTTGTTGTTCTTTGCGACATTTAACCCCTTGAGGATCGGAAAACCAGACACAATTAAAAATAAATTGTTTCGCGACCGCCGGCGCTCTTATGATCCTTGACCTAATAAGCCAGTAACAATCAGTTTCACGTACGAGTTAATAGAGTATTTAAGTGTACTTCATAGGTGTCGTAGATTATAAAGTACGCCTACATGAAAAAGAGGACAATACTCTATTTTAGAGTACGGATGGCAACACTGGCAACCCTAGTCAGGATCCGACTTCTTGGTGGGAAAGTGAAGCGTCATGTCTGCAGTTTTGTTTCATTTTCTTTAATTTGTGTTTTGTCGAATATTAATGTTAAATAATGGTGGATTATTTACGGTTAAGTGTTCGTGAACGTGCATGAGTGTTGGCAAATTAAATAAAACAGTGCAACATCACTTTTCAAATTCTTTCAAGGTATCCGTGCGAGATCTCAGTAAAGTCCCACATCTTTACTGGAACTCAAGGGGTTTGGGGGAAATGTCATTTAGCATTAAACGTTCCTATTATCGTCACTCATTATCATCAGTTTAAGCATAATCAATGAACTCTAATATTACGATTGAAGGACTAGTATCCATGGTCATGAAATAATTTAAATAAAAAGTCAGGATCGTGGCAACTTTAAATCTGTTGTCTACACATTGCACTGGCTATCACTCCGGAAGCGGGCGTGATGTATGGAGGTAGTATGTAAAGTACTAATAAAAGTAGTTTTTTTAGAAATCAAAAAAAAACTTTTCATTTCATAAAGTGCAACTAGTATACTGTCCCACTGTAGGGCAAGAGCCTCCATCATTGAAATCAAGTCATCCCTAAGGTAGGTACTGATAGACATGCTACTAAACAAGCATGCTTATTAGCATGCTTATTACAAGCGTATACGTAATTAGCATGCTAAGTACTAGCAACGCTTTGACACACATACCACTAAGTAGCAATTGCTCAATAGCGGCATGCTTTCGTGCTAGTAATGAGCATGTCTATCGGTACCTTTACTATTGATAGGTTTGGCTTACATCTCGACTGTGATTTTTGCGTAAAATGGCCAATTTTGACGTTCTTGATTTCAGAAACAAAATAGTACATTATGTTACAAGTATGCTATGTTGGTCATTACAATGAGCTTAATAGAGCCGAGGATTGTAATAAGTGCCTTCGGTTCACCTAAAATTTTTAGTTCTAATTTCATATGGCCGAACTATGTTGGCCTCAACTTATAACGAACAATAATTGTCAAGCCTAACAGTAATTATTTTCTTCTATTTTCTATATTATTATCTTCTATTATAGTTAAGTATAAAAATTGAAAACCCTAATTTTAGAATCCCTAATATTAAATGCACTAAAATTCATCGGCATAACTTTCTTTCGGCATTACGAAGATTACGCTGTAGTGTTGAAAGCCCTAATTTATTATTTTAATTAAGTACCTAAGTTCAAACTTCAATTTTTTTTTTTATTAGACTACCAAAATACTAGCTGCCCTTCTCCTGTAGGTCACGTGATAGGTTAGAAATTGTTGTCTTGAGTTTCGAGGTTATTTTTTTATTATACAACAAAAATACTAGGCTGCCCTACTCGTGTCGGTCAGGTGCGTATTATTTCATATAATAATAAATGAACTAATTTCAAAGGACATAACGTTCATTGGATATAATTTTTACTTATTCTAAATACATTTCCTATAACAACATTACGTATAATATTCATTTGATATAATACTCATATTCTCTAACAACTTTTTCTATAAAGCTGTATTGGTAGAATACTTAATTTCATATAGTTTTTGCTTAAAAGTAAAAATAGCATTTTAACCCTAAATTTATTTCAAATATTGTTTTAAATAGTTAACACGTTGTGTTTCCGTTAAGGTTGTGCTAAAAAAGTCAGTGACAGAAACGAATCGCGGCAAAACCGACTCCACGTAGACTTGTCTGCTCTACGCTAGAGTGTAATTTAAATCCGCTTAGGCGCGGAGGGGCGAGGCGGCCCGCGAGCCGGGGAGCAGGTGGTGAGCGAAAGCCATCTTCGACGATAAGCTCGCGCGGGACCGCCGGAGCCGTGACAGAAACCATGCCTGCTGCATGCTGCATGCTTGCCTGCATTCTGCGTGCCTGCCTGCATGCTGCATGCCTACTTGCATGCTGCATGTTGCATGATTACTTGCATGCTGCATTATTGCTTGCATACTGCATGCTTGCTTGCTTGTTTGCTTGCATGCTGCTTGCTTATTACATAAATAATGTTTTATACATTAGATTATTATAGCAAATGTAAGTAAGTATATTATTTCAAAAGTATACACTGAAAAAAATAAAACGGGACTTTTAACTGTTGATGTACAGTAAAAAAAAAAACGGTTAAGTAAACTTATTTTTATGTTGACGTAATTGATTACTGACAGTACTCTTAAATGGGCATATCCAGTAAAGAGCTAAACAGTTATTTCAATTGTATGAACATTAAAGTTCACTGAAACAAACAGTTACTTTTAAGTATTGCCCTTTTCAGAGCTTTACTGATATCGCAGCAGTTATTCTTACTGACTTCTAAACAGTTATTGTAGCATACAGTAATGAGTGAAACAGTAATTTCAATTGTTTGAACATTAACGTTTACTAAAACAAACAGTTTTTTTAGTATTGCCGAGTTCATGAGCTTTATTGATATCGTAGCAGTTACTTTTACTGTTTCTGAACAGTTTCTGTAGCATACAGTTAGGAGCTAAACAGTAAATAACAACTGTTTTTACAATAACGTTTACTGATACAAGCAGTTTCTTTCAAGTCTTGCTGTGTTCAGACTTTACTGATATTGTAGCAGTTACTTTTACTGCTTCTAAACAGTTTTTGTGGCAAACTGTTAGAAGCTAAACAGTAAAAATCAACTGTTTGAACATGTAACGTTTACTGATACAAGCAGTTTCTTTCAAGTATTGCGATGTTCGGGCTTTTCTGATATCAAAGCAGTTATTTAAACTGCTTTTGAACAGTTTCTTTAGCATACTGTAAGGAAATAAACAGTTAATATCAACTGTTTAAACATGAAACGTGCACTGATACAAGCCTTTTTTTTAAAAGTATTACTGAAATCAAAGCAGTTATTTTTACTGCTTCTGAACAGTTTCTGTAGCATACAGTAGGGAGCTAAATAGCTTAAATTAATTGTTGAACATGTAACGTTTACTAATACAAGCAGTTTGTTTTAAGTATTGCCGTGTTTAGGCTGTACTGATATCGTAGCAGTTATTTATACTGCTTCTGAACAGTTTCTGTAACGTACTGTAAGGAACTAAACAGTTAATATCAACTGTTTGAACATGTAACGTTTACTGATACAAGCAGTTTCTTTTAAGTATTACTGATATCAAAACAGTTATTTTTACTGCTTTCGAACAGTTTTTGTAAAATGCGGTAAAGAGCTAAATAGTTAAAATTAACTGTTTTAACATGTAACGTTTACTGATATAAGCAGTTTCTTTCAAGTATTGCCGTGTTTAAGCTTTAATGATATCGAAGCAGTTATTTTTACTGCTTCTGAACAGTTTCTGTAGCATTTTGTAAGGATATAAACATTTAATATCAACTGTTTAAACAAGTAAAGTTAACTGATACAAGCACTTTCTTTTAAGTATTACTGATGTCAAAGCAGTTATTTTAACTGCTTCTGAACAGTTTCTGTAGCACGCGGAAAAGAGCTAAGTAATTAAAATTAACTGTTTGAACCTGTAACGTTTACTGATACAAGCAGTTTCTTATAAGTGTTGCCGTGTTTAATCTTTACTGATATCGTAGCAGTTATTTAAACTGCTTCTAAACAGTTTCTGTAGCGTACTGTAAGGAACTAAATAGTTAATATCAACTGTTTGAACATGTTACGTTTACTGTTACAAGCAGTTTTTTTTAAGTATTACTGATGTCAAAGCAGTTATTTTTACTGCTGCTGAACAGTTTCCGTAGCATACAGTAAGGAGCTAAATAGCTAAAACTAACTGTTTGAACACGTAAAGTTTACTGATGCAAGCAATTTCTTTTAAGTATTGCTTTGTTTAGGCTGTACTGATATCGAAGCAGTTATTTTTACTGCTCCTGAACAGTTTCCGTGGCATACTGTAAGGAAATAATCAGTTAATATCAACTGTTTAAACATGTAACGTTTACTGATACATGCAGTTTCTTTTAAGTATTACTGATATCGAAGCAGTTATTTTGAATGCTTTTGAACAGTTTTTGTAGCATGCGGTAAAGAGCTAAATAGTTAAAATTTACTGTTTGAACCTGTAACGTTTACTGATACAAGCAGTTTCTTTTAAGTGTTGCCGTGTTTAATCTTTACAGATATCGTAGCAGTTATTTAAACTGCTTCTAAACAGTTTCTGTAGCGTACTGTAAGGAACTAAACAGTTAATATCAACTGTTTAAACAGGTAATGTTATTGATACAAGCAGTTTATTTTAAGTATTACTGATATCAAATCAGTTATTTTTACTGCTTCAGAACAGATTCTGAAGCATACAGTAAGGAGCTAAATAGCTTAAATTAATTGTTTAAACATGTAACGTTTGCTAATACAAGCAGTTTGTTTTAAGTATTGCCGTGTTTAGGCTGTACTGATATCGTAGCAGTTATTTATACTGCTTCTGAACAGTTTCTGTAACGTACTGTAAGGAACTAAACAGTTAATATCAACTGTTTTAACATGTAACATTTACTGATACAAGCAGTTTCTTTTAAGTATTGCCGTGTTTAAGCTTTAATGATATCGATGCAGTTATTTTTACTGCTTCTGAACAGTTTCTGTAGCATTTTGTAACGATATAAACATTTAATATCAACTGTTTAAACATGTAAAGTTAACTGATACAAGCAGTTTCTTTTAAGTATTACTGATGTCAAAGCAGTTATTTTAACTGCTTCTGAACAGTTTCTGTAGCACGCGGTAAAGAGCTAAATAATTAAAATTAACTGTTTGAACCTGTAACGTTTACTGATACAAGCAGTTTCTTTTAAGGGTTGCCGTGTTTAATCTTTACTGATATCGTAGCAGTTATTTAAACTGCTTTTAAACAGTTTCTGTAGCGTACTGTAAGGAACTAAATAGTTAATATCAACTGTTTGAACATGTAACGTTTACTGTTACAAGCAGTTTTTTTTAAGTATTACTGATATCAAAGCAGTTATTTTTACTGCTGCTGAACAGTTTCCGTAGCACACAGTAAGGAGCTAAATAGCTAAAACTAACTGTTTGAACACGTAAAGTTTACTGATGCACGCAGTTTCTTTTAAGTATTGCTTTGTTTAAGCTGTACTGATATCGAAGCAGTTATTTTTACTGCTCCTGAACAGTTTCCGTAGCATACTGTAAGGAAATAATCAGTTAATATCAACTGTTTAAACATGTAACGTTTACTGATACATGCAGTTTCTTTGAAGTATTACTGATATCGAAGCAGTTATTTTGAATGATTTTGAACAGTTTTTGTAGCATGCGGTAAGAAGCTAAATAGTTAAAATTAACTGTTTTAACATGTAACGTTTACTGATACAAGCAGTTTCTTTTAAGTATTGCCGTGTTTAAGCTTTAATGATATCGAAGCAGTTAATGTCACTGCTTCTGAACAGTTTCTGTAGCATACTGTAAGGATATAAACATTTAATATCAACTGTTTAAACTTGTAAAGTTAACTGATACAAGCAGTTTCTTTTAAGTATTACTGATATCAAAACAGTTATTTTTACTGCTTCAAAACAGATTCTGAAGCATACAGTAAGGAGCTAAATAGCTTAAATTAATTGTTTAAACATGTAACGTTTACTAATATAAGCATTTTCTTTTAAGTATTGCCGTGTTTAGGCTTTACTGATATCGTAGCAGTTATTTTTACTGCTTCTGAACAGTTTCTGTAGCATACTATAAGGAACTAAACAGTTAATATCAACTGTTTGAATATGTAACGTTTACTGATACAAGCAGTTTTTTTTAACATGTTCAAACAGTTAATTTTAACTATTTAGCTCCTTAGCTAAATAGTTAAAATTATTTGTTAGAACATGTAAAGTTTACTGATACAAGCAGTTTCTTTTAAGTATTGCCGTGTTTAGGCTGTACTGATATCGTAGCAGTTATTTTGACTGCTTCTGGAAAGTTTCTGTAGCATACTGTAAGGAAATATACAGTTAATATAAACTGTTTGAACATGTAACGTTTACTGATACAAGCAGTTTCTTTAAAGTATTACTGATATCGAAGCAGATATTTTTAATGCTTCTAAACAGTTTTTGTAGCACGCGGTAAGGAGCTAAATAGTTAAAAATAAGTGTTCGATTACGTAACGTTTACTGATACAAGCAGTTTCTTTTAAGTATTGCCGTGTTTAGGCTGTACTGATATCGTAGCAGTTATTTTTAATGATTCTGAACTGTCTCTGTAGCACACGTAAGGAACTAAACAGTTAATATCAACTGTTTGAACATGTAGCGTTTACTGATACAAGCAGTTTCTTTTAAGTATTACTAATATCGAAGCAGTTATTTTTACTGCTTCTGAACAGTTTCTGTAGCATACTGTAAGGAATTAAACAGTTTAGTTTAAAATCACAATAGATAGGATTCTCTTTTCCATCTGATATAAGCGTGTTTGGTTTTGGGCAAATATTACCTAAAAAACTTAATTTATTTTTACATATTTTTAAAAAACAAGCTTTTATTTAGATGTGCTAAAAGGAAAACACGTGAAAATTGTGTAATTACAATACAATTTATACGATATAAAAGGTCGTCGCGAGATTTAAGTATGTTCTCGTATTTACTTAGCCTTTTATATAAGTAATATAAATTGTATAATGACGTTTCAAGTGAATAGTAAAAGTTTTTTTTTCTTTTTAGCGCATACAAATAAAAGAAAGGTTTTTACTTTTTTTTACTTTTTAGTCATCCCTGGACACGTTTTTCATCTGTTCAACTCATTGAACGTGTAGGTAGGTATACAGAATTTATTTACGTCCACCAAACCACCACCACTCGCCACCTATCAAAAACGGTCTACCCATTAAGACAAATCAATCTCGACGCGGTCGTGTCGCTTAATTACTGAGTTTCTATGGCCACCTTGCAGCTCCATCATCAGATCCTGGTTACCATCTAGCACCAAAGTACTCGTCAAGACGAATCAAACGAGCCCATACTCGATGGGGTTATGTCGTTTAATTACTTATTGAGTTTCTATGGCCACCTTACATCAGACTCTGGTTACCATCTAGCACCAAAGTACTCGTCAAGACGAATCAAACGAGCCCATACTCGATGGGGTTATGTCGTTTAATTACTGAGTTCCTACGGCCATCTTCCAGCTCCATTATCAGACTCTGGTTACCATCTAGCACCAAAGTACTCGTCAATACGAATCAAACTAGCTTAGACTCGATGGGGTTGCGTCGATTCTTTACTGAGTTCCTATGACCACCTTCCAGCTCCATCATCAGATCAGACCCTGTAAAAGTTTGAAAACAAAGTACTCGTCAAGACGAATGAAACGAGCCGAAACTCGATGGGGTTGCGTCGTTTCATTACAGAGTTCCTATGACCACCTTCCAGCTCCATCATCAGACCCTGGTTACCATTGAAAGACAAACTATTCGTCAAGACGATTCAAACGAGCCCAAACTCGATGAGGTTGTGTTCTTTCATTGCGAAGTTATTATGGCCACCTTCCAGTACCATCATCCAGATCACCACCATGTCATCATAATTGCATTGTCAGGCGACTTACACAGGTATGCAAAATTTCAGCTCAATCGGTTGAAGATAATCTGCTTCAAAATTGAGTTGCAAGATTTCACCCGAACAAATATACATGCTAGTTAAATAAAAGCTTGTACCTATGTGATATAAAATTTATAAATAACTAGCTGACCCTACAGACGTTGTCCTGTTAATTAATTAATTTAATTATGAATATAGAATTAGAATTTAAAAAGAAAAAAAAAATTTCTTTAATAAGAACCTTCTCCTGACAATAACAAACAACAAAGTAATAAAGGTCCAGCCGTTCACGCGTGATGTTGTTACCTCTAAAATATTCATAACAATTTGCTGTTGTGGGCTCATGTTAAAGCTGTATAACATACCTACATCATGATTGATGAGTTTTCGATTTGTGCTAGGTAGGTACTACGTAGTTACCTACTTAGCCAATAGGCTATTTGATTACCTACTATTGGGAAATAATTCTTACGTATTGGCTGATAAATAATAAATCGAATGTTAAGTACTAATATTTCTTCCAGTAGGTAATTGGTATAAAATCTAATTTTAAAGTTTGAAAACGCTCATCAACGTCATGGCTCCATTGACATGACTCCGTCACACCTACATAGTTAAGTATAAGTAGTAAGTTTGACGACGAAGTCATATGAATATTGTTGTTTTAACCTTTCAACTGCGGCAGCGCACTGATCAAGTGTACAATGAAAAGAATTTCTATTGTGTAGTGGCGGCGCGTTCTAAGTGTTAAGCTTTATGAAACTGGAGAATTAATCTTTCTACAAGTCGTGTATTGTGCCGAATGGGAAAGTACAACCTACCTACCTACCACAACAAATTTATACACCCGAAAAACTATTTCTATCAGTTCTATCGTTTCTGTCGGTGCCCAAGAGAAAAAAAAGTGTCTCGAACTAGCTCATAAAACAATAAAATCATTGAAGTCAATACTCTAGTAAGTAGGTACCTACTTGCTACATCTTGCTAACTTATGTGTGAAATTAAAACTATTAAGTATAATTACCTAACCCAAATCTGAGCGCGAGTGACGGAGCACTGATATTACCTACCTACCCGATGCATCTAGGTACTCCAGATTTATCAGACTCCGCTAGGTTAGTAGGTAGGTACATATTTGGCATTTTGGGTAAGTTATATCAGACCCATTGAGGTACCAGACCCTACTGTTTCTTTTAGGTAGGTAACAAGAGCAATTTTGCATCTCTGCTTAACTAAAGTACCTAAACAAAAGAAAGGTATTTTTATGGCCTTCCGCCATAACTGTTTAAAACATTAGAATCATAGCATAGCAAAACATTTAAAATAACTGTCTAACCGCGGCCGCACGTTGCATCGTTAATTAGTGATGTACCTACTCACCTCGTCTCGAGTTTCGATGTCATTACGATTTATATTAAAAATAAAACGCAATAACACTTGTGTACATGACGAAATCCCAGGATCACTGATAGTTTATTGCGTAGATGAGCTTGTGCCACCTTTAACATTACTTATAAATCAGTCTTAAAACGAAATTTATTAATTTAATAATTAAATTATCTAACCATGTTTTCCCAATGCCTTGAAAAAGTAAATTTGTGACTAGCATAACACCTTTCTAACACAAACATATTTCTGTATGTTATTGTACTTTTTGTTACAAATTTAAGTGGAATAAATGGATATGAATATGAATATGACATTGTTGACATGTCACGCTTACAAATTAAAACACTCCGTATTCAATCGTAGTACTATCTACAATGAACAAAATTACCTATGATGTTCTTGCGGCGGTATAAAATAAACAAATATTAATTCAGGTCTATCTTCATTTCATTTCATACTCACGGCAGTCTTACTTATGTACGTAACTCGAGACTATTTCAACAAATAGGTGTAGGTAATCTTACTTTGTTGTAGATCCTAAATTCGAAACTTTCCTGTACGAATTACAATTGTTCGAGAACGGTATGAGGAAGTTTTAAATACCAGATTTTACATAATTTTGTTAATCCATAAACTTATCATACAAACGTTTAATTTTCCAGAAAAACTATTAGCCGATTATCAAAACTACTTTTTTTCTTTTGGAAGATGTTATGGAAAACAAAAAATTACAAAACGTTTTCGGCCAAAAAAATTCGTACAGGCAAATTTCGAATTTATGATACGTAACCGTTGTAGATACATCGTCTCCGCTGAAGTGTTAGTGTTGCCAAAGATCATAAGTATCGTGTAGTTTGCATTATTTTTGTATTTGATTGATACGATTTTTTCATACGATCTTCCAAGCATACGATTCGATCTGAGCAAAGATCGTTCCTGTTGAATCGATAAAAAAAATCGGCAGATTGTATTGCCGTGAATCGATTAAGATCGGGCATCCCTAGCTCGCACGCGCCACAATCTGAAGCTAGTCAGTTCGCGCCCGCTGTAAAGTATAGTCGCAATTCGCGAAAAAAATTAAATAGTGACAAAGCAGTGTACCACGTGTGAAAAGGAACCATGGAACTTTTATTTAAAGAGTGGGGCTTTGAGAAATATCTCGACCAATTTATTGGTAAGTGACTGGTAAGTAGGTACTTTGCAGCGTACGTTCCTACCAATATTATGGCCAAATTTAATAAGATTTTATGTTACAGAGATGACTTAACTTGTTGGAGTCCATTCATTCACGTCTAAGAGAGTTTAATGGTAATAATAATAACCTACACACTATATTATGGAAAGCTTCTTGTGTTATTTTTCACATTGTGGAGATTCAGATTATCCTAAATGTGTCCCCCGTGGACACGGTATTATGGCCGATTCACACATCCATAAGTAAGTAAGTAAGTTTTACTTACTTACTTATGGATGTGTGAATCTGCCATAATATGAATCTTCCTTTAAGTTGGGAATGGGTTTGCTTGGTTCCATTGCACCTCTGTGGCGTTTGTTATGTCTAGGTTAGAATGGCATGGCTAGTTTATACTTGTACCTACATGTAGGTACGCTACACAGTCGGATAAACCTGGGACCTGGGACACCACTAATTTGACTTGCGCAGTAGGTAGACGATTTCTCTGCGCAAGTCGAACCACGTGATCCGTCAGGTCTCATCTTTCGTGACGCGGATTGTAAGTACTCGTGCACTGTGCAGTCAGTAGCTTGACAGGTTTGAACTGTTTACATGACTGTGTTGCGAGCTTGCTTACTGCACAGTCAGTTGAGTGCGTAATGCCCGATATAGACGTATTAAGTAAGTTAAGTTAACAACTAAAGAGCTAAAATAGAATTTTGTCTATTTTTCGGTTAAGTTGGTGGGCAGGGCTTGTCACTTGACATGTTTGGACAGACACAATTTAGGCTGGCCTCACACAGCCGGAATGGCTTTCTGAATTCAGTTTGATCAGTAGTCTTGTGATTCCCGGCACATGCAAAATTGCAAACGTCTCTGGGACGTTAACCGCTTGCTGTGTCAACGTGTTGGCAAATAAAACAAAACCGTGCAACATCACTTTTCATATTCTCTCAAGAAATCCGTGTGAGATCTCAATACTACTTAAAACGTGTAAATCGGACATATGGTAAAATGTAAAATAACTAAAAAATTTTGCTAATGAAAATCTGTGTTGAGATTGCTGTGGGTGCCGCTGTCTGTATATATGTATTATTCTCTATGCAAGACTGTAATTAATTCTTTATTAAGTCTGAAGGGGTTTGGTTTGGGTTTGGTTAATTTTTTAAACGTTCATAATCACTCATTTTCATTATCATCTAGTTTATGCAAAAAAAATATTCACTTTAATATCTTACTTGACACTGGCTAAATGTGCTGACCACACAGAGCCATTATTTAAGCACAGAATTTACGACTTCATTACGTTGTTGATCGTCCTTCTTGAGTGAACTAAAGAGCTTAACTACTTAAATATGTATGGACACACACTTAAATTTAAGTCACTTAAAATTTAGTTAAAATTTAGTTAACCACTAAACTACTTAATACGTGTAAATTGGGCATGAGGTAAAATGTAATATTACTAATAACTACTTACTAATAAATTTTACTTATAAAAATTTGTGTTGAGATTGCTGTGGGTGCCGCTGCCTGTATATATGTATTATTCTGTATGCAAGACTGTAATTAATTATAAATGTTTGTTATTCAAGAACATGAAGTTGACATAGAGGCGCTGTCTTTGCTCGATGATCAGCAAATCCGGGTGCTACTACCAGCTATTACCAGCTATTGGCCCTCAAGCCAAATTTAGAAGAGCGCTTCAGAAGTGGAAGGCTTCCAAACTAAATTCCGATGTAAGCACACAGCATGGTTAAGTCAAAAAGGGGTGCAGGACTTACAAAAAATTTTAAGCAAAATTAACTTTTTTTCACAATCTGACGGAAAACATTGCTATCAAAAAGAGATTAAAAAAATTCCAAAAAAATAAGGTTTCGAGGTTATTTTTTTATTAGACAACAGAAATCCAGCTCCATACAAAAATTAATGTTTTTTTTATCCTAAAAATACTTTATATCTCTTTTTGATAGCAATGTTTGCCGTCAGTTAGTGAAAACAAATTAGAGTGTATTTTTTATGCAACGCCTTCGCGACACCCGGTCTTAATTTATGTATAAAAATATGGGCACGCCTTGGAATCTTTTTTTTTGTGAACATAATTTGTTTTTATTTTACAGATTTATGACAATCTTGAAAACCTTGTGGAAGTGTACGGAGAGAATGTTGGTGGACTTACAAATTCACCAATAACTTCGGCATTATCGTCACCAAGCACCTCGTCGTCATGCAGATCCATGTCCCTATATCTCGATGTAAGTTATCTATCAATTAACACTATTCATAAGGACCCTGTATCAGCCAAATATTTTTAGTGCTTGGGCGAAGCTTTAGCTCAATCGCCGTGCAAACTTTAATCAGTTAGTGAATCCATTTTAAATATCGATGT
Organism: Scoparia ambigualis; assembly: GCA_963921215.1. Taxonomy (NCBI): domain Eukaryota; kingdom Metazoa; phylum Arthropoda; class Insecta; order Lepidoptera; family Crambidae; genus Scoparia; species Scoparia ambigualis. Next base: position 13,052,841 of record OY992528.1, on the reverse strand, counting down.
AGGTATATTCTTAATATATATTCGATATATCTATAAATATAGTAGAATTGCGTAGCGACTCCTACCTTCCTACATTTTTTATCTATGTACTTGTTTTACTTACAGAGAAAGTGTTTCCCAAAGAGAATAGCAGCATTTATTATACGAAACCCAATGGGTCATTGGGACGGGCTCACGGTCGACTCTTTGATGCCATTACCAATTTAAAGGCAAAGTATCGACGCAACAAAGTCTTTGAACCACGGGCACGTCGTTCACTTGAAAAAGTATTAACACCGAAACCATCTACCAGTTCATCTAGCGAGAGGTCTACAACACATTTCGATGACTTGATTGCTGCTGACAATGACAACGACACTAACCAGGAGATACAGGAAATTATAGAATGGCTAAAAAGCAATGTTCACGATTACAGTTTATGTGCAGAAAAATTTGACAAAACTAACAAGGAACGACTAAAACGCATTTTATCAAATGAAAACGAATCGTACATCCAGGAATTTCCCTGTATTAGACCTTGGTATGTATTTATCACATTATTAAAGTTTGTGTCTGTTTATGTTTGTCACCTCATTAAACCAAATTGGCCGAACGAAATAAGATTAAGTTAATCAAGATCCACGAGGGCCATTACCTACATAAAATTATACAATAGTTTACTAAAAAATCTTAATATAATATAATACAATATAATATAGGTTCCTAATATCACAGTAATTTCGGTTTCAGCTAATTGCCGACTTCCATGCATGGTACCCAGGAAACGAAACCTCATTCGATGACAAATTCCCTCTGCTCAAAGTAAAGTTGCTTGCAGCATTTGACAAGATCGCAAGAAAGAACACACACCTGGCAGAGTTGAAACAACTTGCTCGTGGTGAGTTGTTCTTGTGTAATTTTTATTTAATTACCTACTAGACAAGCTACGCCCCGCGGTGTTAATCGAGCTTACCAGGCATAAAAGTAGCCTACACTGTGTTAATCCAACACGTTTAAGTTGTCTCCTTATCAAATTCATCAAAATCCGTCCAGCCGTTTTAGCATGAAAGAGTTACAAATATACATACATGCACATTACAAACATTTTACATTTACATTTTCTATTGTAGAATTGACAGCTTGTTTATCACTTTTCAGTTACCTACTATATATTTTAAAACGCAGTCGGTTTTAATGATTTTTTTTTAATTCGTGAGTAATTTATTTAAAAAAATATTTTAAAACTAGCGGTCCATCCCGGCTTCACACGGGTGGACATTTATTTTAATAAATATATTACTTATGTTATGTACTCAGAGATAATGTAGCATTCTAATGGTAAAAGATTTTTTAAATTGGTTCAGTAGTTTTTAAGTTTATTCGTTACATACATACATGACGACCTCCTTGGTCGGGTGGTTTGCACACCGGTTTTCATGGTGTCACCATCTCTGAGGTCCCGGGTTCGATCCCCGGTCGGGTCAATTCAGAAATTATTGTTTTTCTAAATTGTCTCGGGTCTGGGTGTTTTCTATCTATAATAAGTATGTATTTAAGTATTTTAAGTATGTTTATCCGTTGTCTAGTAACCATTTAACGAGTTTCTTCGAAGCTTCTCTTGGGCTAGATAATTGGTGTGATTGTAGGAAAGATTTATTTTATTTATTTAATTCAAAAACACAAATCTTACCTCTTTATAATTTTAGTACAGATATGAAAACTATGCACTATACAAAACAATAAAATATTTTTTCGAAGATATTTTTTAATTACTTACTAAATGATTACTTTTATTTTTCAGACCCAGATCCTGAGACGAGCAATCTTGCGGTTCTTCTGCTAATTCCGCATATACTTGGACCTTCTTATATAAAGAAAAAACTTTATCCTACATATTGAAGAAGAGCTAAAGCTTCAAGAACAGCAGCAAACACGCCAGGAAAAGTTTTTACATGTAAGGTTAACAATTCAGCCATACATAATAATTGCAGGCACTCTGAATAAAATTTCAGCCAGGTATGTGATTGTCGACAATATTGTATAAGAAATGCCAAACATTAGGTATCAAGGCTGTGGATACGTGTTTCAAGATAATTTGGGCTCTCAATTTGGAATATCCTATTGAATGCTTGCCTGTTTGGCAGTTTTTGCAACGTGTAATTTATACATTTTCTGACATAGCAATCCCAATAGCATTGATCAATATCGCTGCGTTGAAAATGGTTGTTCTCGACCTTATACCATCTGTTTAATTCTTTCCGTCGACATTTCTTAAAAAATCACTGTACGCTAGCTACCGCGACCACCACAACCTCACAGTCTAATGAATATAGACAGCTATGCGATTCTCTAAGCGACACATAGACGCTGCGCGCATGGCTGTGATCTGCTGTCTCTTTCCAATTCTATGAATATGAAAGAGACAGAGTCATTTCTCAGCGCTGCGGCAGCCGCAGCTATCAAGGCTTTAGCTTAGAGAATCGCACGGCTGTGCTCATCAACTTATTATGATGCTCATTGTGAATGCTCTACAAGTAATGCTGTTGAAAATAATATCCAACTGTTATGTACTTAATTTAGCACCAGAAGTGTCTGTGCCAGACAGTTAAATAATTGATGTTCAAAATGGTAAATATTTTCTTGAATTATTCACGAGTTTATGCGTTTTCTCATACAATTCACGGCTTTCCTTAACACGACGTGATTTATTCTTGATAATATTTATTCTAAGGACCTTTTTAAACTTTCAACAGTGTCGTAGTTAGTTTTAAAACGTGGTAATTAAATGTATGAAAATTATAAGTTATAATTTTATTAAAAGTTCCTTAGTGGTTTGATCAATCACATACCTACGTCTTCACTTGGTACACTGCACTGTCACTATTTATTCTAAAATTATTATATTAAACAGCGGACGCGAACTGACTCAATTTTCCGACTGTCTAAATATATATTTTATAAATTTTTGTATTATATTTTAATACTAAGACACAAATGTAACTGGAATATTAAAAATAACGCTAAATTAAGCGAGGGAGAGCGTTGCGCGCTGGAAGCGCAATATTAAGTTATGGCGAGACGTCCGCGCAGTATGTACATTTTGTATGACTACATATTATACTTATATAAAATATACAATTGAGTAAGTGTTTTTAAAAATATTAGTTTAACATTAATATTAGTCATACACAATGCACATCGTGCGCGGACCTCTCGCCATAACTTAATATTGCGCTACCAGCGCGCAACTCTCTATCTCGCTTAATTTAGCGTCATTTTTAGTAAAAAAATTTTTTTTTTGTTTAAATTATTGGCGAATATTTTGTACATTATTTCAAAAGTATTTCCGTTTTGTTATCTTTTATTGATGGAGGAGTATCACAAAAAGTGATTTTTTAATGTGTTTAAACTTCTCTGTCAATACATAAAGGAAATATGAAAATGGCAATACTTTCACAAAAGCTTTTTTTTTACGTTTTATTTAAAAATTAGTTTTTTTTATAATTATGTGGGCGAGCTGCAAGCAGCTCGCGGTTATTGTGTTAGTAGAGATTTTTTTAGTTAAGTTGCCATGGACGTACCTAGCCTAGTCTTAAATTTTGTCTAAATCGAAATCAATGTGTAAATTTTGCGATTAAATAATGTCAGCCATCTTGGATTTCAAAATGGACATCTTTTTCGTAATCTATGTGTTTCAGTTGACCGAAAACGATACCCATCTAAGTTGATGTGTTCGCTTCGCTCACCGCAATACGACTCCGCTCTTGCTGAGCGACGCATGTCACCTCCGTGACCTCCGTAACGCTGCAAGGTGATCAAAACGAGCCGCCGCGCTTTCTGGTCGTCACGCGTCACACAGCAAGAGCGGAGTCGTATTGTGATAGCCATGTAGGTAGGTACACTTTTTGCCAGAAGGCATTTTTCTTAGAAGCATAGTAATTAAGTCTAATCTTGATTATAATTTATGTTTAAATATTAAATAGGTTGCAGGTGTAGGTACCTTTTATGTACGCAGTAAGTTAAAATGTTATAGTCATACTTTTATTCATAGTAGTAGAAGATCCGAGTATACAACGACCTTCACCGGGCCCGTTTAATGAATAAAAATATTTTTTGTCAAATTTAATATGTTAAAAAATATATTGAGAGTGGGTTGGCTGAAAAGTTTCAGTCCAGTATAATTGATTAATTAAATATTTACAAAGACACACACCAAACCAGTACATTATTTGTTTAATTATTTATAATAGGTACTGGACTGAAATTTTTCAGCCTACCCACTCGCGATATATTTTTTAACATATTAATTTGATATAAAATACTTTTCATACATTAACCGGCCCGGTAAAGGTCGTTCTATACTCGGATCTTAGACTATAGCTTTCTTCCGCTGCGATATCATAATATAATCTGTTAATATAAATAAAATTAAGAGAGAGAAACAGTATTTTGTTTTTTAGATGTGGTGTGTTCCTCCTCACCACCACCACACCTCTCCAAACGTTCTTTCTTTCTTTTACTGTGGTGCTCTCTTTCTTCCCGAAATTGATCCGACGCCGCCGAGTCGTGGATAAATGATTGCCGAAGAGAGAGAGGAAAACTTACTGAAAGTACCAAAGTAACAGAAAGAGGGAGAATAAAGAGAGGTGTGGCGGTAGTGAGGAGGAACACACCAAACCTAAAAACAAAATATTGTTTTTCTCTCGCAATATCACAGAATATCGCAGCGGAAGAAGACTATAGATACTGACATTTATTAACTTACTTCTAACTTGTTCATTAATTAAAAATTAATTATAGTACATTAATGTAATTATAATCTAATATTTAAAATAATAATTATTAAAAATAAATCCGTATACTTTTTACAAGTTTTTGCATTTATTACTAATATTCCTACTGAAATAAAACTGTATATTGTATAATGTTTAATATTACGATATACAGTAATTACTACCGTATATCGTAGTATTCAATATTACGGTATATCGCAATGTTCAAGCATTACGATATAGAGTAGTTATTACTGGGATGGGTACCCAGTAATTACTGTAATGTAATAGTACCTGTCACTGCGAATGAACAGTTGTAAGTACTGTAACCAAACTTTTTCGGAACTGTTCATTCGCAGTGACAGGTACTGTTACATCACAGTAATTACTGTGTACCCAACCCAGTAATTACTACTGTATTTCGTAATGTTATACAGTAGTTATTACTGGGTTAGGTACCCAGTAATTACTGTGATGTAACAGTACCTGCCACTGCGGATGAACAGTTGTAAGTACTGTAAGCGAACTTTATTGGGAACTGTTCATTCGCAGTGACAGGTACTGTTACATCACAGTAATTACTGGGTACCCAACCCAGTAATTACTACTGTTTTTCGTAATGGTATACAGTAGTAATTACTGGGTTGGGTACCCAGTAATTACTGTGATGTAACAGTATATGTTACTGCGAATGAACAGTTGTAAGTACTGTAAGCGAACTTTATTGGGAACTGTTCATTCGCAGTGACAGGTACTGTTACATCACAGTAATTACTGGGTACCCAACCCAGTAATTACTACTGTTTTTCGTAATGGTATACAGTAGTAATTACTGGGTTGGGTACCCAGTAATTACTGTGATGTAACAGTATATGTTACTGCGAATGAACAGTTGTAAGTACTGTAAGCGAACTTTATTCGGAACTGTTCATTTGCAGTGACAGGTACTGTTACATCACAGTAATTACTACTGTATTTTTTAAATGTTATACAGTAGTAATAACTGGGTTGGGTACCCAGTAATTACTGTGATGTAACAGTACCTGTCAATGCGAATGAACAGTTCGGAATAAAGTTCCCTTACAGTACTTACAACTTAGCTTCTACAGTACCCGTTAATGTGACAATACGTTATAGTAACTGAGTCGCACAGTACTAAGTAATGCACGGTCATTGCATGTTACTGTGGAATTATGTACTTAAACCTGTGAGGCACAGTTTCTTTTAATGGATCCACAGTTGTTATAACTGATAATCACGGTATATCTTAATGAGCCCACATTTCCTAATAGCGACCTTCACAGTATCTTTTAAAGTATTCTCACAGTATCTAATACCAGACAGCCAGTATTTGTTACTGTTTTCGCACAGTAACTATTAAGTATCTCCACTGTACAAATAACTGAGAGGGAACGGTTGTTATTAATGTGTACTATCAATTATTATAACTGATATCTGAAGGTACTTCAAACTGGACAGCAAGGTATATTTTAATGAGCAACCAAAGTATACCTTACTGTGTATTTAGATACCTGTTACTGTGAGGAAACGGTTACTATTAATGTATACTTACAATGAACAGAACTGGTTGCTTACAGTTTGTTCTACTGGATCGCACAGTACTCATTAATGTTGTCCTATGTAGTTCGTACTCTGTAAACACAGTAAAATCAACTGTAAGCTTAAACTTTATGACAGTTATAAGTACTATCATAGTTCAGTTAAACCTACTGTTAGACACCTTTTTTTTTTTTACTGTTTATAACAGTAAAACAAAAAAACAGTTCATAAGAGGACTATTACTGTTATCATTTACTGTCTTACAAACAGTTAGAATTACCGGCCTGAAAACAGTTGCAGATGCACAGTAAAATCTACTGTTCTAACTTAACAGTTAGTTTTACTTCTTTGGACAATAGGCTCTATTTTTACTGACCAAAGCGGTGAATATTACCGAAAAATCGATTGGGTTTACCGATTTTTTTTTTCAGTGTATGAATACGAATAATAATCAATAACG